>JAESUZ010003788.1:0-422653 GCA_017311185.1 Proteles cristata cristata | reverse complement strand
TTTTTTTTTTTTTTACAAATAGTTTATTGTCAAGTTGCTTTCCATATAACACCCAGCGCTCATACCCACAAGTGCCCTCCTCCATACCCATCTCTCCCCTCCCTCCCACACCCATCAGTCCTCAGTTCTCAGCATTCAAGAGTCTCTCATGGTTTGCCTCTCTCCCTCCCCCCCCACTATTTCCCCCCTTCTTCTCCCCCACGGTCCTCTGTTAAGTTCCTCCTAATCCTCCTATACGTGCAAACATATGGTATTTGTCCTTCTCTGCCTGACTTATTTCGCTCAGCATAACACCCTCAAGGTCCATCCATGTTGCTACACATGGCCAGATTTCATTGTTTCTCATTGCCATGTAGTATTCCATCGTATAGATAAACCACATCTTCTTGATCCATTCGTCTGGTGATGGACACTTAGGCTTACAGATGCTTGTTTAGAAGCCATTCACCTAGACCCAAAGCAACAAGAAGTGATAACAGCACCAAAGGAGAATGGGTAGGAAACAAGAACACCAAGCACAAAACTGTAAGGAATGACAAAATTTAGAGCACAGATGCACTGAATGGAAGAAAGAACAGAAGCAAACAGAAATATTCTAATAGAAGTCTTCCCAGAAGGCAATTGTTCAGAGCTCAGTAAGCCTGGGGTGGTCAGTATCAAATGCATCCAAGATAGTGGAGGAGAACAAACACAAGAAATACTGACTGGATTAGAGATTTAGCAATCTCTTAGAGTTAATTTCAGTGAAATGCTGGGGCCAAAATTCAGGAGTGAGTAGGAAAAGGGTGGAGGAAGTAAATGCAGAAAATTTTTCTAGAAATAATGAGAGGAAGATGGGTGCCTGGGTGGCTCAGTCAGTTAAGTGCCTGACCTTGGTTCTGGTCATGATCTCACGATTCATGGGTTCGAGCCCCTGTTGGGCTCTATGCTGACAGCTCAGAGCCTAGAGTCTGCTTCAGATCCAGTGTCTCCTTCTCTATCTGCCCCTCTCCTGCTTGTACTCTGTCTCTCTCTCTCTCTCTCTCTCAAAAATAAATAACATTAAAAAAAAGAAATAGTGAAAGGAAGAAATGTAAAACTACAAGAAATCTAGAAACAGAAAGCAGCATACAGGCCATAGTTTTAGACCCTTCATCTTAAAGATAAGAAAACTAGGCCCAGAGACGTTAACTAATAACTTTATTTAACCTGGATGGCAACAGAGCTTAGAAAGAAAACCAGTAAAAATGAAATGGTAACTCAGGAGGGATAAAGATCAAGGAAGACTTTCTGTCACCAAATAAGAGTCCATTTAATTCCCCAATTTTCATTTAAGACCTGGCCTACTTCCTGCAGTGCCATGAGCCCATGATCTTGAAATTATTTTCCATATACCTGGAAAAAAGATCATATTATCCACTGAAAATCATGACTGTGATGCCTCACATGCTGGAAAAAAAAATGTAATGTTGTTAGTTTGAGGAAGGGAAAGAGAAATCTGTCTATCACACTTTTTTATTCTTATAGGAGTTGTATAGTCCTAAAGCCTGGAGGAAGGAAGGATTGCTCATACTAAATTTGAAATGCATGACTATAATAATCCTGATAATACTCCTCCCTGTCCCATTTTGGAGATAACAAATAACCTCAAGGTAACTAACCACCTACAGAAAAGGACACAGTAGGGTAAAGGCATTCATTAAAAAAAAAAAAATCATCCAATTATGAATAATTCATGGTGAGCTGGCAAACACCGTTTTGCTATGGGTAGCAAAGTTCATCAAGAAACACCCTGGTTATGTGTATATAAAGACAAGCTCGACTGCTTGAGCAGAACGTTTGCCCACGAAGCTTCACTCCAGGAACAAGCTCTCCAGTCTGGACATCATGTCTGTGCGCTTTTCTTCTGCATCCAGACGGCTTGGCTCTAGCGGGGGAGCGGGCTTTGGGGCTGGAAATGCATGTGGCGTGCCAGGTATCGGAAGTGGCTTCTCTTGCTCTTTTGGGGGCAGCTCACCTGCAGGCGGCTATGGCGGGGGGCTCGGAGGGGGCAGTGCTTCTTGCGCTGCCTTCTCGGGGAATGAACATGGCCTCCTGTCGGGCAACGAGAAGGTGACCATGCAGAACCTCAACGACCGGCTGGCCTCCTACCTGGAGAATGTACGTGCCCTGGAGGAGGCCAACGCCGACCTGGAGCAGAAGATCAAGGGCTGGTATGAGAAATTTGGGCCTGGTTCCTGCCGGGGTCTTGATCATGATTACAGCAGATACTTCCCAATAATTGATGACCTCAGGAACCAGGTAAGAAACACAATGTCGTGAGGGTTAATACCCCAGAGAGTAGTTAGCCACACAAGAACCCACAAATGTGTACGATGTTACACACAGCCAGGCTTTGCTCTCAGCTTCTAATTTTCAGTAGTTCACTATTAATATTAAAAATAATTTATTAAAAAAATTTTTAATGTTTATTTAGAGAGATAGAGTACAAGCAGGAAAGAGGCAGAAAGAGAGGGAGACACAGAATCCAAAGCAGATTCTAGGCTCTGAGCTGTCCACACAGAGCCCCATGCGAGGCTTGAACTCACAAGCCATGAGATCATGGCCTGAGCCGACGTCAACCGAATGAGCTCCCAGGTGCCCCAATATTAAAAGTAATTTATATTAAAATTCTAATCTTTATGGGTGAATTAGAAAATTCTAATTCTATCTTATGGGTGAACATGGCTCACCCATACCTGGTATGAGGTATGCACGTTTATGCTTTTCATGATGTGAAAATATAAAAAACAACCCAATGGTTCCTGCTATATTATTTATAAGTTTTTCCATAGAAAGGATTTTTTTAATGGGTGGGGTGAAGGGTAAAAGAGGCCAGACTTAATTTCCTGTTTCCAAAAGAATCATCTTATTATTAGAGATAGAATGCCAGAAAGATTACTATAATTTCATAAGTGACTTTATTTCAAGGGAATGTGACACTTTGAGTATTTCCTCACTCTTAACTCTCCATTTATCAGATAATTTCTGTAACTACCAGTAATGCCAATATTATCCTGCAAAATGATAACGCAAGACTAACAGCTGACGACTTCAGGCTGAAGTAAGTAGAGCTGAAGAGAAACCAAAGTTTATCTCAATATTTCCTCCCTTTAATTTAGGCTATTGGAGGTCACCTCACTTGTTTCGTTTTATTCTTTGTTTTAAACCAAATGCATAGAATGACCAGCTGCATGACATATTTTGGGAAATTAAGGAACTGATACAAATGAATGTTAAGATCATATGCAAGAGAATTTCGAGTGTTCCCATTCTTTTCCTTCAAAGAAATTTGTTCATTGTACTGCGGGTGGTCTAACGGAAGTTTTTTTTTTTTTAATCTTGTATCTAACTTTTTTTTTTTTTTACAAATAGTTTATTGTCAAGTTGGTTTCCATATAACACCCAGTGCTCATCCCCACAAGTGCCCTACTCCATGCCCATCTCTAACGGAAGTTTTGAGTAGATTTTAACAGTTCGACCTCAAAGCCTGGTTGGAGTTTTAGGATGATGTAACAAGTGATGGGACTGAGCAGGTATCAACTCTTTCCTAAGGTTTGAAAATGAACAGGCCCTCCACCAGAGCGTTGACGCAGATGTCAGTGGTTTGCGCAGGGTCCTAGATGAGTTGACTCTGTGCAGAACCGACCTAGAGATACAGCTAGAAACTCTGAGCGAGGAGTTGGCTTACCTCAAGAAGAACCACGAGGAGGTAGGCGCTCTGTCTCCCCCGATTCCACAATCCGCCTTGGTCCCGAAATTGCAAAATGAATTTCAGATGACGGGTGTCAGAATGTCTGACATCAATATTCCAAAAGGAACTCATCAAATTCTCCATATGGCTTAGACTGAAATGTTCTTATTCATCCGCTTCCAAAGAAACAAACTCCCCCCCCCCCCATTTTTTTTAACGCTTCTAACCTTCTGCATCCTGTCTTTCTAGTTTCTTTGAAAATATTCAGCTCCTAACATGGTTAAATTTCTTTTAGGAAATGAAGGCTCTGCAGTGCGCTGCTGGAGGGAACGTGAACGTGGAGATGAACGCGGCCCCGGGAGTGGACCTTACGGTCCTGCTGAACAACATGCGGGCCGAGTACGAAGACCTGGCCGAGCAGAACCGCAGGGACGCGGAGGCCTGGTTCAACGAGAAGGTGAAACTCCGCGGGGGCGCGCTTGCAGGGCCCTGAATGCCGATGCAAGGCAGGCTGTACCCTAACACACTGCCCCCCCACCCCCACCCCTTGTAGAGCGCTTCGCTGCAGCAGCAGATTTCCGACGATGCTGGTGCCACCACCTCCGCGCGGAATGAGCTTACGGAGATGAAACGTACTCTTCAGACCCTGGAGATTGAACTTCAGTCCCTCTTAGCAATGGTCAGTAAAAGGAAAAAAAGATTTGTTTCAGAAGTTAAGGAAAAAATCGAGATAGTGTTTCTTCCACGTGATATTACTTATTTTTGTTTTTATCCATTGGTGACCGTGCTTTGAAATAAGACACCTTTGCAGTTTGCCCAGCAGAATCCTCTTTGCCTGGAGAGTATACCGAGATGCTCATAATATGAAACATTAGAAATTAGCAGGTACAGTTCTTTTGAGGTGCCCCAAAAAAGTAATGAGTTTTTACCCTGAGTGTTCCTTCCTAAGTCAAAAGATCAAAAACCATTCTCCATGGAGTGCAAAAATACATTTGCACCCCTCCTAGCTTCCTCATCGAGCATTCCTTTGGGCCACTTAATTAAGAGTACTTACAAGTTCGTTTTTAAGTGGCATAAACAAGATGCAAAGCAGAGGCATAAAGGTTGCCTATAAAGCTAAACAGGCATGGTAATAATAGTAACCTTTTCATTAAGGGTTTACCCAGCACTTTCCCCCACCTGAGTCCACAATAACCCTGAGGCTTGGGCAGGGCAGACTTTATAATTCATGTCATTACTTCCGAAAGAACAATCTAAGATTCAAAGAAGATAAGCAGTTTTCCCAGAGCCCCACAGTTGAATACGAAGGAACAAGAACTTTCTCTCCAGATTTCCCAGCTCCCACCTCTATACTTTTTCCACTATGGCTAGTGAACAGACCTTTAGAGTTTATCCACAAAAGAAGGCATGAATGTATATAAAATTGGGACTTTGCAAAAAAAAAAAAATTCTTGCAGATGAAAGAGTAAGACACTCTTATCTTCATCCCATCTAAAATTATAGCAGGCATCCCTCTTTAGGCAAGACCCTGTATAAACCCATTTGGATTCACAAGCCGATGAGTCAAACCATTTAAAGCTTTAAAAGGTCATTCTTTCCTTTGGATCATTTTCCTTCTGGAAAGTTTATGCATTTCACTAGGGCATAGTTTTTTAATAGAAGAGCCACAATCTCCATGAGACAAGGCTGTACATAATTAGAAACAAGGCAGCTCATGGTGGGGGAACTTTTATTCCTGGGGAATGTGGCAAATTGTGCCAGACTCACAAGCATAGACTATATTGGTGGGATTGAGGGATCTTTACACTGGGCCCTATGAAGAAACAAATTCATCTTTACTAACACTCCTGGACATGAGTGACGATCACCACCAACTGTGTCATTCTCAAACACAACAACAGTATGATATCTAATAAAGGCAACAATTAATATCGAACAAGGGGGAATCTTTGGGGTAAATACGGTCTTTCGCATTATGTAAGAATAACTCTCTTAAATGTCTCTTAAGCGCGCTGTTTTATTCTAAAACATTGTGACATTTTCTACTAAACAATGTCTTACTGATCCACAGAAACAGTCCCTGGAGTGCTCCCTGACCGAGACCGAAGGGAACTACTGCGCGCAGCTCGCCCAGATCCAGGCTCAGATTGGGGCCCTGGAAGAACAGCTGCACCAGGTCCGAACCGAGACGGAGGGCCAGAAACTGGAGTACGAGCAGCTGCTCGACATCAAGGTCCACCTGGAAAAGGAAATTGAGACCTACTGCCGCCTGATAGATGGAGAGGATGGGTAAGTACAGCTTCCTTTGAAAAAACATTTTAAGGTTATTAAAGATTTTTTGAAATCAGGTATAAAATATTTATGACCCATATCATGTGTACATACTCCCCTTCTAGTGTTATTTAGAATCCAGATATCTTCCATCTTTTTTTGGTTAAGTTTATTTATTTTTGAGAGAGGGAGGGTGAGAGAGAGCAGGGGAGGGGCAGAGAGAGAGAAAGAGAATTCAAGCGCACTCCACATAGCCAACCTGGAGCCCCACACAGGGCTCAAACTCATGAACAGTGAGATCATGACCTGAGCTGAAATCAAGAGCCACACTTAACAGACTGAGCCACCCAGGTGTTGCCGAGATCTCCCATCTTAGATCCTTGTTTTCCAGTTTCCTCAGCAAAATAGAGTGAAATAATTGATATAAGCTCTCTATATTTATACAGCTCTTGTGTTAAGTCAAAAGGCTACGGAGGACCAGGAAATCAGACAAAAGGTAAACAAAAGCTGTGTTGAATATTCGGTATTTACTTGTACGTTTCAAATGATGAGTTAATTATTTCCCCTTTATGAATTTGATAAATTTTAACAATCCTTATTTGTCATTTTAGACTCATCTAAAACCGCCATGGTTAAGACAATTGTTGAAGAAATAGATCCTCGTGGCAAAGTTCTCTCATCCAGAGTTCACACTGTGGAAGAGAAATCCACCAAAACCAACAACATAAAGAGTGAACAGAGAGTGCCTTCCTGAACCCCCAAAGAAGAGCCCCTATATGAAAACACTAACCTGAAGCCAGGTTCCTAAGTAAAAGCCCTTTTATTTTTCTGCTTTTCTTCCAATGAGTTAAGACAACCTACTTTTAGAATTGTAGCGTTTCTTTGGATTTCTCTATGGTGGTGTTTCAATAAAAACTTCTTGTTGCAAGTCATCTTTCCTGGTTGTGGCCAATCTTTGCATTTTAAACATACTCCAGATGGGAGCTGAATCTTATTTTTAATTTCTTCTGTTTAATTCAGTGGCCTTCACATGTTAGGAGTAAGTTTAACAGGCCAACTGGTTGGAGTCTTTTTCACATCTCTGGAAAATTTTAGATCTTCCCCCTTCCTTCTATAAACACTTGTTACACACATTTGCTAAGTGCTGGCAATGAGAATAAAAGTTTATAAATTCTAATCCTTGAGTGCAACTTGCTCATCGAAATGGAAATAAGAAAGTGAAGAATCAAAAACATCCTTAAAATAACAACAACAAAAACTTTAAATGGTGATATTTAAAGGTAGAATGGAAAAGAGAGAGATGTAGGAATTAGATAGGGCAAGTGTGGAATTCCACAGCATTTGGCCACAAAACACATCTTAACAAACTGAAACCATATCAAGTATCTTTTCTGGCCACAAGAGTATGAAACTAGAAATCAATAACAGGAGGACAATTGGGAAATTCAGAAATATGTAGAAATTAACCAACACAGTCCTGAACAACCAATGGGTCAAAGAAGAAATCAAAGGAAAATTTTTTTAAAATCTTGAGGGGCACCTGGGTGGCTCAGTCGATTGGGTGTCCAACTTTGGCTCAGGTCATGATCTCACAGCTCATGGGTTCGAGCCCCGCGTCAGGCTCTGTGCTGACAGCTAGCTCAGAGCCTGGAGCCTGTTTGGGATTTTGTGTCTCCCTCTCTCTCTGACCCTCCCCTGCTCACACTGCCCCCCCCTCCAGAAATAAATAAAACATTAAAAAAATTTTTTTTAACATCTTGAGACAAATGAAAATGAAAATATAATATGCCAAAAACTTATGGGATGTAGCAGAAGCAGTACTTAGAGGGAACTTTCTCGGATAACCACCCATATCAAGAAAGAAGAAAGTTCACAAATAAACCATCTAACTTTATGCATCAAAGACCTAGAAAAAGAAATGAAGCCTCAAGTTAGCAGAAGGAAGGAAATAATAAAAATTAGGACAGAAATAAATGAAATGGAGAGTAGAAAAGAGATAGATAATATCAATAAGACTGAGAGTTGGCTTTTTGAAAAGATAAAAATAACAAATCTTCACCAGACCAACCAGAGAAAGAAAGAAAAAAAAAGACTGAGGAGGAGAAAACACTTCCGAACTCATTTTACAAAAGGCCAGCATTGCTCTTATACCAAAACCAGACAAAGATGCTACAGAAAAGAAAATTACAGGCCAATATCCTTGATGAACTATGATGCAAAAATTTTCAACAAAATTCTAGCAAAAAAAATCCAACAGCACATTAAAAGAATCACACACCATGATCAAATGGGATTTATCCCTGGGATGCAAGAATGATTCAACATACAGAAATTAGTAAATGTGCTATGCCACATTAACAGAAGGAAGGGTAAAAATCATGTGATCATCTCAATAGATACAGAAAAAGCATTTGACAAAACTCGACACCTTTTCATGATACAAATGCTCAGCAAATTAGGTATAGAAAGAATGTAAGTCAACATAATAAAGGCCATGTAGGACAATACTGCAGCTAAATACATACTCAATGGTAAAAACTAAACTGAAAGCTTCTTCTCCATGTCAGGAATAAGATAAGAATTTTCAATCTTGCCACTGTTATTCAATACTGGAATTCCTAGCCAGAGCAATTAGGCAAGAAAAAGAAATAAAAGGCACCTAAATTGGAAGAGAAGAAGTAAAATTGTCTTTATTTGCAGATGACATGCTCTTACATACAGAATACCCTAAAGACTTCACCAAAAAACTGTCATGACTAATGAATAAATTCAGCAAAGTGGCAGGATACAAAATCAACATAAAAAGCAGTTACATTTTATACACTTAATAATAAATTATTCAAAAATAAAATTAAGAAAACAATTCCATTTATAATAGCATCAAAAATAATAAAATGCTTAGAAATACTTAACTATGGAGATGAGGGACTTACACACAGAAAACTATAAAATGTTGATGAAAGAAATTAAAGCACACGTAACTAAATTGAAAGACATCCCATGCTCATGAACTGGAAGAATTAATAATGTTTAAATGGCCATACTACCAAAGCAATCTACAGATTTAATGCAATCCCTATCAAAATCCCAATGGCATTTTTTTATCATAAACAGAAAAAGCAATCCTGGAATTCATATAGATACATGAAAGACCCTTAATAGCTAAAGCAATTTCGAGAAAGGACAAATCACATTTCCTGATTTAAAAATATATTACAAAGCTACAATAAATAAAACAGTATGGCAGACATAAAAATGTGGAGAAATTAGAACCCTTGAGCACTCTTCATAGGAATGCACACTGGTGCAGTCACTCTGGAAAACAGTATGACAGATCCTCAAGAAATTAAAAATAGAATTAGCATATGATCCAGCAATTCCACTTCCAGGTGAATACCCAAAAGAATTGAAAGCAGGATCTTGAAGAGATATATGTACATCCATGTTAAGGGCAGCATCATTCATAACTAAAAATGTAGAAGCAACCCAAGTGACCATCAATGATGAATGAATAAACAAAATGTGGTATATACATACAATGGAATATTATTCAGCCTTTAAAAGGAAGGCAACCTTGACACATGCTCCTATATGGGTGAAATTTTGAAGTCATTATATTAAGTAAAATAAGCCAGTCACAAAAAGACAAATACTGTATGATTCCCCTTATATAAGGTACCTAAAGTAGTTGAATTCATATGGAGAAAAAGTAGAATGGTGATTGTCAGGGGCTGGGGGAGAAGACAATGGGGAGTTATTGTTTAATGGGCATGTTTAAGTTTTACAAAATGAAAACAGTAATAAAGATGGATGGTGGTTGCAAAATACTATGAATGTATTCAATACCACTGAATTGTATGCTTAAAAATGGATAAGGTAATAACTTTATGTTCTATGTATTTTACCACAACAAAAAGAATAGAGATCTCAGAAATAAATGCATGTATATATGGTCAACTTATCTTCAACAAAGGGGCCAAGGATACGTGATGGGAAAAGGATAATCTCTTCAACAAATGGTGTTGGGGGGGCACCTGGGTGGCTCAGTTGGTTAAGCATCCAACTCTTTGTTTCAGCTCAGGTCGTGATCTTACAGTTTGTGAGTTCCAACCTTGCATCCGACTCTGTGCTGGCAGTGCAGAGCCTGCTTGGGATTCTCTTTCCCTGCCCCTCCCCACTTGTGCTGTCTCTCTGTCTCTCTCTCAAAAATAAAAATAAGTAAGCTTTAAAGGCATATTTAAAAAAACAAAAAACAAAAAAAAAATGCTGTTGGGAAAACTGAATATCCACATGTAAAAAGGGGCCCATGAGAAAGTGGCCCCTATCACACACTATACACAAAAATCAATTCAGAATGGATTAAAGACCTAAACATAGACCTAAAACAATAAAAGTCCTCAAACAATACATAGGAGACAAGATTGGGTGAGTTCGTGGTGATATGGCCATAGACATAGGAAAAAGCTCCTTGACATTGGTCTTGAAAAAGATTTCTTAGAAGTGACACTAAAATAAAAGGTAACAGGGGCGCCTGGGTGGCTCAGTTGGTTAAGCGTCCGACTTCAGCTCAGGTCATGATCTCACGGTTCGTGGGTTCAAGCCCTGCATCGGGCTCTGTGCTGACAGCTAGCTCAGAGCCTGGAGCCTGTTTCAGATTCTGTGTCCCCCTCTCTCTCTGACCCTCCCCCTGTTCATGTTGTCTTTCTCTCTCTCTCTGTCAGAAATAAATAAAAAACATTAAAAATTTTTACAAAATAAAATGTAACAAAACCAAAGTATATGCAGGACTTTTTTTACATAACTTCCAGGAAAGAATCAGTAATAGTGATACCCAGCACTTTAAACTCTATTCTAAGCCTCATTTTATTCTCAAAACAACCCTGAGATAGGTACTATTGTCATGTTCTTTTTGTACATAAGGAAACTGAGGCAGAGCGTGGCTGACTAACTTTCTGAAGATCACGCAGCTAATAAGTGGAGGTGCTAGAAAGCTAATGCAGGTGGTCTGGCTCAGAGTCTGTGTGCTTCACTCCAACAGAATACCAGAGTTTTGAGAACTTCATGATTCCATGAGGAATCCTCCCTCCAGCCAGGGAAGGGAGGAGAAAACTAAGCGCATTCTAACACCAAACAGACTAAGGTTAAGCCATCATCTGTAAGTCCTTACAAGGACCCTGCAGAGTGGCTTCATATAGTATCTGATTTCATTCCTCAAGTCCACTGTGCACTTTAGAGCAGAGTAGGAATATCAAAACCAAAGAAGCCATTTTGTGGGAAGGATTGGCACACCTGAATCTGATTCTTGGGGCACCTGAGTGGCTCAGTAGGATCGAGCAGCTGACTCTTAACTTCAGTTCAGGTCATGATCCCAGGATTGTGGGATCAAGCCCCGCATTGGGCATCGGGCTCTGTGCTGTGCATGAACCTGCATGGGCTTCTCTCTCTCTCTTGTCCACTCTGCCGTCCCCCCTTTCTCTCCCTCTTAAAAAATCAAAATTTTTAAAAAGAATCTGATTCTCCAAAGAGCTAGGTATCTAGTAATAAACCTCATTCATGATCAAGAAAAATACTGTTCCAACTTGGATAACTGAAATGTAGAATGTACATTTTAAACAACATAAAAAGATAATGAAGCATGTTTGAAACTAAACACTGAATTTATCAGGGGCAAAAATAGCCTACGATCATTAGAGGAAGATAATGTGATGAACGTCTTATCCTGACGTGAGCAGACATCTATCTACACTGCATAACTTAAAGTTTAATTCAATTCAGTTATTTTCGAGTACCTAGAATATGCACTTGAGGAAGAAATATATAGATAGAAATGGACTAGAGAATTTGTTAAGTCTACCCCCCACTTCTGGAAAGGACTAAAGCATACCTAAACTTTTGTAGCAAGTATTCGTGTAGAGGAAATCTATGTCTAAGAAAAGTTCAAGCGGGGGCACCTGGGTACTCAGTCTGTTGGGCATCCGACTTTGGCTTGGGTCATGATCTCATGGTTTGTGAAGTTTGAGCCCCACGCCAGGCTCTGTGCTGACGGCTCAGAGCCTGGAGCCTGCTTCAGGTTCTGTGTCTCCCCCTCTCTCTGCCTTTCCCATGCTCATGCTTTGTCTCTCTCTGTATCTCAATAGTAAATGAACATTTAAAAAATTTTAAAAAGAAAAAAAAAAAAAGAAAAGTTCAAGGGGCCCCTGGGTGGCTCAGTTGGTTAAGCGTTTGACTTCAACTCAGGTCATGATCTCACGGTTTGTGGGTTCAATCCCCACGTCAGGCTTTGAGCTATCAGCACTACTTCAGATTCTGTGTCTCCCTCCCTTTCTGCCCCTTCCCTGCTCATGCTCTGTCTCTCTGAAAAATGAATAAACATTAAAAAAAAAAAAAGTAAGTCAAGAGACTTGCCTGGTGAACAAACAGATGACAGTGTTTCCAGGAGTTAAGCATCATACATTCCTGTCCTGCTTGGATATAAAAATGCTTTGTGATCTGTGTTGCCACTTAGCTTCACAGCCAACTCATCCCCAAAATGGTTCTAATAATATATGCCTAACTCATTCTACAAAAGACAACAAGTTAATTCGTATTTATAAAGTATCTAGAGATAAGTCGATTATGTTAATAGTACTTTGCAGCCTCACAATACCTCTTATCCAAGACACTAAAGACTTATAAACTATTACACTGACCCCATACTCTGTTTCTCTAGCTTTATGCATGAGACATTTGGGCAAAAGATGAAAATGGTTACCAGGTCGCAGCAAAATCAATAACAAGTCTCTGAACACAAAGTGCATCCTGAATCACACACTGTTCTAAACCTGTAGCAATGGCCTGAGTTACAGTTTTATATTCTTTTACAGTATTTTGGTCAAAACAATCCATGTGTTCTATCCTGCCAGATATTCTGTATCTTTTAGGAGCAATAATCTTGGGTGTTTTTCAAAGTATCTGCAACGCACAGCCTTGAAAATTCTCATTCAGGGGGCACCTGGGTGGCTCAGTGGTTAAACATCTCGCTCTTGATTTTGGCTCAGGTAATAATCTCAGGCTCATGAGCCCAAATCCCGAATTGGGCTCTACGCTGCTGGCAGGAACCCTGCTTGGAATGTTCTCTCTCCCTCTCTCTCCGCCCCTCCCCCACTCACACTGGCATACACGCGCGCGCTCTCTCAAAAATAAACATTTTTTTTTAAAAATCTCATTTGGAAAAAATTACTCTTTCTAAACAATCTAAACCCATAATCAGTAGTCAATTTGTAGCATTATAAGTTATACAGACCTGACTCTGTCTGACATATTTGTTTTATTATAATAATTTAAATAATTAACATTTACAAAATGTTTGCGCCCTTCAGACTGTCTTATAGTCACTAATTATCAGAACTGCTCAACATTCAGTGTTATTATTTTCATTTGCCTTGCAGGGAAATGGGTCACACCATATGGGATAACTTCCCATGGGCATCAAGGAAAGAGAATGAAGAGGCTACTTACTGTGACAACTAATCTTCCATCTCGAGGACCATAATTATTGGTTTTCTAGGTAGGGATGAAAACATACCTCTCCTTCATATATTTTACTCTCTATTCATCAATAGGAAGTTCGATTCTCAAAATAATTCTTAATAACTCAAAAACATAAATTCAAGTTAAAAGGCAGTAAACAATATTTGTGAGGTAGAGAAATTAACAGTTTGGATACTCAGAAGTTTGTTGAATGCATATTCTGCTCCTGGACTCAACCAAAGAAATCTCAATACAAATAATTTTCTGCCGCTGACACCTATTTCATTAATTTTGGTCAAGTTGATAAGCAAAGTACTGCAGGATTTCTATTATTTCAGTTTTCAACTTAAAAAATCAATGTAAAAAAACTCACTACCAACAGGTCACTATATATTGAGAGTACCTGCTATAAATAAGAAAGGAAATGTCCAGTAAAGCATGAATAATAGAAATATTCCATAATAAACGTTTACAGGACAAAAACAGTAGACATTTCTCATGTGAATTATTAATTCTTTGTTGTCTATAGGGAAAAAAACACGTAGAATCTCTTCCAGAAGTCAAAAAGATGTATGGGTACTTGTATTTAATTTTGACCTTTGAAACTATGATTTAGTATTACTCGACCTGGTACCTTTTTCATAGACCAAGATATCCTGGGGGCACCTTTCCACCTCCAGACTGGACACTATTAAAAGTCACCCAATTATGAAAAACCACAATTAGAGAGCGAGTAATATTTTATTACAGCTTGAAACAGTCAAGGTTGAAATGACCTGCAGAGTCCTATAAAAGGCCAATGGAGAGCACTGCTACGGATGGTGTACTTTTGCTTCGCTCCTTGCCGAGAAAGGGTCGCTCCGCTACACTGTCACCATGTCTTTTCAACTTTCCAGTGGATCCAGGCGGGTCTGCTCAGGAGCTGGCCCAGGGCGGCTGCCTGGTGAAGGTCTGGGTTTCGGGGCCGGGAATGCGTGCCGTGGATCTGGAGCAGGAAGCAGTATTTCTTGTACTCTTGGGAGCTTTTCTTCTAATTCAGGTTTCTATAACGGTGGTGGGGGCTTCTCTGCTGGTTTTCTTGGCAATGAGCATGGCCTCCTTTCTGGGAATGAAAAGGTGACCATGCAAAACCTCAATGACCGCCTGGCCTGCTACCTGGACCACGTACGAGCTCTGGAGGAGGCAAACACAGATTTGGAGCAGAAAATCAAGGCCTGGTATGAGAAATACGGGCCTGGCTCTTGCCGGGGTCTAGATCATGACTACACAAGATATTTCTCAGTTATTGAAG
Organism: Proteles cristata cristata; assembly: GCA_017311185.1. Classification (NCBI taxonomy): domain Eukaryota; kingdom Metazoa; phylum Chordata; class Mammalia; order Carnivora; family Hyaenidae; genus Proteles; species Proteles cristata. The sequence goes on along the minus strand of JAESUZ010003788.1, from coordinate 407,870 downwards.
ATCTTAAAAGGCAGGTAAGATGTATGGATTTGCACACTTTGATGACAGACAAAATATAAAATGTGCTTAAAATATTTGCATGAGGTAGAACTTGCTCACTCTCCATTCCCAGTGCTTAAATCAGTATCTGGGGAAAAAAATGTAGAATTAAAAAAAATGTAGGCCAATAGTTTCAAAACAGATATAACTGCTTTATTGATCTTATATTTAGTTTGTATTTTTTGATCAAGAGAAATAAAAGTATCTGTGATTATAAAAGCTTCCACTTTGGCTCTTAAGCTCTGGACATTGATCATCTGAAGATAAAGCCAGATTCTTTTAATGTAGAAAAAATGATACTGAAACACATACTTGATGGGTTGAGAAGATGAAGAATCAAATTCTGGACTCTCCCCTGACTTTTGGCACTTAACATTTTGCACAATCTACCCTATTTAGGTTATTTCTGTGACCACCTGTAATGCCAGCATTGTTCTGCAAAATGACAATGCCAGACTGACTGCTGATGACTTCAGGCTGAAGTAGGTGAAATAAATACTACCATTGGAGTAAACAACAGACCCTTTGCTTTAAAAACCAACACGTTTTAATGAGATCAGACTAAATCTCTGAAGAAATTAAGTGCACCCTTATCAAAAGAGCGATCATGAATTTTAAACATTTTAATTTGATTAAGCACATTGGATGATAAAAACTCTGAAGAAAGAACTCCTCCGAAATATTCATTATAAATCAGTAGGGATTCCTTCTTTTTTTTTATGTTTTATTTATTTCTAGGAGAGAGAGAGAGAGAGCGTGAGCAGGGGAGGGTCAGAGAGAGAGGGAGTTACAGATTGAAACAGGCTCCAGGCTCTGAGCTGGCAGTCAGCACAGAGCCCAACGCTGGGCTCGAACCCACGAACCGCGAGATCATGACCTGAGCGAAAGTCGGACGCTCAACCAACTAAGCCACCCAGGCACACCAAATCAGTAGGGATTCCTATGCAGTAAGCCTCAGGATCATGAATAGTACATCCTATCCTTTGGTATACACATCGGAAACATTATGCCTTGCACCTGCCTAACGTTACAATTCTCAAGCGCTTTCATAACCTTTCAGATATGAAAATGAACTTGCTCTACACCAGAGCGTAGAGGCCGACATCAACGGTCTTCACAGGGTTATGGAGGAGCTGACCCTTTGTACCACCGACCTTGAGATACAGTTGGAAACACTCAGTGAGGAACTGGCGTACCTTAAAAAAAATCATAAGGAGGTAAGGGACCCCGCAGGGTGGCTTCAGATACGATCTGACTTCAGTCCTCTGCCCGCTTCAGAGCAGAGTCGGACTACCAATCAAAATTCTCCGTTGAGTGTTAATGCTGATCCCTTTTCCAGGAAATGAATGTCCTGCAGTATGCGGCTGGGGGGGATGTGAACGTGGAAGTGAACGCAGCTCCCGGCGTGGACCTAACTGTCCTGTTGAACAACATGAGGGCCGAGTATGAGGACTTGGCTGAGCAGAACCGCAAAGATGTAGAGGCCTGGTTTGACGAAAAGGTACATCTGTGGCCAATCACAGACCACAGGCTTGGCCAGTAGACCACCGGGCCAGTCACTAACCTTTCTGATGATTATGCTACAGAGCGCCTCACTGCAACGGCAGATTTCTGATGATTCAGGAGCGGCCACCACAGCCAGAAATGAGCTGACGGAGCTGAAACGCAATCTGCAAACCTTGGAAATAGAACTTCAGTCCCTCGTGGCCATGGTTCGTAGGAGTCACCACTGGTTTGAATGTGTGTGTGTGTATGTGTGAGTAAACACACATCTAACTAACTACATACAACTAATTACATATAACCAAAAGTATAAAATGTGATAAATGTAGTAAAAAATAAGAATGGTGTCCATAAAACATTACTCCTTTTTTTTTTAAAGTTTATTTATTTTGAGAGAGAGCACACGTGCGCAAGCAGGGCAGCAGCAAGGTGAGACGGAGAGAGAGAGAAACCCGAGCAGGCTCTGCAAATGTCAGCACAGAGACCAATGTGGGGCTCGATCTCACCAACCACGAGATCATGACCTGAGCCGAAATCCAGAGTCAGACTGAGGCACCCAGGAGCTCCCCCACCCCACCCCCGGCTATAGACATGACATCTAACTCACCAATCTCAAAGTTTAAAAATTAAACTTTCTCAAGGGAGAGAAAATGTTTGTTTAAACACACACACACACACACACACACACACACACGGCTAATGCAGATTTTCAATGCAAAGGATTTTGACCTCATACAAATGCTTCTTTCCACCTTGAGAATGTCTAAAAAATGAATGTGCAGTTTATGTTGTCCACTCAAGCCTTGCTTTATTCTTCTTCCAGAAACATTCGTATGAATGCTCCCTGGCTGAAACCGAAGGCAATTACTGTCTCCAGCTCCAGCAGATCCAGGACCAGATTGGGGCAATGGAGGAAGAATTGCAACAGATTCGCACGGAAACAGAAGGCCAGAAGCTGGAGTACCAACGGCTTCTAGATATCAAAATATTTTTAGAAAAAGAAATAGAAACATATTGCAAATTATTAGATGGAGAAGAAAGGTAAATATTAACCTGTGGAAAAAAACAAATCTCACATCCACTGGGTTTGCTCGGTATTACGTGTGTCAGTACCGTATCCTAGAACTTCCTACTCTAACAATCATAGTCACCTCTGGTCTCAGGAATTTATTACTGCATCCAAGTGAAGTGAAAACAGGCAGCCATGTCTTAGCCAAATCAAATACCTACGTACATGAAGGGCGTGTATCTATAATAACAGGACATCTAAATACCGAATGTTAAACAATTCCTGTACTCCAGGGGGAAAACTGCTTTCTGTGATTTAATGGGGAAGCACATGTCCTATAACAACACACTCTACTTTATTGTTACTCACCAGTTACCACACATGCATCCTGTCTTTGGTGGGTTATTACATTTTCATTTGTAAGATGAACAGTGACGATTTCATTGGAGAAGTGATCATAGCTTGTTAGCCAAGAGCAAAAGCCCTGGAATTGTAGCCCCAGTCGCACATGACATAACTGGGTGAGTCTGAACACATAGCCTAAACTCGTTAAATCTCAGTTTCCTTATTGGTAAGATTGTGGTAACACCAAAACCACACTCTTTACTCTTGACCAAAGCGCTTCACTGTATAGGTGAAAGTGCTCAGGAGAGTGGCTTGCACACAAAAAGGGACTTGGCAATCCGTGGCTATTACTAAATGCTTGCCCGTGGTCACACCAGGAGTCAGTTTCATCTCATGCATCTTCCAAGGTCAGTGTCATTTCTCTACAATCTATTCTCATAGGAACTCATCAGTGAGGCTCCCGTCTTCAAACTAAGTGCTCATTACACTGTTTGATATTCACTTCTTTTACTACATTTTTCATGCTGTGTTCCAGATAACTTACATGCATGTACTTAATTTTCAATGGTGTAAACTGCTTGTATCATCACTCTACATTTTCTATAGCAGCTAGCCCAGCGCCTTCTGCATTGTGGCACCCCAAACATGTTCACTGGCCAGGTGATTGACTGAAGAAATTCAGAGTGAAAAATTGGAGCCCCCAGATAGGGAGACAAAAGAGAAAATAGCTGGTCACAGGGAATTTCCTACGGTTAACATTTATTTAATTTCCTCCTTCATTACATTGAGGTCATGAGAAGCTTACTTATATGTGGAAACTAGAACACCAAAACTTTTATTCCCAATTAATAGCTATTTATGAGCTCCCCCGTGAAAGGGGGGGAAATGCAACAATTTACTCTTCTCTTCACAGAAAAAGCAAGTCCACATGTTACAAATCAAAAGGACGTGGGCCCATACATTCCGAAAATCAAGTCAAAGGTACAAAAGATTTTTTTTACTTGGCATAAATCTTTTTGAATGCAGCAGTTTTATTAAATAAGTCACTTATTTGTAAGCCAAGTCAAATTGTTTCTAAGGTTGGGGCGCCTGGGTGGCTCAGTCGGTTAAGCCTTTAACTTTTGATCAGGTCATGCTCTCAGAGTTTGTGAGTTTAAGCCCCATGTCAGGCTCTGTGCTGACAGCTCAGAGCCTGGAGCCTGGTTTGAATGCTGTGTCTTCCCCTCCCTCTGCCCCTCCGCCACTCATGTTCTGTCTCTCAAAAATAAACATTAAAAAATTTTTTAAATGAGAAACATAAAAATTGTTTCGAAGGTTACTTCTGGCCAATAAAGGAATCAGGAGTCATTATGACTGTTCTTAATGTTTGTATTTTATACTCTTGCAGAGCAAATGTGGTCAAATTATGAAATTACCAAAATGGGGAATAAATCCCCATTTTTCTTCCCTAGAATCTATTATTTCCCCAGTTTCAGTGCTTTGGTAGAAGAGCTACTTTGTTTTGAACCACAAAAAATAGGGCACGTTGGTATTACAAAGAAAACATTACCTGCCTGACACTTCAGTTGTTCACACTCTCAAACACTCATTGTTCTTTTTTTAAATTTTTTAATGTTTTTTATTTATTTCTGAGAGAGAGAGAGAGAAAGAGACAGAGCATGAGCAGGGGAGGGTCAGAGAGAGAGGGAGACACAGAATCTGAAACAGGCTCCAGATTCTGAGCTAGGTGTCAGCATGAGCCTGACATGGGGCTTGAACCCACAAACCGTGAGATCATGACCTGAGCTGAAGCCAGACGCCTCACCGACTGAGCCACCCAGGTGCCCCAAACACTCATTGTTCTAAAAACAGTGGCAAGTATGAGGCAGTTCTGGATCTTGCACAGACTTCAAACACAGTATTATATCTCAGTTTACTGCAAACTTGCAAACGCTATTTTTATTTTTTTAAAATTTTAATGTTTATTTTTGAGAGAGAGAGTGCGCACAAGTGGGGAAGGGGCAGAGAAAGAGGGACACAGAATCCGAAGCAGGCTCCAGGCTCTAAGCTGTCAGCACAGAGCCTGATGCGGGGCTCAAACCAATGAACCATGAGACCATGACCTGAACCGAAGTTGGATGCTTAACAAACTGAGCCACTCAGGTGCCCCACAAACACTATTTTTAAAAGCCTACGGTTATGACCAAGTACCTTTCAACCTATTAAGAATGAGTACTAAAGGGGCACCTGGGTGGCTTAGTCAGTTAAGCGTCCGACTTTCGCTTAGGTCATGATCTTGCGGTTCGTGGGTTTGAGCCCCGCGTCAGGCTCTGTGCTGACTGCCAGCTCAGATCCTGAAGCCTGTTTCAGAGTCTGTATCTCCCTCTCTCTCTGACCCTCCCCTGCTCACGCTGTCTTTCTCCCTCTCTCCTAGAAATAAATAAAAATATTAAAAAAAAAAAAAGTTGCTGATGAGCAATTTTTAAAAAAAAGAATGAGTACTAAATTTGCATTTATTTTATTTTAGACTCAAAAGAAGAAATTGTTGTCAAAACAGTGGTTGAGGAGCTAGATCAACTTGGCAATGTCCTTTCCCTGAGGGTCCACTCAGTTGAAGAAAAATCCTCCAAAATAAGCAACATTACAATGGAGCAAAGAGTACCTTCTAAAGCACCAAAGTGAGAAAACAAGTTATATATTTAAAAAAAAAAAAAAAAAGCCTGCCTCTGCAGAATCCCATTGACCAAATAACCCAAGGAAATCATTCATTTCTGTTCTTTAAAAATGCAAGGGCTGGAATTTGGTTTCCTTCTCTTCTTTTTCTCATGTCCTTTCCATGTAATCCTTCTGAGGAGTAGGAGAAATCTTGCTCTGTCTCAATGTTTTGTTTCTATCACAGGGGACTTTTTTTTTTTTTTTTTTTTTTGCCATTCATTAAAAATGTTTTCTGTTGCAAATTTTTTCTGATGAATCTGGTGTTTTTGAATTTCTATGGTTGATCTTACTGTGACAGTTCTAAGGATACGCTGGTAAAATTAAGTGTCTTAACACAGCCATGTTTACTTCAGTTCATGACAAGATAAGTTAGAAAGAGTACTAGCCCTAATCTCTAGTCCCAAATCTGTCCCTGATCAACTACGTGAATGAGTAGATGTCCTTGAGTTTGGGTTTCTGTGGATGGGAAGAAGAGTACCCCACTGATCACTGGGATTTGTTCACCTTTATAATGGCTAATCTGCATGCGTGATCAATTCATGTTAGTTTGTTGAATCTGAATGTGGATGGCTGTTTTTCCATTTTGTCGTACGTTCATCTGTCTGCTCCTACCATAGTGGAGAAAGCCTGCTGGCTAAGAATGGTGGAAGAAGGGCTCAACAACAACAGCAAAGAATACATGTTCAAGGAACTAACTGACCCCACAGACTCCAGGAAAGATTCAGCACTTGGAAGAACCAAGTAGGAGAGTGGACCAGGCTGAGGGAAGATGCTGAGGGTAGGGATATTGACAGATGAATTTACCATGATATTAATGATGCATAAGCCTCAAGGTCTCTCATTAGCACAGGAAGGGCCCTAGCATTATGTTTGTATAGCCATTTTTGTAAAATTCGTGCAAAACTAAGATAATTTTAGCACTATCGGTTAAGACTGCTATCTCTTTCTACTCCAATTTCTCCTCTATCACTCTTTCCCTCTTGTCTGGGGGTGACATATCATGTCTAAGATAGGGTGACCATACAATTTATTATCTAAATGTAATATCTGAGGGAACGTAAAGGATGCAATTAACCAGGCATATTCCCAGACATGAACTGACTTATTGTAAGCTTATGGACATAAAGGCAGCCTAAGTCAAAGGCAGTTGAATTGAGCATAGTGGAATATGTTAATGAGGTTCTCATCATTTCCCTGGGGGGCTTCTAGGAATTTTCCCACTGCCCACCATGTCCCTGGAGTGTCATATCATAAAGGCACAAGGTTGCAAGTTGTGATATGAACGTATCTTATAGCACACGGCAACAGAAATATGTAGATAACAGAAGAGATACAAGGTATGAAGTGCATGGGGCCAGAAGCTAGTCTATGGAGAATCTTTTAAGTCATCAGATATGTAAAACTGTAGAGAATTCATTTTCACCCATGCCTACTAAAGACAAAAATCTCCTCCTGTCAGGAATATAATGGGTAATGCAACATATTTGTCATGTTCAGTACTGCTTTATGCTCTTATACACAAGAACTTTTATAAATTTTGTTTTTTGCACAATTCCTATAAGAAATCTTCACATATGACAAGTCCATAAGTTATGAAAATTGCATTCCTCTGGGAGTGAGCACAAGACATATGGCTCTTTGTGACTCATTTTAATGCCCTCTACAGTACAGTCACCCCCGAGAACGAGTCCACGACTATGTAGACAAACTGATTCATCTTGTGGAGGTCAGCCAGGCTCCTTCTTCATAATGAGCTTGCACAATAAGCCCACTGTCAATAAGCCACTGTCAAGCCCACTGTGGCCATTATGGCAGATATGGAGGCTCTACTTCTACCCAGTGCATGAGATCCTTCTCTCTAAGGCCGGTCAAGCTACTGACCTGTCATCAGCAGACATAGAAATGGAGCCCTTGAGACGGTACCATTTTTTAAGAAAGAAAACTAACTACATGCTATCAGGATGACTCTACTGAATTCCTTTACCCTGGAGGGAACAGCAAATTTTCCTTAACAAAAGTAACACTTCTTTCACTCAAATATAGGTTTGCCTTTCAATTTCTACAGTACCTCTGCCAGCACCACCATCTGAGGACCAAAACTGAATAAGCTTCAGGCCCTCAGAACGGGCCCTAGATCTAGCTCTAGCAATTGGTTTAACATCAGAATAGAGAAAGTAAACCTTTTTTTGGCTTTCAGAAGGATAAAACAGAGACAATTAGGGTAAGGCAAGATTTGAAGAGATAAGAGGTGAAAATTTTCCAAAACTAATGAAAAACACCCGTTCACAGATTAAAGAAGCCCTACACATTGAAATAAAATGGAATGCACATGGATCAGATCAAAGTAACGCTAAAGACAAGATAAAAAGAAATCCACAATCTATCCAATAAAGAAGCTAGGATTTAAAGAGTTTAAACCATGTGTTCAAATTTGCCCAGTGGTGTGATTTGGACCCAGGGCTACAATTCCAGGGCTGTCATTCTTGGCTAACCAGCTATGGTCACTTCTTCAATGAAATCATCATTGTTCATTCTTTCAAACAGAAGATCTTTAAAATCAGGCACATGGGGGGAAATGATTACCTTCAAATGAGTGGCAGCAAGAATGAACACCAACTTTTCAACAGCAATAATGGAACCCAAAAGAGAGTAGAATGATACCCACAGTGTGCCAGGAGAAATCCTAAAAGGCCAGTATGTGTATGAAAAGTGTTCAACCTCCCCCTTAATCAGAGAAATGGAAGCAGACACCATTACACAACCACCATGTTGGCAAAACTTTTAAAATATTTGGCACAATTTGTGCAATCTCCTTTTGAATTGCTTCCAATTGGGGACTAGTATGAACAATACTACTATAAATACTCAGTACAGGGGTGCCTGGGTGCTCAGTAAGTTAGGCATCTGACTTCGGCTCAGGTCATGATCTCACGGTTCATGTGTTCGAGCCCCGCGTCGGGCTCTGTGCTGATAGCTCAGAGCCTGGAGCCTGCTTCAGATACTGTGTCTGCCTCTCCCTCTGCCCCTCCCCTGCTTGCACTCTCTCTCTCTCAAAAATAAACATTAAAAAGAAATTTAAAAAATAAAATAAACATTCTGTACGTGGTACCTACTACGTGTGCATGAATTTCTTTAGAGTGCAACTCACATATATAGTGTCTACAAAAGATTCGCTTCAAACATAACAAATACAGGTAGCTTGAAAGTGAAAGGATGGAGGCACCTGGGTGGCTTAGTCGGTTAAGCTCCGACTTTTGCTTAGGTCATAATCTTGCAGTTTGTGGCGTCGGGCTCTGTGCTGCCAGCTCAGAGCCTGGAGCCTGTTTCAGAGTCTGTGACTCCCTCTCTCTCTGACCCTCCCCTGCTCACACTGACTCTCTCTCTCTCTCTCTCCTAGAAATAAATATAAAACATTAAAAAATTAAAAAAAAAAAAAAGAAAGAAAGTGAAAGGATGGAAAAAGATATCTCACGCAACAGGGGCGCCTGGGTGGCTTAGTCGGTTAAGTGTCCAACTTTCGCTTAGGTCATGATCTCGCGGTTCGTGGGTTCGAGCCCCACGTCGGGCTCTGTGCTGACTGCCAGCTCAGAGCCTGGAGCCTGTTTCAGTCTGTGACTCCCTCTCTCTCTGACCCTCCCCTGCTCACGCTGTCTCTCTCTCTCTCCTAGAAATAAATAAAAATATTTTAAAAAAAAAAAGATATATCATGCAACATTAATCCAAAAAAATTTTTTAAATTTGTGACTACGTGGGGTGATGAATGTTCTTGACTTACCCTGGTGATGATTTTGTAATATATACATATATGGTATCATTATGTTATACACCTGAAACTAATATAATGATAATTATATCTCAATTTTTTAAAAATGAATTTTAATTTACTTTTAATAAATCAGGAGTGGTTGTGTTAATACCAAAAAAAGCAATCCTAAATATATAAAACAAGAAAACTTCAAAACACATGAAGCAAAAACTAATAAAGTAGAAAGAAGTAATAGACAAATCCATAAGAACACACATTGCATTATTGCATTTATAGCACATTTGTGACAGAAAATAATTATAGGATGGAGAACGGATTCATGGTTGCCAGGGATTAGGGATTGGGAGGAAGAGGGTGGGTGTGGCTATACAGGGGTCAGCATGAGAGAGTCTTGTAAACACGGTACAATTAGTATCTTGAGTGTGGTGGAGGTTGCATGAGGCTGCGCATGTGATAAAATTACATAGAGCTACATACACGTGCACATGCTTGCACACACAAATAAATGCATGTATAACTGGCAGAATCTGATTAAACGCTATGGATTATATGAATGTCAATTTCCTGGTTTTAAAAGTGTTTTCCTGGTTTTAAAACTGGTTTTCCCATTATATAAGATGTTAGCATTGGGGGGTCCAGGTGAAGGGTGCACAGGACCTCCCTGAACATTTCTTTGCATTTTTTTGCACTTTTCTATAAACTTATAGTTATTTCAAAAAAAGATTTTTTTAATGTTTATTTTTGAGACAGAGAGAAAGAACAAGTGAGGCAGAGGCAGAAAGAGAGGGAGACACAGAATCCGAAGCAGGCTCCAGGCTCTAAGCTGTTAGCCCAGAGCCCGATGCGGGGCTCAAACTCACAGACTGTGAGATCATGACCTGAGCCGAAGTTGGAAGCTTAACCGACTGAGCCACCCAGACACTCCTCAAAATTTTTTTTTAATTTTAGAAGAAACCATGGGGAAAAAAATCTTTATAACTTTGGTTTAGGCATAAATTCATTACATATGAAACCCAAAGCATAATTTGAAAGATAAAATATATATGTATGTTCATTTGGACTTCATCAACATGAAAAATGTGTGCTATTTAAGACAATGGAAAGACAAGGGGTGCCTGTCTGGCTCAGTCAGAGGACTGTGCAACTCTTGATCTCAGGATCGTGAATGCAAGCCCCATATCGGATGTAGAGATTACTTAAATAAATAAAACTTATAAAAATGAAAAGACAAGACACGCATTATGAGAAAATGCTTGCAAATCACTTATTTGATAAAGTGCTTGTATCTAGAATATATAAAGAATCCTCACAACTCAATAGTAAGAATGCAAAACATTCCGATACATAAATGGGCAAAAGAATGGAACTGATGTCTCACCAGACAAGAGATATGGACGGCAAATGAGCACATGAGAAGATGCTCAACATTATGAGTTATTAAGGAAATGGAAGATTTAAACCACATTGAGATACCACCACACATCTATTAGAATACATAAAACATATTTTTTTAAACTGGCAATAGCCAGTAAGGGCTGGTAAGGATAAGGAGCAACTAGGACTCTCATTCATTGTTGATGAAAATGCAAAATGGTACAATGACTTTTTAAAGTTTGTTTGTGTATTTATTTATTTATTGAGAGAGAGTGACCCAAACTGGCTATACACCATCAGCGCGGAGCCTGACACGGTGCTTGATCTCAAGCACTAAGAGATTATGACCTAAGCCACCCATAGATCAAGAGTCAGAAGCTTAACCGACTGAGCCACCCAGGTGCCCCATCAGTTTATTATAATATTAAACATGTATCTATATATATGGCCCAGCAATCCCACTCCATATTAAATAAAATCAAACTTACACTTACATAAAACCCTGTTTGTGAATAATTATAGTGGCTTTATTCATATTCATCAAAGATTGGAAACAACTCACTGTCCTTCAACTAGTGAGTGGATAAACAAACTGCAGTACCTGCGTTATGCCAAGTGAAAAAGTCAGACTCAAAGAATTGACTGTCTGATTCCATGTATATGACATCTGGGGCAAAGTGACAGACCTAGAAAAGTGATCAGTGTTTGTCTGGAGCTGGGGCTGTGGGCAGAGATGGAGTACAAAGGGCTGCAGAGGAACTGGGGGTGGGGGGGTAAGGGAGCTGTTCTATATCTTGGTTATGGTAGTAGCTACATGACCATGTGTTGGCAAAATCTATAGAACCTAATGGAGACCTCAATAAGTGGAAATAAGAACCAGTTTTCTGGATAGATATACACAATATCATAGGGATGTCAAATTTTCTCACCTATCTCTATAGATTTAAGGCACATCTTAAGATCTGATTATAATTAAAAAGGTGATTTTTAAATTTATATAAAAGAGAAATGTAGAAGGAAAATTTGACTTGATGGCAAAGACTTGGTGAAGTTACCAAATATCATGTTACATTATGGACCAATTGCGACTAAAATGTTACGGTTCTGGCACAGACACAAAACTGCTACCAAATGAACCCTCACCTATATGAAGATTTTAAGGACAGAGGAGGCATTGGACACTTTTTTTTTTTAATTTATTTCTAAGAGAGAGAGAGATAGACAGCGTGAGCAGGGGAGAGTCAGAGAGAGAGGGAGACACAGAATCTGAAACAGGCTCCAGGCTCTGGCTGGCACAGAGCCCAATGCAGGGCTCGAATCCTCAAACCACGAGATCATGACCTGAGCCAAAGTCGGACGCTTAACTGACTGAGCCAGCCAAGCACTACAGGGAAAGGATGGCACCATTCAGCAAATTTGCTGAAAGTATCAGTATCCACATTTTTTTTTTAATTTCTAGGAGAGAGAGAGAGAGACAGCGTGAACAGGGGAGGGTCAGAGAGAGAGGGAGTCACAGACTGAAACAGTCTCCAGGCTCTGAGCTGGCAGTCAGCACAGAGCCCGACGCGGGGCTCGAACCCACGAACCGCGAGATCATGACCTAAGCGAAAGTCGGACGCTTAACCTACTAAGCCACCCAGGCACCCTTCAGTATCCACATTTTTTAATGTTTATTTATTTTTGAGAGAGAGAGAGAGAACAAGTGGGGGAAGGGCAGAGAGAGGGAGGGACAGAAGATCCAAAGCAGAAAGCAGAGAGCCCGACATGGGGCTCAAACTCACAAACGGAGGAAATCATGACCTGCACCAAAGTCTGATGCCTTACCAACTGAGCCACCCAGGTGCCCCCATTACCCACAGTTTTAAAAATGAATTTTGATTCTATATCCAAGATTTTTAAAAAAAGAATACTAAAAAATTATTCCAAACTACCAAAGCCTTAAACGTGAAGGCAAAATGATTAAGTGTTTAGAAACCAAAATAAGAAAATATTTGTATGAGCTTGGGGAATTAATTATTCCTTAAGTAAGATAATAAAATCACAGTCCAAAAATTAAAAAAGTGATAAATTCAACCTGTTTAACAATGAAATGATAATGGGTTAATATCCAGAATATACAGCAAACTCCTACAACTCAACAACAAAAAAACAACATGATTCTAAAAACGGGCAAAGGACTTGAAGAGACATTTCTCCAGAGAAGATATGCAAATGGCCAACAAGCACATGAAAAGAATGCTCAACATCACTCACATTAAGGAAATGCACATCAAAACCACAGGGAGACACCACCTGATGTACAATAGGATGGCCATGATAAAGAAAAGAAAATAACAAATGTTGGTAGTGATGTGCAGAAATTGGAACCCTTGTTCACTACGGACGGGAATGTGAAATAATGCAGCTACTATGAAAAGCACTATGGCATTTCCTCAAAAAATTAAAAATAGAATTACCACATGATCTAGTCATTCTACTTTGGGGCATATTCCCATGGGAAATAAAAGCAGGGACCTGAGCAGATATTTGTACACCCATGTTCGTAATAGCATTAATCACAATAGCCAAATGTAAATGCAAACTTAATGTCCATCAACTGATGAATGGATAAACAAAATATAGTATATATACGCAATGGAACATTCTTCAGCCTTAAAAAGAAAAGAAATTCTGATACACGCTACAACATGGTTGAACCTTGAGGACATTACGCTAAATGAAATAAACCCGTCACCAAAAGACAAATAATGCATGATTCTGCTTATCCCAAGGGCCCAAAACAGTGAAGGGCATATAACAAATGTTTAATAAATATTTGTTAAATAAACGAATGAAGGAGTCTGTGACAGCCTCACCTAATAAATATTTGTGGAAATTGCGTCCACGAGTCAATTTCCAGATGTTTCAAAATTTTCCAAAATATTCAGGGTTTTCAATAAATATATGGGAATCCACACCCAGTAAATAATTAGTTGACTGATGACTTTCACCTAAGCTAAGCCACGGTGAAATAAAAACAGATGAAATATTTCCTTCCAGGTTTGCTTTAGATTTTTGCAGGGTCAGGAGATACGTTAATGTCCTTCCAAACTCCCGCAACACACAACAGCAATTAGGGGTGTGTTCCTAATTGCCAAAATGGATAAGACAACTATCCCCAAACATAAGTAAGTGTCAACAGGAGATGACGCACGGCAGCCAAAATGGAGGCTCCCATTAGAAACAGTGCCGAGAAGGAGGGAAAACTAATAATGGAAGGACCGTTTGGGGGGAACAACAATTACGGGTCTGTCCTCTCCTTACGTGGAAAGAACTGTGAAAATAAAAGTAGAAAAGAGTCTCAGAAGCATCAATATCTATTAGCCTAATGGCCCAAAACCATGACGCCAGATTCTTACTGTGTGGCGGACGGACGAGTTTTATCTTCTAAGGGTGGAAGTGAAGAGTGACTCACTCACCATTTAAAGATGTAATAAGGAAACTGACATTGCTCCACCCAGACCCATTTCTCAGATAACCACCAACCTGAGGGCAACTGCCCTCCTACAGACAGGAGCCCAGCTAAGTTAGTTACTAATTAGGAAAAATCATCCAATTACGCTAACTTGCTGAGGCTGGCAAGCCATGTTTTACTCTATGTAGGCAGAATTTCATCCAGAACATACTTGGGAATTGTCTATAAAAAGGCAAACAAAAGAGTTGAGAAGAGGAGGTGCTCCATTCTGACTTCTTCCGAGACAGCTGTGTACTGCATTTGTCCTGATACCATGTCTCTGCGACTTTCCAGCGGGTCCAGGAGGGCCTGCTCCCGTCCTACTGCAGGGTCGCTCAGGCTCTCCGGCGGGGGCGCCAGCTTTGCAGCTGGAAATGCTTGCAGCATGCCCGGAATTGGAAGCAGTTTCTCGTGTGCCTTTGGGGGCAGTTCATCAGGAGGAAACGCGGGGGGAAGCAATCTCTGTGCTGGCTTTACGCTGAATGAGGGAGGCCTCCTGTCGGGCAACGAGAAGGTGACCATGCAGAACCTCAACGACCGGCTGGCCTCCTACCTGGAGAATGTGCGCGCCCTGGAGGAGGCCAACGCTGACCTGGAGCAGAAGATCAAGGGCTGGTATGAGAAATTTGGGCCTGGTTCCTGCCGGGGTCTGGATCATGATTACAGCAGATACTTCCCAATAATTGATGATCTTAAAAACCAGGTAAGAAATTACACTTCGCAATCATTTTTCTAAACGTTCTTTTCCTTTCTTCACTGAGTACTGAAGACATTTATTGTCCCTATGTGTAATTTCTTAAAGGGAATTTCAATTTAGCTTTGGAAATAAGCATTGAATAAATTCCGTTGGTGAAACTCAGGAGAAAAATGTCACTGACTAGTAACTATATTAATTTTTATTATTTCCATTCCCTACTCTTAAAAAAAAAAAAACTTGTATCTTATTGGTTGTGATCAATTGCCTTTTAAAAGTCAAACTCCGCTTTTCCAGATCATCGCTTCCACCACCAGCAATGCCAATGCTGTCCTGCAGATTGATAACGCCAGGCTGACAGCGGATGATTTCAGACTCAAGTAAGTAGGCTCAGAGAGTGAAAAGGATGCATGGTGATTAGTGCAAAGCATTAAATTTAATTTATTTTTTGCTCCCTCCATTAAATATTACTCCCATTCCAACACTGGTAAAACACTTGGATTTAAGCAGAATATTAAAAAAAATAAATAGAATGTTATTGCTTCTTTATATTTGGCTATATGTAAATATATATAAGTATGTGTGTTACATATATAGAAATATATATATGTTATATATATCAATATATAAGTATATATGATATATGTACATAAAGTATGCTTTAACAGCAGCATCCAATCCTCTAGTTTCTATTCTGCCAAAGAAATGCCTCAAATTAAAGAAAATAATTGCTATTCTACATACAGTATACTTTGAAAACGTCCTTGTGGCCAACCCTCCCACTTCAAAAGTCCAGACTTCTAGCATTTGATCATTGATTGGTGACTATTTCTCCCACCGTATGACATCCTGGAAAATCATTAATATTCTCTAAGGTATGAAAATGAGCTGGCTCTTCACCAGAGTGTAGAGAGTGATGTTAATGGGCTACGCAGAGTTCTGGACGAAATCACCTTGTGCAGAACAGATCTGGAGATTCAGTATGAAACTCTCAGTGAGGAGATGACTTACCTGAAAAAGAACCATAAAGAGGTAAGAGCTGCCTGTGTGCATGTTGCTATCCCTCTGGAGATACCATCCGTCTGACAGAAGACAATGCACTTGACTTCTGAAATAAGAAATTGGTACTAAAGACCTACTGTCAGACAGGCATGAGGCCTGAGCTGTCTTGAGGAATGGCTAGATATTTGTCCAGAATCACCCTTGCTCTCTCATCAAGTTTCCCTTGGGGAAAAAAAAAAAAAAGGAATCCTGTTTTCCAGACAATCAGGGTTACAAGAGTAGTGTTTGTCTAGGTAATTATAGCTAAGTTAAAATGGTACAGTTAAGAGATTACATCTCATTACATAAATATACTATAAACACATCTAAGAAAACTAGATCTAAATTTCTATGTGATAATGGAGGATTTAAAACACGTAAACATTTACTTTATACACAGGTTAAATATATACATTTAATACTGATGTATACTCTTAACAGGTGTGTCTATAAAAATAGTGAGACTGAAAATAAATTGTTATACCAAAAATTTTTCTTCCAAATAAAGAGTATACTTCAAAGTGGTCACTGTTGGAAACTAGTTCAAAGTCGGATCATACAGCCACTGTTCCTAAGACACATCTTTGGGATTGCTTTCAGAACCACCATTTTCGGAAAAAAAAAAATCTTTATTCTTTGAAAACGAATTTGATATTTTTAAACAGCCAAAAGGCCTCTACAGTCAAGCCTACTACTTAAATATAGGAGATCAGGCTAAAAATGCGACTTGATTCGTTATGAGGCCATCTTGTAAAAATAACTACTTGAAGAACAACATTTTTATGGATATACGGGGTCAACGGTGGGTAGGCTTATGGTTGTTACTGAATACATTTTTGATAAATTAAATCCAATTGCCTTTTTTAATGCCTCACTCACAGGCAAACCCACATGCATCTCTTCTTTTATCTTTTTCTGCTTGAACTGGAGAAGGTTTCACTAAATCTTCTGAAGTAAAAATTGTATCTTGTGATAGAGAAAAAAACACATCTTGTGATAGAGATTTGGGACTACCAGGGAGGGAGAGCGCTGGAGCTTGGGGCAGGAAGGAAAGAAAACCTCATTATTGATCGTCATTAGGACCAGTCCAAGCCCAGGAACATGGGTGGAGAGGAGTTTCTGCAGGCGAGACATGAGCTGACCCATGTTATTTCAGTGTCCAGTCTCAGCAGCAATGGCTGCCATCCACAATCTTAGAACAAACTCCCTGCATCCCAACAGCACACACCACAGATGCAATAACATGGACTTTGACTGCAAGACTGACTCCAACTTCAGGGTGCCTGGTTGGCTCAGTCGGTTAAGCATCCAGGTCTTCATCTTAGCTTAGGTCTTGATCTTGGGGGTGGTGAGTTCAAGCCTTCCGTTGGGCTCAATGACTAGCATGTATTTAGCATTTGTATGATATATATAATGATTGGTTGCTTTACTAATAGCTTTTTCCACACCTTTCAACAACGCAGAGAAGGATTTTAATCCTCAATTTTCAGATAAGAATATTGATATTTAAAGAAGGTAAGCAACTTTCTCAAGTTCACCTAGCCACTATAAGGCAGAACCAGAATTCACAGAGAATTGTGTCTGACACCAAAGTCCATTATAATCCTGTAATATCCCTGGGTAAGCTTAACAGCTTCTTAAATAGCTAGGATGCTATAGAGGATGATGTTCTTCCTTTATCCATTATAAATACACATTTATAAATAAACATAAATATTTATATAATTTTTTCAACTGTTCAGAATTATTCAGACTCAGCCCCTCGACCCTGTTCATGCTGTGTTCAAGATCTAGCTGAGTCAAGAATATCTCCAAGCTGCTAAGTGGAAAGACCAGTCCACTAATATGGAGACATTTCAGCTTTAGATGAACAGGATAAGAGATGACGGATAATTCATTTTAAAGATCTTAAGGACTTTTCATTCAGAAAAGGAATTAAGACTTTCTGCACAACAGAACTAAAACCAATGGAGTTATAAAAGCAGGGCTATGGTTCACCATAGAGCTCTGAACAGTTTAAAACTTCTCTCATAAGGGAACAGGCTGCTTCGTGAGACGGGAAATATAGAAAGTAGAGAAGAGTCATTGCTTAGCTGAGAAGGTGGAGCCAAATGTACTCCAAGAATCCTTGCAAAGCTACGCCTCTGGACGGTCTATGAGATCCCAGCACACTTTTCTGCCTCTAGGAAATGCAGGCCCTGCAGTGCGCAGCTGGTGGGAACGTGAACGTGGAGATGAATGCGGCGCCCGGGGTGGACCTTACGGTCCTGCTGAACAACATGCGGGCCGAGTACGAAGACCTGGCCGAGCAGAACCGCAGGGATGCGGAGGCCTGGTTCAACGAGAAGGTAAGTCTTGTCCAGAAAACGATCCTTCCGCCTATTCGTGACGGTCACAAAACTAAGATTTGCTCCCTCGTTTATACCTTTTCAGAGCGCTTCGCTGCAACAGCAGATCTCCGAGGATGTCGGGGCCACCACCTCAGCCCGTAATGAGCTGACTGAAATGAAGCGCAATCTCCAAACCCTGGAAATTGAACTTCAGTCTCTCTTAGCCACGGTATGCGAGCCTGCAGACTTTTCAGATTCTGTGTCTACCTCTCTTTCTGCCCCTCCTTCTCTACTCATGCTCGCTCTCTCGCACTCTCTCTCTCAAAAATAAACGTTAAAAAAAATTTTTTTTAAATATGCACCAGTTGGTTGCAAGGCTTCTAAACGTTGTAGGAACATAACCACATATTCAGGTATGTAATTAACTTTGAACATCAGAATAGGATTTTACATAGAAGAGCCAAAACAGCCACATTCACGTCTCCAGTTTATTCAACCAAAGAGAGACGTGCTCCTTTTTAAGAATGTCATAGTCTTCACTATGTGCCCATGTGAAATTGAACACAATTGTAGATGAAATTCACAAGAGAAAAAAGTCATCTATCAGAGCAAATTTCTGCCTATCTGTATGGGTCTCAGGTTCTTTATTGTTCCCTGATAGAAACACTCCCTGGAGTGCTCCCTGACCGAGACCGAAGGGAACTACTGCGCGCAGCTCGCCCAGATCCAGGCTCAGATCGGGGCCCTGGAAGAACAGCTGCACCAGGTCCGAACCGAGACGGAGGGCCAGAAACTGGAGTACGAGCAGCTGCTCGACATCAAGGTCCACCTGGAAAAGGAAATTGAGACCTACTGCCTCCTCATTGGCGGGGACGATGGGTGAGTAACACAATTTACAGGGTCGATGTCCTGTACTGAAGTCCGCTTGAAACTTGGATCCCTGAAAAGAGAATGTAAACTGACATGACCGCATGTATTGTCACAAATGCCAAACATCAGACAGAATACGGGCCTGCCAGCATACAAATTAGCAACAGCTGACAAAACCAAAATATGGCAAGTCTTATATTAAAGGTATGACAAATATATCACCTCTCGATGCTGAATCATTCCAACTGTGTAACCCACGGCAACTGTTCTCACCAAACAGCTAAAGAAAATGCTAGAGTGATCTAGAATTGAAGGGGTTCTCTCTGAATTACTCTCTTTGGTTATGTTTCCAACAATAATGTGTTCACAGGGCTTGCAAGTCTGGAGGTTACAAGTCTAAAGATTATGGATCTGGAAACGTGGGAAATCAAGTCAGAGGTAATTAACATGAAATTCTGTGGGGTTTTTTTTAAGTTTGTTCATTTATGGGGTGGGGGGACAGAGAGACAGGGAGACAGAGAATCCCCAAGCAGGCTTTGCGCTGCCAGCGCAGAGCCCTATGCAGGGCTCGAACTCACCAACCGTGAGACCATGACCCAAGAGGAAATCAAGAATCAGATGCTCAGCTGACTGAACCACCGAGGCACCCCAAAATGGAATTCTGTTTTTATGCTGTAGTATTTCATTTGCAATGTCCAGCTTGGCTGTTTTTATATTCCCAGGGCTTAGTAAGAACAGATATGATAAGGATTTGCAGTAGATATCAGCGTGTGCTGGATATCTAACTTTTGTGATATGTGCTCATTTTAAACAGTGTAATATGTTGCCATGTTTTTAGGGAACCAAGAAGTCAAAATTCATCAAAAGTTCATCTATTTGTGCTTCCTGCATAGTCATCCTATTCAATATCCTATTACTCTTTTCATTGATATAATTTCTTATTCATCTTTTTTTTTTCAATTTTTTCATTATGGTAAAATACACAGAACACAAACTTAATGGTCTTCACGATTTTAAGCGTACAGTTCAGTGGCATTAAGTACATTTATATTGTGGCACAACCATCAACATCGTCCATCTGTATAACTCTTTTCATCCTGCTCTATAACTATTAAATAATAGCTTCCTGTTACCCCTTCTCCCAGAGCCAGGCAACTACCATGCTCCTTTCCTTCTCTATACATTTGACTACTCTAGGTCCCTCACATAAGTGGAATCATACAATATTTATCTTTTTGTGATTGACTTCTTTCACTGAGCATAGTATCTTCAAGATTCATCTCTGTTGTAGCATGTGTCAGAATGTCCTTTCCTTTTGAAGGCTGAATAATATTCCATTGTATGGATATACCATACTTTGTTTATCTACTCATCCATTGGTGGACACTTGGGCTGCTTCCACATTTTAACTATTGTGAACTTATTCATCTTTTTCCTGACTCTCTAAAATCTCCTTTTAAATTTTAATTTTTAGATCTGGCCAAAGCCATAGTGGTTAAGAAAGTTCTTGAGGAGGTAGACCAACGAAGCAAAATACTTACCACCAGGCTGCACTCCCTGGAAGAGAAATCTCAAAGCAATTAATTCGAGACACAAGAAAGAGTATTTGCCAGCTACTATCCAAGAAGAGAGAGTACTGTGTCTGGAAAAATGAGCAAGCCTAAGAAAAATGCCTGTCCTGTTTTCTTTCTGTTACTGAAATATGAGCACTGTCTGGGCAATCGATAGCGGTATCTCCTCACTCATCTGGAAGAATGTCGCATACAAATATGATGACTCACTTAATCGTCCTATAGAAAATGTCAGTTCTTTGAATTCAATAAACCTTCTTCCTTTAGCAAGTTAGCCCTGGTGGTATTGTCATATTTAAAACATTCATGTCTGTGGTACACATGTATGAACATTTAACAGCCTTTAATTTATATGAAAATTTTAGGCGTGCCTGGGTGGCTCAGTCAGTTGGGCATCTGACTTCAGCTCAGGTCATGACCTTGCTCATGGGTTCAAGCCACACATCAGACTCTATGCTGACAGCTCGGATCCTGGAGCCTGCTTCGGATTCTGTGTCTCTGTCTCTCTCTGCCCCTCCTTAGCTCACACTCTGTCTCTTTCTCTCTCTCAAAAATAAATAAACACTTTTTCAAATTATTTTTTAAAAAAAGAAGCTTTTTAAAAATAATTGACAGGTTTCCCCCTAGATTTTCATCAGGCTTTCCCAATAATTCAAAATGAGACAAAATCAGAAGGAATAAAAATACTTTCACTTAGGGGCGCCTGGGTGGCTTAGTCGGTTAATCGTCCGATTTTCGCTTGGGTCATGATCTCGCGGTTCGTGGGTTCGAGCCCCGCATCGGGCTCTGTGCTGACTGCCGGCTCAGAGCCTGGAGCCTGTTTCAGTCTGTGACTCCCTCTCTCTCTGACCCTCCCCTGATCACGCTGTCTCTCTCTCTCTCTCTCTCTCCTAGAAATAAATAAAAATAAAAATAAAAATAAAATACTTTCCCTTAAATCCCCCCAGCTTGATACAATAACAAGCTTCTTCTTTTTCATAATAGCTACAATGTATACATTTCAGGTTCATCTATAAAATAATAACTACTTCTCTCAAGGGGTTATTGTAAAGATTAAACAAATAAACTCTTGGATCATGCACTTAGGGAACGAGCACTCAATGAATGCTAACTCATTTTTTTTTTAATTTTCTTTTTTAATGTTTTATTTATTTCAAGGAGACAGAGAGAGAGACAGCGTGAGCAGGGGAGGGTCAGAGAGAGAGGGAGTCACAGACTGAAACAGTCTCCAGGCTATGAGCTGTCAGTCAGTACAGAGCCCGACGCGGGGCTCGAACCCACTAACCGCGAGATCATGACCTAAGTGAAAGTCGGACGCTTAACCAACTAAGCCACCCAGGCGCCCCTGCTAACTCATTTTTTAATACTCAATATTTATAATGAGAAATTTTCAAACCTCATTTTCTTTTTGAATATGTATTTAAACAACATCCCAAATATAAGGAGGTTAAAGCAAATGTCCTGGTTTAGAATCCAGGTTCTACTAATGGAGTCATTCACTTGCATTACAAAGTAGGCTTGATACTCATAACTCTCTTGACCAATGGATTTATCTCTAGTAAAGAGAAATAAATCAGATGAACTGAAAAGGTAATTTCCTCAGATCAAATATCACCCCTCGATCCTTCGATGACTCTCAATCTTCTATAGATGGGCTCTCCATGAAAATTTGATTTCAGGCTTCATCTGAATATGTTAAGCAAAGAAAATACTGGGATCCTTTAAAGATACCAGCATTATCCTTGAGTTACTTTTATTATCTTCTAATGAATCTTAGCCAGAGGCCACTACAGTCAAAATGCCTGACAAGATCCTCCATTGGATTATATGAAACAATGTATTATAAACTTGGAGAAAATTCCACTTAGAAAAAGATCTTGCTATTACCTAAGTGCTGAAGGAACTTATACCACCTTTCCCACCTATCATCAAATCCTACCTCATTATAGTGGTGCTGCCAAATATAAATTCTTTAAAACAATTTTTTTAATGTTTATTATTTTTTTGAAGGAGAAAAGACAGAGTGTGAGCAGGGGAAAGAGAAGCAAAGTGGGAGACACAGAATCTGAAGCAGGGTCAGGCTCTGAGCTGTCAGCACAGAGCCCGATGGGGGGGCCTGACACGGGGCTCAAACTCACGAACCACGAGATCATGACCTGAGCCAAAGTCAGATATTCAACTGACTGAGCCACCCAGGTGCCTCCAAATGTAAATTCTTACACAACAATGTACATTTGTCAATATTTCTAGTCCTGTACACATAAAATGGGTGAATTAATATTTCTGTCAATTACACCTAGTGGCATCCATCTCATGAGAGCTGATTTCTCCATCTCATGAGAACCAATTCAGTACATCTCTTCCCCATTTAGTGATGTCACCTAGCTTATTACACCACAGAAATTGGCTAACACTGTATATCAGGACTCATTCCTCCCTGAGAGTTGATCATTAAGTATTTACCAGCATATCACTGATGGTACCTCAAGAAAAATGACTTTATTTATTTCTTTTTAAATATTTTATTTTTGGGAGAGCCTGAGCAGGGGAGGGCAGAGAGGAGGACAGAGGATCTGAAGTTTGACGCAGGGCTTAAACTCATGAACCATGAGATCATGACCTGAATCAAAGTCAGACACTCAACTGACAGAGCCACTCAGGTGCCTCAAGAAAAATGACTACCAAAAAACCCCACAATGTTTAATGTTTAAGTATGTAACCTGCATTACCTGGCCTTGCTTATCCTTCTACTCATAACTTCATCTCTGATCCTACCCTCAGTTTTGACCATATTGTCCTTTGTGTTATTCCTTGAATACAAGTTCATCCTGCCTCCCAGTCTTTGTGCTGACTGTTCCTTCTGCCTGACATGCATTTCCCTGGGACCTTCCTGGGGCTGGTTCCTTTATAACATTCCCATCAGTAGAGCTGTGCCTGACCACTCTAGCAAAAGTTGTTACTATATCAGAACATATATATGGGGGAGAGAGAGAATCCCAAGCAGGCTCCACACTGTTAAGCGCAGAGCCCCATGCGGGGCTTGATCCGAACCATGAGATCATGACTTCAACTGAAATCAAGAGTTGGCTGCTTAACTAACTGAGCTATTCAGGCACCCCACAAGGATATCTTTAGGAAAACACACAAGAAAGTTATAGCACTATAGTAACTACAGTAACACAGCCAACTGCACAGCGGTGGTTGCCCAGGTAATGTAATAAAGCAGTGATCCTCAACTCTACTCAGTGTAGGTTGACTCCCCTTTGGAGTAAACATGAAAACAGCACACCAGCCCCGCAGAAATTCTGATACGCACTCTCCTCCCCCATTCTCACCTGACATTGTTATTACAAAAGGTTGAGGTAGGGCTTCAGCAGGTCATGCCCTGCACTAGGGAACCCCACCCACACTCCTCTCCCCAAGCAGAGCGCCCAAGAGAGAAGGCACCTTTTTTTTTCTTCTGTAAACATTTACAGGAAGGAATATAGCAGTTCTGGGACGTGTCATTAAAATACCAAAATATTTCACAGGACGGTTAAGTAGCCCCTGCCCAGAGACCCCGTAAATGCCCTCAACTATGGCCCCAGGTCTTTTTCCTTGAGTCCTTCTCCCCCACCCAGTAACTAAACACTTGGTGCAGAGCAGAGGCCTCTGGGACCCCACTCCAGTCTTGCCAGCTGCCAGTGTTCATTCTGATTCATCAGTGCCCATGCCATGTGACTGCTAAATATTTTATTTATTGTTTTATCTTTTAACATAATTCAGTGTCAAGTTAGCTAACATACAGTGTATACAGAGTGCTCTTGGTTTTGAGGGTAGATTCCCATGATTCATCATTTACATGCAACACCCAGTGTTCATCCCGACAAGTGCCCTCCTCAATGCCCATCACCCAATTTCCCCTCTCTCTCACCCCCACCCATCAACCCTCAGTTTATTCTCTGTACTTAAAAGCCTTGCGGCGCCTGGGTGACTCGGTCGGTTAAGCGCCTGACTTAGGCTCAGGTCATGATCTCACAGTCTGTGAGTTCGAGCCCCACAGCAGGCTCTGTGCTGACAAACTCAGAGCCTGGAGCCTGCTTCGGAGTCTGTGTCTCCCTCTCTGCCCCTCCCCTGCTCATGCTCTGTCTCTCTGGCTCTCAAAAATAAACAAAACGTAAAAAAAATTTTTAAAGAGTCTCTTATGACTTGCTTCCCTCTCTGTTTGAAACTATTTTTCCCCTTCCCTTCCCACCATGGTCCTCTGTTAAGTTTCTCCAGTTCCACATGTGACTGAATCTATATGATATCTGTCTTTCTCTGACTGACTTTTTTCACTTTGATTGCTAAACTTTTTAAATGTCACACTTGGTTTTATCCCTTTTCCCTTTGTTTGTTTTCTTGTAACACATCCTTTGGAAAGCCTTAAGGAGCCAGTTGTATGGTCCGGTATATAATAGAAAATCATATTTCACAATTGTGGTGGTCAGTTTCCAGGGCACAAAAAAAGTGACCAAACCAAGAGCTCTGTGACCATGCAGACTGGAGCCGACTGGTCCTGACCCCGGCTGGAATGTCAGGGCATCATGGCTGAGACCTTCTCTAATTCATCTCATTAATGAATCAAACTAACATATCAAACTAAAGAAAAATATATTCTCTAGCTTACTTATTAGAGAAGCCAGCACTGAAGCATGCTTAAAGGGTCAGGCCCTGAATTGCCTGGATTCAAAATAATTTCTACCCCTTTCCAGCTATGTGTTTGCTGACAAAGTTACCTACCTGCTCTATTCCTCAATTTCCTTACCTGTAAAATGGGGATAATAATGATAATACTATTTTCAGGAGGTTGTTATGAGGATTAAACATTCGATTTATGTAGTTTGAAAAGTGTTTCGTTCATTTTAAGCCCTCAATAAATGTAGCCTGTATGATGAAAAAATAAAAATGTAAAAACGAAGTTCAAGGTATCAGAGAACCTTAAAGAGGTAGGAAAATGTAGTGATAGTCAAATCTGAGTTTCCCCAAAGGCTACTGAGTCCCCAAGGGCTTCAGGGTCATCCATAGTACTCAGAATGAGAAATAGTCTTATCAGTCCTTTTAAAGGTGAATGATAATTCTCCCCACTGTGCATAAGACCCAGGCAATGAACTGAATAAACCACCCAAGTAAAACAAAAGCATTCAGGAGAAAAATGACCTCATTCTAATGAATGTGTTGCCAAAATGGCAAGTCCACAAAGAAAACACAGAGCACAGCTCTCCTATCATATCCTTTGTGAAGTTCAAGCCTGCAGGAACACGGGCCAAGGTGTTCCTGCTCAGGTGGGAGGTGCAACCCTGCGAGGTGGGTAACGTGCTTGAACTAGTGTCTCAGGCAGGAAGCACCTGAAAGCTTTCCAGAAAGGGAAAAAAGAACATGACTGCCTTGGTTCATTAGGGTCCTCTTCCTGCTTGGTATAAAAAGGGGTATATTGGGGCACCTGGGTGGCTCAGTCAGTTAAGGGTCCGACTTCAGCTCAGGTCATGATCTCACAGCTCGTTGAGTTTGAGACCCACATCAGGCTCTGTGCTGACAGCTCAGAGCCTCTGTGCTGACAGCTCAGAGCCTCTGTGCTGACAGCTCAGAGCCTGCAGTTTGCTTCAGATTCTGTGTCTCCTTCTCTCTCTGCCCCTCCCTTGCTCATGCTCTGTGTCTCTCTGTCTCTCAAAAATAAATGAACATTAAAAAGGGGAGGGGTATATTTATACACAGTACTGAGAGAAGATAGCTACAATTTTTTTAATTATCTGGAAGATTTTGTTAATTTGAAACATAAAAAAGTATATAGGTATCAGTGAAATCTTCTTAACATTTATACACTAATTTTTCTCTTTAACGCCTACTATAAAACTACATACAGATCTTTTCCACTGTAATTTAACACTCTGCACTAGGCTGTTGATAATCTCAAGTCTCATGATACGACAAGGACTTGGAAGTTGTATCAGAGAATGAGAGAGAAAACACCCCTTCCTCTCTTCTCTGAGCTCTGCTCTGTATGTTGGGCGTATTGGGAGCCCCAACACCATCCTCAGATTCCATGATTCCCAAGGACTCAGAGAACTCAGAAAAGCTGTTACAGTCATGGTTATGGTGTATTACAGTGAACAGATACAGATTAGATCCACAAAGGCAAAAGGCACAGAAGGGCAGGTATAGAAGAGACGAGACACAGTGGAATCATAGAAATGGGACTTATTTCTCCCAGAAATGACATGTGACAACACATATATAGTATTTCCAACCAGGTAAGCTCACAAAACCTTCGTATCCAGGGTTTTTATTGGAGGTCGGTCACGTTGCCAGGTGGGATCCACGTGACACACCTTAGTTACTCAGTTTCCAGGCCCTTCAGAGGTCACACTGATACAGGGTAGCCCAAGGACCCCACCATAAATCCCACTGTTACAAAAACTATCTGGCATCTATGAAGGCACTCTAATCAAGCAGGATATTCCAAGGCTTAAAGGTAATCTCTCAGGAGCTGGGTAAAGGCCAGACTTCTCTCTGGAATGTGCAAGGTTTGTGCATCCTAAGCTTGCTGAGTTAACTAACCTTTTCACTGCATGTGAGGTCTCAGGGCAGAGCCCCAAGACAATACAGAATTCAGCTCGAAGCCATCATTCCCTACGACTCTTAGCCCTGAACTTCCAGGATGGATGAACAGTCCACACTCAAACCTCCATGCTCCCTGGATATCCCGGCTCTGCAGTCAAGTGTAGCTCATGGGACAGTCCATCTTTCCTCAACGTGGGTTCTGTCTTAGAGTCTGTCTTTAGTATTTGGCACCTGCCAGGTCCTTGCTGATCTGCACTGGCAAACTTCCCAAACCCAGCCACAGAGAAGATTGGGACTCTTTCACAGAAGGCCCCTCAGTTTCCACATAACACAGAAGATGGAAACAATTACCGCTGAGTGTATCTAAATCTCCACTCAGGACCAGAGGTATTTAATAGTGTTTGGAAACTTTTACTGTATAAGAGGGATAGGGGTGTGTGTGTGTGTGTGTGTGTGTGTGTGTGTGTGTGTGTGTGTGTGTCTGTGTGTGTCTGTGTGTGTCTGTGTGTGCATGCACGTGCATGCATATGCGGGCACAAGAGCACATACATCTGCACGGGTGCACACACCTGCATGCGCATGCATGTGTGAAAAATACTTGAATCAAAGCCAGCTTAATAAGAATTTACATTCCTTGGAACATTTTACAGGCAATTAAACCAAAAATGGGAAACTCAGTCAATACAAATAGACATGTTTCAGACATATCAGAAACTAGTATTTTCTAACCTATTGCCACAATTAACTTTCCAGGCCTAAAACTCGAGGAGAGAGAAATATGGTATTTACTTAAATCTGATATAAAAATTCATCTTCCAGACATAAAACTCATTCCCCCCTTCTTCCTCACCTTCAATATCCATTTTTCTTAAAGTCTAAAGCTAGAACTCAAGGAAACAAACACTGGCATCACAATTTTCAATGGTGATTATACATTATGTTTATAGATCCCTTTGGAATTTAAATACACAGATATATCACAAAAATGTGATCTCCACAAAACCCTAGAAGATAAGTGTGATGATCATTTACAGATCGAGTCAGACTCAGAGATGTTACCTATCTTGTCCTTGGTCTCACAGCAATTAATTGAGTGTGAGGCTTGGACTCAGGTCTCCAAACTGCCAATCCAATGCTTTCTCCACCCAATACACTACCTTAGGAATTTGACAAGGATTTCAAAAACCTCAAACCCTTGACATTTATTCCACAAAAGGTAATTTTACACAAAGTGTTTTAAAACACGTGGGAAGACATGGAAACTAATAAATACATGGGACGCTGGGGGGGGGCTCAGGTCTGTTGGGTGACCGACTTCGGCTCAGGCCATAATCTCACAGTTCTTGAGTTCAAGCCCTGCATCAGGCTCTGTGCTGACAGTTCAGAGCCTGGAGCCTGCTTCAGATTCTGTGTCTCCCTCTCTGTCCCTTCCCACTTGTGCTCTGTCTCCTTCTCTCTCAAAAATAAATAAATATTAAAAAATAAAATAGGGGCACCTGGGTGGCTCAGTGGGTTAAGCATCTGACTTCGGCTCAGGTCATGATCTCACAGTTCGTGGGTTTGGGCCCTGCATCAGGCTCTGTGCTGACTACCAGCTCAGAGCCTGCAGCCTGCTTCGGATTCTGTGTCTCCCTCTCTCTCTGCCCCTCCCCTGCTCACACGGTCTCTCTCTCTCTCTCTCTCTCAGAAATAAATAAAAACATTTAAAATATTAAAAATAAATAAATAAAATAAAAATAAATAATAAAAACTAATAGAATAATAAAGAATAAAAATAATAATAAAAAACTAATATAAACTTCTTTTCTTCAACATGGACTTAAAATGTTTTATGCCTCCAATTGATGTGAAATGAACAGAAAGTAAATTATATTTATTTCATTAAGGAGAATTTACTAAGGTTGGGGCGCCTGGGTGGCTTAGTCGGTTAAGCGTCCGACTTTCGCTTAGGTCATGATCTCGCGGTTCGTGGGTTCGAGCCCTGCGTCGGGCTCTGTGCTGATTGCCAGCTCAGAGCCTGGAGCCTGTTTCAGTCAGTGACTCCCTCTCTCTCTGACCCTCCCCTGCTCACGCTGTCTCTCTCTCTCTCCTTGAAATAAATAAAACATTAAAAAAAAAAAAAAGGAGAATTTACTAAGGCAAAAACTGAATGTTTGTAAAGTGTGACTGTCCAAGAGTTGTAGGAAAATTGGTAGATTTCATGGGAAGTTTTGCTTAATTGTAACTTTCACCAAGCTTGTTTCATAGTGAGTATCTCAAAGCAAAGCTGGTGGAATCAGAATTCACAATAAGAAAATATTACTCATTGAAAAGATCAAAAGTTTAATTTCAAAAAGCTGCTTTAACACTTCTCTCTCTCTCTCTCTCTCTCTCTCTCTCTCACACACACACACACACACACACACACACACACACACAGGTTCTTTCTTTCCCAAAGAAAGAAAATATTACAAAACATAAAATATCCATTGATCATTTTTAAACTGCTGCAAAGGGACAGAATTGAAGGTGGGAACACTGAATTTCATGTGTAAGGGATCCTAGAAACAAGGACATCCATGGTTTTTACTCATAAACTTCATTTGCTTCAGGATTGACCTCTTTCAGCCTAGGATCTCTTCAAGGTACATGGGTAGTCGGGGACATCCACTTCGAGACTCTTGGTGAAGGCATTAACCGCGAAGAGAGCATGTCAGCAGTCAGAGAGCATCTGATGTACTGAAATGAGTGTTGCACAGACTCCAGAGTCCCCAGTTCCAACCCCAGTTTTTGCACCAACGAATTGTAATATATAAAGGAAAACAACTTTTTAAAAAAATTTTTATGAAGTTTGTAATTTTAATTTCAGTGTAGTTAACACAGTGTTATATCAGTTTCAGGTGTACAACATAGCAATTCAACACTTCCATATATCACTCAGTGCCCGTAAGGTGCATCCTTAATCCCCTTCACCTATTTCACACACACCCTCGCCCCTCTGGTGACCACCAGTTTGTTTTCTACAGTTAAGAGTCTGCTTCTGGGTTTCTCTCTCTCTCTTTCTCTCTTTCCTTTGTTCATTTGTTTTGGGAAAACATAACTTTCGAGCAGAAGCCGGATGCTTAGCCAACTGAGCCACCCTGGCACCCCGGGAAAACATAACTTTCAGTCTTCAGTTTCCCTCTCTGTGAAATGTCCTGACTGCTTGTTACAACCCTAACGATTATTTGATTACATTGATATGTACAAGTGTGGTTGAAAACGGCAAAAATGATGTGGAAGTGCAAGTATGAACAGCAGAAGAGATCAGACAAGACAATGATGTCTTATTTAAAGGAGCCATAAGCCTTGAATCTGATGAATCATGAGAACAAACTTGTGGAAAATGATACTTAACGTAGATTAAGGATAGTGGTGTAGGTGTAAGTATAGGTTTTCATGGTAATAAACACGCCTACAGTTAAGGCAGTGTCATGAAGTAAAGACAGAAGGTTACAAAGGTGGGCTTTTCTCACATGAACAGCATACCATCGGGAACCTCAGTTCCTAGGATACAGAATAAGTAAGCTGCTAATTTGAACATTGAAATCAGTAGAGATTTGGCCCAGCCAGAGAAGAGCAAACATTATCCAGTAATTAAAGAATGGATGACTCAACCTTTTTTCTAGGTAATAGTTTTGTGGAATTTTTAAAATAAAAAAATAGTGCATTGCAATATATACATAAATACTGCTTTCTATTTTTTTAGGTAACTGGTCCTAGGGATTCAAATCCAAGAAGGTGGGTTTTTTTTAATTTTTTAATGTTTATTCAGGTTTTTTTGAGAGACAGAGCGTGAGTGGGGGAGGGTCAGAGAGAAAGGGAGACAGAATCCAAAGCTGGCTCTAGGCTCTGAGCTGTCAGCACAGAGCCTGTTGCGGGGCTCAAATCCATGGGCTGTGAGATCATGACATGAGCTGAAGTGGGCTGCTTAACTGACTGAGTGACCCAGGCACCTCCAGAAGTTTTTTTAAATGAGCAAAGATATATTGGTTATTGATTACATCAATTTGTCGTTAAAAGCAAAAGCAGTCTTCAGTTCAAAAAGGGTTGTAGGAGCACCTGGGTTAAGCATCCGACTCTTGATTTCAGCTCAGGTCATGATCTGAGGGTCGTGGGATCAAGCTCCATGTTGGGCTCTGTGCTGAGTGTGGAGCACGCTTGGGATTCCCCCTCCATCCCTCTCCCCTGCTTGCATGCATGATCTTTCTCTAGAGAAAGAAAGAAAGAAAGAAAGAGAGAGAGAGAGAGAGAGAGAGAGAGAGAGAGAGAGAAAGAAAGAAAGAAAGAAAGAAAAAAAGAAAGAAAGAGAGAAAGAGAGAGAGAGAGAGGAAGGAAGGAAGAAAGGAAGGGAAGAAAGAAAAAAGAAAGAAAGAAAGAAAGGAAGGAAGGAAGGAAGGAAGGAAGGAAGGAAGGAAGGAAGGAAGGAAGGAAGGAAAAAAGAAAGAGGGGAAGTTGTATACCAAGAGAGTTTTTTAAATAAATCTTTCTATTTAGCTAACACATTTCATACTTGCTGTATGCCAAGTATTACTCTTGGTTCTTTACAACAATACCTTATTCAATCCTCATGGTAGCTTTATGCTGTAGGAACTATTGTCTTCATTTTACAAATGGGAAAACCAGTGTACCAAGATGTCAGGTAACTTTCTCAATGCCACACAGCTAGTAAATAGCCAGGTCATAAACAGGGAGCCAGAAGTACCAAACTGCGGCTCCAAGATTCTTTAGGTGCCATGCCATGCTGACCTTTTGAAACTTGAATACATTTTCCTAGAGAAACAATGTTATATGTTCTAAAGTTCCACCATAGCCATGTAGCCACATGTAGCTGAGCTGAAATTCTGTAGTGTCTGGCAGAGACTAAGTCCTCAATAAATGTTTGCTGAATTTAATAAAGAACTGATACCCCACCTATGACATCAGCACTCAAGGACAACATGAAGGCCCCAGCGCAGGAACACGGATGTTCTCTTTTCCAGCATCTCCTACATCAGTACCAACAGTTGGTGGTGAAAACAAAATAGGGCGATTGGGCATTACGGAGGTGGCACAGGTCTTTGGAAGCAAATGACAGACAGGGTCTTGAGTTTGGCAGCGGGGCTACAGCAAAGAACTTGGGCAGCAAAACTGTGAGAGAATCAGTCACTGTCACTGGGTAGCACAATATGGTGACAAGTCTATGACAGAAGGTGGTGTAACGAAGTGAGAGGATGAGTGAGCTTCTAGGACCCAACTACATGGAAACTGGGTTTCTTAGTAGAGCAGCTATTTGTAAACAATGATACATCAGCCACCACAACCAAGTGTCTACAACTAAGTCAACCACTGGGACAGCAAATAATCTCTATTGTTTCTCACTGGGAAAAAAAAAAAGTAAATTATTTTTCTGACACGTCCTCAACATTGTGAAAATTACATAAGAGAAGACTTTCTGGGATCACATAAAATACAACAAAAATTGTACATGAGTTCTCTAAGATCAGGGACTGTGACTTGTCGATTTCATTCCCAAGACCCAGTAGGGTGGTTTTTGCAAGATGCGCAGTTAATAACTGATGAAAGTTGACTTATTACTGGTATATAAAATACAAACTAACAAGACAATAATAGAATAATAAATTATAGGATGATAAGTTATAGAATGATACAAAGAAAATAATAGTCAATAAAATAATTGACAAATGAATATAATAGATTGAATAATAAACAACAGAATCATAAATGAATACAAATACCCCCCGCTTTTTGAAAATTCATGGTTATATCACTTCACATTTATGAAAGACGCATGTTTGTACCTGACTTTGCTAACTGAAAGAATTCCAAAGAGGATTCCACTTTTACAAAAGCATGAAGGGAAAGATGGGTCTGTATCAAGAAAACAATATACAGTGAGAAGCAAAACAAAATTGAAAGAAAACACTTTAAACCTTAATAAAACACAGTCAAAATCCATTCCAACACCAAGGGGAATCTGTGCGGCTCACCAGGCAAGGAACTCCAGATTTGGGCTACCCAGTTTCTATCTTGTCTTACCTGCAGTTTGGCGCCATCCACTGGCAGCTGTCTTCTCTGTCCAAAGTCCAGAGAGGATTCTGGAACCAGCCAGCTTCCAAGAAAGCAGTAGTTTCAGGAATCCACAGCCCATTTCGCTGGCCTGACTCATCCTCAGCCTTCTATTCTCCAAACTCCCCTCCCCTAACTGCTGCCCCTCAACCTGCCACACCTCCCCATCTCAGCCCAGAAGATAGGAACTTAACCCACCTTCTTGGAGGCTGGATGTAGAAGGGGAGCCAACAGCCAATCACTTTATGTCTAAATGTTCAGCAATGCCACATGGTATCAGGGATTTTCACTGTCCTCGTCATATCTGACTGTCCAAGGGCTGATGTCCCCAGTATATAAATTCATGAATAGATCCATAAGTAAAAGATAACCACCATGGTAGGAAATGGATACATGATACACACAAGCAATTCATACAATATAAATGGCCAACAACCCTTAAAAAGTGCCCCGTGACCAACATCTCTAGTATACAGAGAAAGACATCAAAACAGGTTCATTTTGATTACTGATAATACCCATTTTAGAAAGAGTGTAGGGAAAAAGCACTAACACATTGCTTGGTGGAGTGTAACTTGGCAAAACCCTCAAAGGAATAATTCAGCAACAGGAGTCAAAGGCCTTTAAGAAAAGAGTAAATGTTCTTAGAACCTGCCATTCCTGGAAATTTATCATTAAATACTTATTATATGTCCATTCCTCCCAGCACTGTCTAATCATACTGAAAATCAGACATAATAAAATATCTCACAATGAAACATCAACAGACTATTACAAAACACCCAGCAAGGTCCATCGAAGGACAGTCATGCAGCCAATAAGAATGTTTGAGTTGGTATATTGGTCTGAAAAGATGTCAGTCATTTTTTGAGAAATGAAAAGTAAAGTTTCAATACAATAAATACAGTATCATCTATTTTGTAAGAAAATAATCATTCATGAATTACATACATGCTTATTTAAACTCTGAAAGAATGCACATCAAAATGTTAACAGTGGCTATTTGTGGGTATTGAGAATATGAGTTATCTTTATTTTCTGTTCTGTGTTTATATGCTCTATCCAATTTTTCTGAAACAAACATGTACGACTTGTACTATTTTAAAATCTTTAAAGAAAAACCATCTGTAAGTTTAAGTGTTTTTGCAATGAATAGGCTCCTTTTTGTTTTTAAGGAAAAACAAAAGAATAGCTAAGTGGTACATAACGTGGTAGAAACTGTAAGAACAAAAGAGAGAAGAGCATGGTGGGGGGAGGAGGGGAAGCTGGTAAATTAGGAATTGGTAGGTGGGGCCAGAAAAGCATTCTAGAAGAGGCAGGTCTTGAAATGTAATGAAATTTGAATGCATGGAGAGAATAGGGCATAGTTTGGGCCCCTGGCTCCAGGACTCATCATGCCAAAGTGCTTCTAGAAACATTTAGTCACTTACAATGAATAGGTCATTGGCTAGTGCATAAACATCATCCAGGAGCCCTTTTCAGAAATATTTTTGTCTGCTCTGTACCCTGGACTCATTGCTGAACACCACTGTGGGAAAGACACAAGGCTTACTCAGTACCCCTCAACCACAGTTCTATGGACACCCAGTTCCTCTGTCTTCCTCCAGCTCACAGACACCAGAGAAGAAAAAGGCTGCTTTCCAGGATGTGCTCCTCACTCAATATAGCTCTCACATCAGAGCTAAATAAATCCCATCCTTTTTTTCCCTCCCTGTAAAGATCTCATGTCATTGCCTATGCTCCTACGAATCCACCGCGTGAATTCCCTCCACACTGTGGTAACCCTATTGGGTGGCCTGCTGGGTCCTAACTCCACTACCAACCCTCCCAAGCTTGGCTCAGAGCTGTGAGCTCTCTACTCAGACCTGCCTTGTTCCATGAGCCCTTCTCATTCCAGCCCTGTGCCCCTTCTCCCCCAGCATCCCTTGGGGCCAGTGCAGGTAGGCTGTCAGCCTGAGCCTGCCCCAGTCCCTGTATGTGGAATGAGCCTTAATGGGACAGGTCGATGGGCACCGAGATCACTCACAGGATAGCACTAATTTGTCTAAATACTAGAAAGGTCTCCAAGTATGTTGCCATTGACTAGTATATGGTATTCTCTTATAATTATTTTAATCTTTTCTGTAGCATAGTTGTGTCTCCTATCTCATTTCTAATCTTGTAGATTTGGATTTCTTCTCTCTGCTTTAATCAGGCTCAAAAAAGGTTGTCTATTCTGACCAAGGGCTCCCAGTATCCCATTTCTTATCCTCTGCTTTGTCTTGACCAAACTCTAGTTAGGCTTTTCTCTTTCTTACTTTTGTATAGGAAAGACAGAAGCCAACTAGAACTGATCAACTGTAACTCAGATAGAACACTGCCTTGGAAGAATTCCTGTGCAAACAAGCATCCTCTTCTTCCAATCAGCTGCCCTTACCAAGCCTTCCCTCAGGGCCCAGTTAAGGAGGGCTTCTAACTCAGATTAATTATTTCTATTCTGACCTCTTATTTGCCACAATTTCTACCTAATAAACAGTACTCTCTGCCCAGTTCTTCAGTGCCAGCACTGAACTTTTGCAGCCTACACTTTAGTAACCAAAATCCTTCCTCATTTGTAATATAAAACATGTGTGGTAACTCACTAAACCCAATCACTAAATAGTAGAGCTTGAAGGGAACCTGGAAACTACATAGTCCAGCAAAATAGTTTTACAGATGGAGAAACTGTGGCCTCAACTAGAGACATCCAAAGAACTAAAATTTGAGGACAGTTTTTATAAAATTTTGCTACAGTCCTGGGTGGAAAGAGATCAGAGGATGTGAGGGGCGCCTGGGTGGCTCAGTCAGCTGAGTGTCTGACTTCGGCTCAGGTCATTACCTCATGGTTTGTTGGTTCGAGCCCCGTGTCAGGCTCTGTGCTGACAGCTGGCTCAAAGCCTGAAGCCTGTTTTGGATTCTGTGTCTCCCTCTCTCTCTGACCCTCCCCTGCTCATGCTATCTCTCTCTCAGAAATAAATAAAACATTAAAAACAAAAAAAAAGAGATCAGAGGACGTGGACAGGCAAAGGTTTCTCCTGAGCCCCTGGGATCAAATATCATCCATTCCTTTGCTACGAAACAATGACTTCGCTGCTGGGATTCTTTAACAGAAAGTCTGCAGCCTTTCTGAGACAAAAGGCCAAGGAGACTGAGGGGGCCGAGCTCAGAGAGACACGGGAGAACACCCAGCAGACTGACTTCACACTGGGAAGAGATACAGGAGGCTGGGCTTTGCTGCCTGTATTACAGTCTGGGTTATAATGTCTGTGGGTTCTTTGAATAGAAGGCTATTGTCCCTCTGGCATGAAGAAAGGTCCAAAGGCCCTTTCAAGCAAAAACAATCAATAAGCTCTGTCTTCCTTAATCTGTATTGGCTCTGGACTCCGGAGGACAGAAGTCCCTCAACCTCTACAAAGTCACTTGCCCTTTTTTTTTTTTTAACTCTTGGTAAACTGACTAAATGATCTTCAGGAAAATTAGAAAATTGAGCTGTTTGAAGAGACTGTAGGGCATCTGATCTCAATAAGGACAAAGCTGAGTCATTTTCTCCCAGAACAAAATTTGGCCAAGTGGCATGACCAAACAGATGCCGGTGGAGAAGTGGAAGCCTAATTGAAACTCTAAAGAGGAAAAAAATGCCAATGGGCGACAGGGAAAGAAGACTGGAATGGAGAAGAAGCCCGAAAGGAAGAATGGGTGGAGCTCTCCCCTGTGTTTGTAGGTGATTTGTTATCTGACCATAGCACAGGGCTGAAATCAATTTGTGGACGGCGCTACCTTGACTGAAAGTGGCATCTCTGGACATGTATTATTGAAAAAAAAATTTTTTTCTTCTTCTCTCTTCCAAGTAGTTGAGCCTGGTGGGGCTCACAGTAGTCACCATCAGGACACTGGCCTAAACAGTGATTGTTTCCAGGAGCCGTCCCCAGGGAATGCTGACATGACCCCTTCTGCCTCCTCCCCTGACAATACTTCCTCTCACTGACAACACCCTCAACACACACACACAGGATCACAAACCCAGACGGTGGAGAATAGAGGTTTGGCAGACAGACGTGTAGTAAAGGACAAAAGGGATCAGTTCCCGAGTTGTTCACGAAGCAAGTCAAGCCACGTTGTTTGTTTTTTGGGTTTTTTTTTTATTCATTCAAGGAGTATTTATGGTTTATCTACAATATGTGAGTTTCACAAAGTGCCTGCGCACACAACAAAATGGAGCTTTTCCCTTCTCCCTACTATCTGTCACAAAAATTTCTGCTAACACCCAGTGAATACTCCATGGCTAGTTACTTCTCTTCACTATTCTGATCTTATGCTTCCATTTGAAAACCACGTAACAGGGGCACCTGGGTGGCTGCATCTGGTAAGCATCTGACTCTTGATTTCAGCTCAGGTCATGATCTCAGGGTTCGTGACCTTGAGCCATGTGTTGGGCTCTGTCAGTGTGGACCTTGCTTGGAATTCTCTTCCCCTCTCTCTGCCTCTCAATCTCTCTCTCAAAATAAATAAATAAACATTAAAAGAGAAAAGACAAGAAAAGAAAACCATGAAACACAAAGTTCTCTAGAACAAACAGAAAATAGAAGCCCCAAGTTCATCCTAGTCTCTCAACTCAAGATTCAGCAGGGGCAGAGGCGCCTGGCTGGCTCAGTCAATGGCATACATGACTCTTGATCCCACAGTTGGTGTTTGAGCCCCATCTTGGGTGTAGAGATTACTTTAAAAAAAATAAAATCTTTTTTTTTTTAATTTTTGAATTTATTTATTAATTTTGAGAGGAGAGAGAGGGAAAGAGAAAGAATCCTAAGCAGGCTCCGTACTGCTAGCACAGAGCCCAATGCAGGGCTGTAACCCATGAAGCTGCAAGATCATGACCTGAGCTGAAACCAACAGTTGGACACTTAACCAACTGAGCCACACATTTGCCCCCCAAAAAATGAAATATTAAAAAAAAAAAAAAGATTCATAGGGGGCCGTATGCCACACCTTTTAGTATTTGGTCTTCCTACTGTAAGGACACGAGTCTAAACCAGACTGACTCCATAATAGGCTTTAAGTTTCCCCTCTAAACTAGAAGGCCTAAGTTTCAGTTTCCCTGAAACTATCAGGCAGCTACACACTGCCCAAGGCCGAAGAAACTGCCCACCACTTCACTCCACCACACTACCTTGGCAACGCCCAATCAAGAAAGGCCAGCAACCATAGATAAATCTTAGCTACCTAATGTTAAAGTTAGCCCGTTAGGCCCCGAACAAGACCCTAGGCTCGCTCTGTAATTGGTTGAAATTAAAAGTACTCTAATTGTAATTGGGTCTTGCCAAAGTAACAAATACTCTAGACAATGTGTATGGTTAAACCCGCTGTCAACGATATTGTATAATTATGATTGGATCACTGTTTCCATGCCACAACTTCTGTAACTCCCCTGTCACAAACCCCATAAAAACCCTACTCTGCCTTTGTTTGAGGCTCTCAGCACGGATACACTGCGTTGGTGAGGTCTGGGAGCCCGAGCTCGAGCCCGTAATAAAGCCCTTCGCTTTTGCATGCGTGACTTGGTCTCCCCAGTGGTCTCTGGTCGTTGAGAATACTGCGATCTGGGTATAACACTACCAGTCTAAAAACATAGTGTGGTAGGAACCCCTCCCTAAGGGAAAAAAAAAAAAAAATTGAAGAAGAGA
This sequence comes from Proteles cristata cristata, assembly GCA_017311185.1. Taxonomy (NCBI): domain Eukaryota; kingdom Metazoa; phylum Chordata; class Mammalia; order Carnivora; family Hyaenidae; genus Proteles; species Proteles cristata. The sequence goes on along the minus strand of JAESUZ010003788.1, from coordinate 368,776 downwards.
GAAGAGATGACTTCAAGGTCACCTAGATATGAGTCCAGCTGCCTACATCCCCCATGTTCCTGTAAGCTGAAACAACTTAATTAGACTGCATGTTTATGTGTATTACCATATATGGGAGACAAAGAAATAGAAAATGTATAAAAAAACCTATGCCATATAATGTGGGCCGCTCAGTCCTTTTGGGTATGAACCCAACTGAGCGGTGCCGGCAAAATAAAGTTGCTTCCTGGAAAGAAAAGTCTCGGTGTCATGACTCTCTGAGTGAGAATCTTGCAGCAATAGAGAATATTAATCTAAATATTTAAAAAATTGCTAGTAATCTATCTGACAAAAATGTCAGTGGTCATTATTGGCAAATCCTGCTGCACCCACTGCAAAAGTTTGAGTGTATAATAAACCCTAGTTGATATGATTCTTTGCAAGTAAAAGAAACTGCTAACAAGAAACTATTCAAAACAATATATAACTGAGGGCAGCATTGAACTGTGAGCCCAGACATCGGGGATTCACTCCATTTCTTTTAAACCACCTTACATTGAACAACTTCTGATGCCAGGCACTGAAGCTGACATTTTTTAACATTATGTTTCACTGGAATCTTACCAGATTCTTGATTCATTTCATTTCACAAATGAAAGATAGAGCAAGAACTGATCTGTGAGCTTTGCAAGTCATTATTTCAAATAAATAGAGTGAGTATCAAATTTGGAGGGTGTCATAAAACAATGAGGACCAATGTTTACTGAAGAATTCTAACACGTCCGGCAAGAACAGAGTTGTATTTATATATGCGATTAAAGCCCTTTAATCCACTGAACACCAATGGTCTATAGTTTGCAAACTATAGAATTAAGATTAACCTGTTTGATAGCTTTATCATTTAAAAGTGAAGGAACACGGGACGCCTGGATGGCTCAGTCAGTTAAGCGTCCTACTTTGGCTCAGGTCATGATCTCAAGGTTTGTGGGTTCAGGCTCCAATCCCCCCACCTCCCTTGGCTGGGCTCTGTGCTGACAGCTCAGAGCCTGGAGCCTGCTTCACATTCTGTGTCTCCCTTTCTCTCTGCGCCCCCACCCCCAATGCTCGCACTCTGTCTCTCTTTCAAAATAAATAAACACTAAAAAAAAAGTTTAAAAGTAAAGGAACATAGGGGCGCCTGGGTGGCTCAGTCGGTTAAGCGTCCGACTTTCACTTAGGTCATGATCTCGCCGTTCGTGGGTTCGAGCCCCGCGTCGGGCTCTGTGCTGACTGCCAGCTCAGAGCCTGGAGCCTCTTGCAGTCTGTGACTCCCTCTCACTCTGACCCTCCCTGCTCACGCTGTCTCTCTCTCTCTCCCTCTCTCTCTCTCCTAGAAATAAATAAAAAATATTAATAAAAAAAAAAGTAAAGGAACATAGATACATACAAAGAAAGCATTAAAAATGCATTTCAGGGAATACTAATGAACAGAAGACAATCTGTGGGTTTATATTCTACATTTATTTATACATTGCTTCATTAGGCAAAGAATTCAAGGCAGTAATAGTCATTTTATTTGCTAAATGCCCTTTCCAGCCCTCCTCTCTGAATACAGAGTATTAGAGAAGCATCTTAAAATTTAATTTTGAATCTGAATTTTAAAAACAAAGAAGAAAGACATGTCAGCATTGAAAATTATATCAAGAAGAAAGCTAAAAAAAAAAAAAAACAGGACATAAGAGAAAATATCTCAGACATTACAAGCTTCTTCAGTGAAGACCCAAACATCCAGATATCCCAAAACAGGAGGTAGGTAAAGCTGCCAAGGTGAAAAAGGTACAACTCACAGGACAACTGAAAACACGAACCCTAAGCAAAATTTAGTCTTTTCTCGTTCCTTCCAGATAAAGCTCTTAACCCCAGGCTCTGAAATCTCTCAGTTTTATGAGATTTCTTTCACTTAGCTATTGTTCCTTTCTTTAAACCTTCTTTTAGCCAAATGCCAGCCTTTCTGAATGTGGAAAGATGTTTCCAAGGGAAGAAAAGCCCAGTGATTGTTTCTCCATCTCCAGCATTTACATATCGTTTAATCCTTAGTTCTCTGGCTTTCTGGGTTTCCTAGCTCTGGGGAGGGGTGAGGCAAGATGACCAACATAAGGTAATGGTTGGTGTGTTTGTTACCTACTTTCAAAGGGTGTGATGAGAATTACTCCCAGCTTAACAATTTAAAGTTTATAAAGCACCTTGGAAAGATACCACCCTACACGTAAGAATGTTAACACGCCACCACTGTGAAAACAGCGCAGGTAAATATAAAAGCTAATTCCTGAAGGGCCATCCAGCAAAAGAAATGATCACCTATTTAATAGTGTGTCCCAATCAAAGGCAGTCCAAGAAGAAATTAGCAGGAGGCAGAACGCTGAGAAATAAATGATCAATTATAAAGATTAAAGCACATAGACTGTCAAGATAAATGAGCAAAAATCAGCTACTTGAGCAAACAGCTAAGGAGGCCAAGAAATATTTTAGAAGCATCTCTGGTTTTTTTAAAGATACTCTTTAAAAATTGTGCTAAAATGGACATGCCATAAAATTTACCATCTTCACATTTGTAAGTGTGTGAGTTCATTCAGTTGTGTTAAGTACATTCATGTTGTTGTGCAACTGATCTCCAGAATTCTTGTCATCTTTTTAAAAAAAATTTAATGTTTTTATTTATTTTCTGAGAGAGACAGTGCAAGCAGGGGAGCACAGAGAGAGAGGGAGAAGACAGAATCTGAAGACAGACTCCAGGCTCTGAGCTAGCTATCAGCCGGGGTTCGAACCCATGAACCACGAGATCATGACCTGAGCCAAAGTCAGACGCTCAACCGACTGAGCCACCCAGGCACCCCCAGAACTCTTGTCATCTTGCAAAACTAAAACTATATCCATTAAACAACTCCCCATTCCCCTCCACCCAGCCACTGGCAACTACCATTCTATTTCCTGTCTCTAAATTTGGTTACACCAGGCACCTCATAGAAGTGGAATCATACAGCAATTGTCTTAAAACATACACATTTTAAACTTTTTTTTAAAGCTATTTATTTACTTTAAGAGAGAGGGAGAGAGCAGGGGAGGGGCAGAGAGAGAGAAAATCCCAAACAGGTTCTGCACCAGCAGCGCAAAGCCCGACTCAGGGCTTGAACCCAGAACTGTGAGATCATGACCTGAGCAGAAAACCAAGAGCCGGATGCTTATGACTGAGCTACCCAGGCACCCCACCCCACACACACACACACACACGAAACCTTCTAAACCACAGAGTCTACTCACAGAGGCAAATGGAAATAATCTAAAGTACAAAAGGACAGAAAAACAGGAAGCAGAAAGTGAACTGGGGAGGATTCTAGACTTTGGTATTTATAAAATGATCCCAATCATAACATTAGTTATCAGAAGTGGATACAGATCTTTTCTATATTTTAACAAAAATAGAAAAAAAAAAAAAAAAAAACATGAGCAGAAAGTAGACTGGGGGAACTCCACACTTCGGTATCTGCAAAACGACTCCAGGCATGATATTGGTTAGCAGAAGTGGATTCAGGTCCCCTTCTTTATGTAACTTTAAAACAAAGATGAAATCAGCAACATCTCTTAGTTTCTTAAGATTTTACTCCAAAGAAGGGAGTTGGTATCACTATCTCATACTTCAATTCAATCAGAAAAAAAAGCATCTTTATACCATTACATCAGTGACAACTAACTCCCATCGGATGCTAAAGCAGTCCACCTAAAGCTGTTGCCAACCTTTCTGGGACATTCTCTGCTCAAATAAACATGTTGCTGAAATCTACTAATACATGAAGGGAAGACTTTCATATTTAATGTTTTCTTATTAATAGTAGAAATATCTAACCTGATCTCAGGGTAGAGAGAAAACTTCAACACAAACAGAACTTTAGAAATATGCTGATTGAAATAATCATAGAGAAAGCCAATTAAGTAAGTCTAAAACTAATGCTGACGCTAAAGCTAATTTCAACTTTAAGAGAATACTACGAACAAAAATTATGAGTTTGACGGGAAATTTCCATTCTCATCGCATTAAGTATCTTAATTACATTTGCTAATGTGGGGATGTGTCCTTCCATTGGGAAATCATAAAACAAAACGAATAGAATTACTCGTTCAGAAAAGCATGATCAGTCATCAAAACCTCTGAAAGATTAAAACTGTAATTCTGGGGGTGGGGGGGTGGAGAGTTGTTGCTTTGCTCCACCTTATTTTTTTTTTTCTTGATATAGTAAATGCCCTAAGGCTCTGACCTGGCTTCAGAAAAACAGCCAGGAGAGCGGGTTCAGAAAAAAGAAATTATCCAATTGCAGATTAGCAAAACTGTAACAGGGATTAAGAAGTGACACAGAAAAGGAACACCCTAAAAGTGTGTATATAAGGGCCAAAGAGAGAGCTTGCAAACACACTCTTCACTGTCCCTCTCTTGTTCACCTGGACAATCTACACCTTTGCGGGAGCACCATGTCTTCTTGCTCATCTCGGGTCTCCTCTTCCAGGACCGGAGGCAGCGGCCTGGCAAGGGTGTCTGCTGCCGGGAGCAGCTTCAGCAGCGGAAGCAGATGCGGTCTGGGGGGTGGCTCTACCCGGGGCTTCCGAGGAGGAACCCGCAGCTGTGGCCTGAGTGGGGGATCAAGCAGTAGCTTCGGAGGCAGCTTTGGAGGAGGGTTTGGTAGCTGCTCCATAGGAGGTGGCTTTGGAGGAACTTCAGGCTCTGGGGTTGGCTTTGGGGGGGGTTCTGGCTTTGGGGGGGGTTCTGGCTTTGGGGGGGGTTCTGGCTTTGGCGGCGGATCTGGAATTGGTGGGGGTGCTAGTGGAGGCTTCTACAGCTATGGTGGTGGTATGGGGGGTGGAGTGGGGGGGGGTGTTGGCGATGGGGGGCTTTTCTCCGGAGGTGAAAAGCAAACCATGCAGAATCTCAATGACCGCCTGGCCAGTTACCTAGACAAGGTCAGAGCCCTGGAGGAGGCCAATGCTGATCTGGAGAACAAAATCAAGGAGTGGTATGACAAATTTGGGCCCCGGTCTGGAGATGGTGGATCTGGAAAAGATTACGACAAATACTATCCAGTAATTGAAGACCTCCGGAATCAGGTGAGACCTATCCACTGCTGAGTTCCATTATGTCTGTATCTTTTATTCAGATCACATACTTGTAATGAAGATTTTAAGTCAAGGAATTGTTTGAAGACATATTTGCTTGTTGTATATGAAAAATGGGATTTGGTGTGTTTTAACTATGACAGTATTGCATATGACATCCAACCACATTAATGATCTGTTTGCCTCCCAAATCTGAGTATTTCTACCTAAGAGTAAAATTTATATAACGCGTGGCAGCTAATTAACATGTGCATAGGAGTCAATACTAGTTTAATCTAGCATTTATTTCCATGATTAATTCTAGCAGGTTGACATATTTTAATGTCTTGCTAGATTTAAATAATCTTTACAACTGCTTTTCTTCCTAGAAAATCTGGTGCAAATACTGTATGAGAATCTGAAATGTTTAGTCACTGCTGTGTGGAAATATTTTTTAAAGACTTTTTAGTAGTGAAGTTCATTTTTCGCACTGTTTTCTGAAAGAACGTATAGAACAACAGATCTTCCAAAGGAGCAGGATAAGCAGAGGGCTGTGTTCTATAAAACAATGCTCCATGCCTATTCCAGTAAATGTGCAAACTGCTATCTTTTTGCAGAAAGATGTAGTCCAAATATGCCAGATTATCAATAAAGATGTCATTGCAAAGCAAGTGTTCAAAATAATTTACCTTTAAAAACCAATGCATGGGACATCTACCCTCACAGGTGGGCATGCAGATACAGGCACAAAGCATCCATGATTCATTCACTATTATTGTCTTTTCTAGATCATTACTGCCACTATTGAAAATGCTGGGATCGTTTTGCAGATTGATAATGCCAGATTGGCTGCTGATGACTTCAGACTGAAGTAAGAAAAGCAAAGACTTGAAAACAAATGTTGTAGGGAAAATAAAGTTCAATCCGTCTGTTGCATTTATTCTAAACTCAAAGAAATCTTTTAGGGGATCCAGACCTACATTTACATACATTCCACCAAGTGTAAATTTGAGAGAGAAAGAAAGCACCAGTTGGGGGGGGGGGACAGAGGGAGGAAGAGAGAGAGAGAGAGAGAGAGAGAGAGAGAGAGAGAGAGTCTTAAGCAGACTCCATGCCCAGCAGCACAGAATCCAACACAGGGCTTGATTTCACAACCTTGAGAACATCAAAAATCAAGGGACCCTCAACTGACTGAGCCACCCAGGCAGCCCTCTAGGAGTAAATTTTAGGGGCGTGTGGGTAGCTCAGTCGGTTAAGCAATCAGCTTTGGCTCAGGTCATGATCTCACGGTTTGTGGGTTCGAGCCCTGTGTCAGGCTCTGTGCTGATAGCTAGCTCAGATTCTGTGTCTCCCTCTCTTTCTGTCCCTCTCCTGCTCTCTCTCTCTCAAAAATAAATAAAACATTAAAAAAATTTAAGGGTAAATTTTAAAAACCACCATTCCACCAACAAGGAAACAAAAAACAGGTCAAGTTAAAGATGAGTTTTTGTGATAAAAAAAATTAGCCATCAATAGAATTAATATGAGGTTCATAATTTTCTTTCCAGGGGAAAAATTCATAAGAGAAAAACTGGTAGCTTTCCTTCATCAAATAGCTCAAAGGAAAAAACTTTTTCCCTGAATATGTAAGAATGGACATACTCTGAAATGCTCTATACTGTCCTTTCTAGGTATGAGAATGAGCTATATCTCCGGCAGGCCGTGGAGGCTGACATCAATGGCCTTCGTAAAGTTCTGGATGACCTGACCATGACACGCTCTGACCTGGAGATGCAGATTGAGAGCCTCACCGAGGAGCTGGCCTACCTGAAGAAGAACCATGAGGAGGTAGGAGCACATTCCACATTATTAAATGACTCTGACCTAGGTACTTCCCACCACATCCATTCTTAAAACACAAAATAAATTCTATCTAAATGGATTTCCAACTCCTATAACCAAGGAAAAAAGTAGTCATGAACAAATTATATCTGACTTTGGTGGGAAGTGGGGGTAGCCTTTAGTGTCCTACTTTCAATTTCTTTCTTGGCTCTGCACATTTTAAGAAGTCTGGGGGTGCCTGGGTGGCTCAGTCAGTTGAGTGTCCACGTCTTGATTTCGGCTCAGATCATTCTCCCAGGGTCATGAGATTGAGCCCCTGAGCCCCTCGTCAGCCTCCACCCTGAGCATGGAGGCTGCTTGAGATTCTTTCTCTCCCCTTCTGCTCCTCCCTCAGAGGCACCCTTGCTCTCTCTCTAAAAAAAGAAAAAAAAAAAAAAAAGAAGAGGAGGATGAGGAGGAAGATGCCTTTGCTTTCCTGTTTTTATCCCTGTGGTCATTTTTCTTCATGCTAGGAAATGAAGACAATGCAAGGAAGCTCCGGAGGGGACGTGACCGTGGAAATGAACGCTGCCCCAGGCACTGACCTGACCAAGTTACTGAATGACATGAGGGCACAATACGAGGAACTGGCGGAGCAAAATCGCCGCGAGGCGGAGGAGCAGTTCAACAAGCAGGCAGGTTATCGCTGAGGGTGTCTGAGCGGTGGTCAAGTGTGAGCCACTCCAGGTCATTTCTTGGGCCCGCAGAGACTGCCATTCCCTTTCTTATTTAGAGCGCTTCACTGCAAGCACAAATTTCTACCGATGCTGGGGCAGCCAGTTCCGCCAAGAATGAGATCACAGAACTGAGACGTACTCTGCAGGCCCTGGAAATTGAGCTTCAGTCCCAAATGGCCATGGTAAGTGCAAAGAGGTCTGCAAATCTCTAGCAGGGAGTTGAGCGTCCCATGCTATTTCTTTGCCAAGATGTTCTGCTTGGCACATAATAAAAGTGGCATCAGGAGACCTGGCTTGTGGTTGTAGAAAGCACAAGATGTTCCAGTTAAAGACAATACGCTTTCATAAAAGATTTAGTCTCTTTTTTTAAAATTTTTTTATGTCTTTATTTTATTTTGAGAGACAGAGAGCGAGTGGGGGAGGGGCAGAGAGAGAGAGGGGGACACAGAATCTGAAGCAGGCTCCAGGCTCTGAGTTGTCAGCACAGAGCCCAACACGGGGCTCAAACTCATGGACTGTGAGATCATGACCTGAGCTGAAGTCGGACGCTTAACCGACTGAGCCACCCAGGTGCCCTCGTCATTTTGCGTTTAAAACAAAAATCATCCGATGATTTATTTTCATCATGATGTTTTTTAAATTGCCTTTTTCTTTTAGAAAAGCTCCCTGGAAGTGACCCTGGCTGACACAGAGGCCGACTACATGGCTCAGCTGTCAGAGATCCAGATGCAGATCAGCGGCCTGGAGGAGCAGATCTGCCAGATCCGGAGCGAGACCGAATGCCAGAACGCAGAATATGAGCAACTGCTGAACATCAAGACCCGCCTGGAGATGGAGATCGAGACCTACCGCTGCCTCCTCGACGGAGAGGGAGGGTAAATGACAGCCGTGAACCCACTCAGTGCAACCCTTGGTGTGCTTAGGTTATGAAGCCAAAAAGGGGGTCAGGAGGGGGCTGGATTTGCATTTGGAGAGTCATAGTGACACAGTCCAATCAAAAGACATTTACCTTCAGCATGGAGAGCCCCCTACATGAAGGGTTTCTCCCACCTTTGCAAAGTACAAAGGAAAACGATTCTTTTTTTTTCCTCTAGTGGTTCTGGTTTTGGAAGATCTGATTATAGAAACTCGGGATCCAGAAATACTGGATCCAGAAACATGGGATCTAGGGATTTGTCCACGTCTGGTGACTCAAGATCTGGAAGCTGCTCTGGCCAAGGAAGAGGTAAGCAGAGTTTAATGTTTGTGATCATTTTATAATTTAAAAATAAAGGCATGATTTGTTTGTCACATAAAAAGTGTATTGGGGCACCTGGGTGGCTCATTGGTTGAACAGCTGACTTCAGTTCAGGTTATGATCTCACGGTTCAGGAGTTCAAGTCCTGTGTCGGGCTCCATGCTGACAACTCAGACAGAGCCTGGAGCTGCTTTGGATTCTGCTCCTCTTGTGCTATTTCTCTCTCTCTCTCTCTCTCAAAATAAATAAACATTAAAAAAATGTTTAAATGTATACTGGGGTACCTGGGTGGCTCAGTTCGTTAAGCATCTGACTTCGGCTCAGGTCATGATCTCACAGTCAATGAGTTCAAGCCCTGCATCAGGCTCTCTGCTGTCAGCAGAGAGCACACTTCAGAACCTCTGTCTCCCTCTCTCTCTGCCCCTCCCTCCCTCACAGGCTCACACTCTCTCTCTCTCAAAAATAAACATTTTTTAAAAAAAGTGTATAATACTGTTTATCCCAGAGAAAACATACTTAAAGAATGCACTTGAATTTTCTTTCTCTTGATTTGGGTTTCTGTGATCATTTCCAGACTGACATTGTGATTCTGTGATTTTCAGATCCAAACAAGACAAGAGTAACAAAGACCATCGTGGAGGAGGTTGTGGACGGCAAAGTCGTCTCATCTCAGGTCAGCAATGTTTCTGAGGTGAAAGTTAAGTAAGCAATTTCCAGATCAGCAAGAGTGTCTTTCAGAGAAACAATGAAAGGACACAAATGAAGAAATCACATCAATCTTTCTAGCCATCTTTCCGGATGTCTTCAGGGAAAAGATTCCAAATAATTTTTCTGCATCCCCTTCTTTTCTTACCCAGAATGCTCTTGAAAAAGTTGAAATGACAATTTTGCTCTGTTTCCATGCTTCAATAAACTTACTTTTGCAAGTTAACTAAATGCTTCCGGAATTTTTTAAAGAAATTCAGTATTTTCCTTAGGAATAAAGCTATCGGTTATGATCTAGCTTCATTGTTATGTTACTAATATTAATTACATAGTACCCTCTTCATAAAAATCAAGATTATAGCTGTTTGGCGTGTGGGCATTTTTAGCAACTTCCCATGGGAACTCAGTGAAATTAAGTCTCAGCATCCTTAAAAAGGTTGTGGGAAAGACAATGGGATATGTGATATGGCTCCAGATTTCTGAAAACCTCAAAAGCCCCAAAGAGAAGAGATACTTGTACCCTTACCAAATCTACCCTCACCTCTAGCCAAAAACTGTCACTTAGCCAAGCTGGTGTTTCCTTTTCCCACTCTCTACTGCTGGGTTGGTCCAGGGCGCTCTGTCTCATCTTGCTTGGGATAACGAAATTTGTTACTGTAGGGCAGGAGACGGTACCGGCTCAGTCCCGGGAAGAACCAGACACAGGACAAAGCCACACTGGGTAAGGACTTTCCCACTCAAGGAATTCAATAGGACCAGATCACAAATTAGAGAATCAACCCCACAAGCCAGTACTTGAGAAAAGAATGCTAGGCTTGGCATAAAAAGCCAAATTTAAAATTACAAAGGAGGGGTGCCTGGGTGGCTCAGCCAGTTAGAGTCTGACTTTGGCTCAGGTCATGGTCTCACAGTTCATGAGTTCAAGCCCTGCGTGGGGCACTGTGCCAACAGCTCAGAGCCTAGAGTCTGCTTCGGATTCTGCGTCTCCCTCTCTGTCTGTCCCTTACCTACTCATGCTCGCTCGCTCTCTCTCTCTCTCAAAATAAATAAACATTAACAATATTTTTAAAAATTACAAAGGATAAACCTGAACATAATTTACACAAATTATACCTTCAAATACAAAACCAATAAGAGCTAGAGTATTGAACTTTAATAACCCAGAAAAACCCAAGGCATGTGGTTTTTCATTTTCTAGCCATATTGAATAAAACCTAAACATGAAACTGCAGGCACACTGGAACTCCTGTTTTAAGAGATAACCAGAGAACAAAGTTAATAGCTAAAAGCACAAACCACTACTCAAAAAGAGCAACATTGTTTTCAAACGCATGCTTCCCATCAAGCCATTACAGTCAATGAAACCTTGGATGCTTTTCCTCTGGTGAAAAGTTCAGAAATATGAACGAGCTGATGCAATGTGGATTAATAGAGGGAAGACATGAATGGAAACCAGTTGCATGCAGCCGGTCCCTTGGGTCATCACGGCCACATTGGGGAAGCCTCTCTCGGTGAGCCTTCCGAGATGCATTCTTGTGGTCCTGTACCACCTGGCACCTACATTTATGCCTGGTATTACCCTCATGTCAAAGCAACGGTATGCGGCAACTCTGAAAATCATTTTTGGGTGAAAACCCTCATCCTGTGTTTCCTTGGCATGTGTTAAGATGCTACATTTGTACTAAATGAGCATTTACAGATATACAAAAAGCCAGAACATACTGAGATGCAGTAAAATATGTTGTGGGCATTTCAATTTTTAAAACAAATCACTGAACCATTTTGGATCATGAAATTTAGTCCTAACAAAATGTTAAGGATAGGGTGTTTGCACATTATGACCTGTCTTGAAATCATTTCAAAACCACATGACATAAAACTGCATATGTTTTATTCTGGAACTCTAGAGCTATATTCAGCAATCCACCAACTTAAAAAATTTTTTTTAATGTTTTATTTATTTCTAGGAGAGAGAGAGAGAGAGAGAGAGAGAGAGAGAGAGAGACAGCGTGAGCAGGGGAGGGTCAGAGAGAGAGGGAGTCACAGACTCTGAAACAGGCTCCAGGCTCTGAGCTGGCAGTCAGCACAGAGCCCGACGCGGGGCTGAACCCACGAACCGCGAGATCATGACCTAAGCGAAAGTCGGACGCTTAACTGACTAAGCCACCCAGGCGCCCCAGCAATCCACCAACTTTTAAATGAGTGTGGACTTCCTCTTAAGAAAGAAGAGCCAGTCCTACTTGCGTATGAATTTTCATCTGTTGACTTTTGATCCAGAGATTCATATGGTCGTTCTTGTCATCCTGACCTCAAGGGACAATGGGCACAAATGGTGAGGGTGCTGGACACGCTATCTGTTCTCATGAAGATTAGAAGCAAGAAACGAGGTTTGTAGGAAGCAGAGAAGAAGAAACAGCCAAAGGATTTGAGGCTCTATAGGAAAACCTGAATTTGTTTAATACTTCATGGAATTAGACACTGCTCAAAAGAACTACAAGAGAAGACAAAGGGATGAATATAAATCACCCAGAATGTAGCTCAAGTAATATTTAACCTCAACTAGCAAAATACCAGTAAGTATAACACAACACTTTGAAAAATTATCAGTGGCTCAAATGGGACACTTGAAAAACAGGAAATATAGGTCAAGCTCTTTTAAAAGCAATTTTCTAAAAAAAAAAAAAAAAAAAAAAAGGCAATTTTCTGGGGGCACCTGGGTGGCTTAGTCAGTTAAGTATCTGACTCTTGATCTCAGCTCAGGTCATGATCCCACAGTTTATGATATCCAGCCCTGCATCAAGTTCTACACTGCCAGTGCGGAATCTGCTTAGGATTATATCTCTCCTTCTCTCTCTGTCCCTTCCCTGCTCCACATGCTCTCTCTCTCTCTCTCTCTCTCTCTCAAGATAAATAAATATTTAAAAAGAAAGGAAAAAAACTATTTTCTCACTTGTCATATCACTGGCAATATGAAATGATAAGGTGGAAAGAGCAAACACTGAGATAATACTTCAACTAAATTTTTTTAATGTTAGCATTTTTTTTTTTAAGAAAGAGAGAGAGAGAGCTGGGGAGGGGCCAGGGAAGAAGAGAGAGAATATTAAGGAGGCTCCATACTCAGCGGGGAGCTGGATGCAGGGCTCCATCTCACCAACAGTGAGATCATGACCAAAGCTGAAATTGAGAGTCGGACGCTGAGCAGACTGAGCCACCCAGGTGCCCCTAATGTTTATATTTAAGTGGCATATAGAAGACAAGTCCAGAACATACCTATCACAGATCTATCATGTATCAAGTGCATGGATTCCTAGGGTGGAGAGAATAGGTTTATTTCTTTGACCAAACCACAAGGAACACAAAGGCATACGGATACAGCACTGCATCAGGACTGCATCACACGGACGCCAGCTTGCTTCTTAATGACCCCCGAGAGCAGGGAAGTGTTTCACAACACCACAGCCTCTGCTAGCTTATCCCTAACACCCTGATCTTTAGAAACACACACTGCTTTTAGCTTTACTCACTGCTGGCAGCCAGCTACAAAATAAAGTACTTCAAATGCTTTTTTATTAGTTTGCCTAAGATCAAGAAGTCAGATTTCTAAATCTCCATGATGGTCGTCATGTAAACAAAGGCTTTGTGGCTCCATTTCAAGATACGACAATTGTGCTTTTCCCACTAGGTGTTCCACACTCAAAAGTTTCCATGAAGATCCAGTATTAATGCTTGTGATTCCTATCACAATAACAACATAAAAGTCACAGAGTTTTTGAGAGATGGATGGTAACTTTTCTTCCAAACCTCCCAATTTCTATCCTATACAGGATAGAAAGCCTTCCTGAAAGATGGATTGTTCTAGGCCTCTAGTCCCTGCTTGAAGGTGCCCAGACCCTGCAAAGTTCACAACTTGGTAAGGCAGATCGTTCTATTTAAGAACAGATATAAAGTGAGAAATGATATCCTTATACAGAGCCAGATCTGTCTGAGTAACTTCCAGATTCTGATCCTAGATCAGGCCTTTGCAACTTTTTGGGTTTTTTTAATCAAGGTGTGTTCCTTCTGAAAGTTCTAGGGAAGAATTCTTTATCTTGACCTTTCCAGCATTTAAACATTTTTTTTTTAATGTTTTATTTGTGTTTGAGAGAGTATAAGTCGGGGAGGGGCAGAGAGAAAGAGGAACAGAAGATCTGAAGTGGGCTCTGTGCTGACAGCAGGGAGCCTGCCATGGGGCTCCAACTCAGGAACCTCAAGATCATGACCCAAGCTGAGGTCAGACACTCAACCCACTGAACCCCCCAAGTACCCAATTTGGAACTCATTTTAAATGGCTGTGTGTCGCATTCTCCACAGTAGCTAAAACATGGAAAGAGCCTAAGTGTCCATCAACAGATGAATGGATCAAGAAGATGTGGTTTATCTATACCATGGAATACTACATGGCAATGAGAAACAATGAAATCTGGCCATGTGTAGCAACATGGATGGACCTTGAGGGTGTTATGCTGAGCGAAATAAGTCAGGCAGAGAAGGACAAATATCATATGTGTGCACGTATAGGAGGATTAGGAGGAACTTGACAGAGGAACAAGGGGGAGAAGAAGGGCAGAAATGGTGGGGGAAAGGGAGAGAGGCAAACCACGAGAGACTCTTGAATGCTGACAAAAACTGAGGACTGATGGATGTGGGGGGGAGAGGGGATCGGCATGGAGGAGGACACTTGTGGGGATGAGCACTGGGTGTTATGTGGAAACTAATTTGACAATAAACTATTTGTAAAAAAAATAAAAATAAATAAACGGCTGTGTGTCTTCTTTTTTCTAAGCAGAAATCTCAGTTTCTTTAGCCATGCCTCATCTGACATTGTTTCCATGCTCTTCAGTACCTGGACCACATGTTCTGGATATAATGGACATATTTGTAATTAAATAGTCTTCCTAAACTCTGGCACCCAGAATTAAACACAAGGATCAAGAGAGGTGGGAGGATGGCCCTTGGGCTTGTAAATCTTTTGATAGAATCTAACTTTGGCAGCCACGGCGTATTCACAACTGTTGACCTGGGACTTTTACAGAGAAACTTTATCCTTCACTGGCTGTTTTATTCTCTTTCTCTTCTAACTCATGGACCTTCTTTTTTTTTTTTTTAATTTTACTTTACAAAATCTTACCACTAATTTGGGGTCATCATTTCACCCTAAAAGTTTTTAAAACACATGGTTGATTCTCTCATTCAACATATTAAGTATCTGTGTATCACTTAGAAAAAAGGCAACAAACCTTAAAATGCAAGCAATATCACACCAAAGCCCCCCACATGCCAATAACAAGTAACAGCTTAACATATAGGTTTCCCAAATAAGCCATTTGAATATTTTTTTCCACATTAAATTGTTTCAATGTTAAGAAGTTTTAAGAAATGCTTATTTACTTGGCCAGCAGGGTGTTTGAAGACATAGGAATAGGCTCAGAGCCCCCTTTAGAAAATGAATTTCATTTTAGAAAATTAGTCAATTTAGTCAATTTAGAAAAATGAAGCAAAGGTCATGCATGGAAAGAACATCAAGTGACACAGAGTTTAGACCAAAAAGTATTATCTTTCTAGTGTGCAGCTTTTAGTTAAAGACGAGAGAGAGAGAGAGAGAGAGAGAGAGATGATAGACATTTCACTGCCTCTGACAATACACATAATGTAGAAAACTGTGTTTTGTAATATGGAAATCATGGGGAGGACGTTCCTATTAGAAAAAGGCATGTGGAGAGAGGAAGTAAGGTACGTCATGATTATTATCTCCGAGTTTAGGTCATCGGAGACGATTCAAAATCTGCATATGTTGATGAGAAGCAAGGGGCAGCCACAGCAGAGGTTTAGAAGAACCTGAAGAAACTTACAAGTTTGCTATTTAATACTAAATCAAAACATTACAGCATATTAGGTCCTCCTTTTCTCTTTAACTTTCTTGGGGGTCCTACACTTTCAGAAAATAAGGATATACAGCTAGATATTATTAACCACTTTGAAAACTCAAGGCAGGTTTTGAGAAAAATTTAAAACTTAAAATTTTCTTACAATTGGCAAAATCAAGAAAGAAGAATATTAAAAGAAATCTGACCATTTTCTCTTCCTACGTTTTATTCTTTTTAAGACAGGATACGTAGGGTAAGGATCTCCCACTTTCTGTTACGTCACCAAAAATCTCTAAAATTGACTTCAAACAGCTTCATCTGAGAAGATGACATATTCACCACACGATTCCAAAGGAAAATAAATTGTTATAAGAAGAGTCATCAAAATGCAGGAGGGCAGAAATTCCGTAAGTGAAAAAATACAAGCTTAAGTAGGCTGCTATCTGCTTCATTTCTCCAGGGGGAGGTAACAAATCCCTGAAGGCATTTTCTGTGCTTTAAAATAAATAAGACACTGGGGCGCCTGGGTGGCTTAGTTGGTTAAGTGTCTGACTTTCGCTTAGGTCATGATCTCGCGGTTCGTGGGTTTGAGCCCCGCGTCGGGCTCTGTGCTGACTGCCAGCTCAGAGCCTGGATCCAATTTCAGAGTCTGTATCTCCCTCTCTCTCTGACCCTCCCCTGCTCACGCTGTCTCTCTCTCTCTCTCCTTGAAATAAATAAAAAATATTTTAAAAAAATAAAAAATAAAAAAAATAATAAAATAAATAAGACAGTCTATGGGGTTTAACGATTAACAAAACAAGAATTTAGTATTACAGATGTCACTGAAAATCCTTCAGGTAATTGTACCAAAAAGGAAACACCTCATTTGTCAACTAGAAAAGGAGGTACTAATTGATAACTCCCTAAAATTCTCTTGCAGGATTGGTCTTTACGGGGTTGAAACCATTCCACCGTTGTCCCATTTTGCCCAAAAATCTAGTCTATGACAATTAGATTATGATCATGGGAAAGGAAGAATGATAGGGGGGAAAAGTAGCTCAAGTGGCTCCTCAGGGGGAGCCAACTTTGGGAGTGCCAACCAGAGAGGAGGTGAGAGTGTGTAGCTTTCTGATAATGAGAAAGAATACGATGCAAAACCTCGATGACCCTCTCCCAGTCTACTTGGACAAGATGGTGCTCCGGAGCAAGCAAGCAGTTCACTTGAAGATAAAATCAAAAGGCATGCTATAAGAAATTTGGACCTGAGGCAATGGTCAAAAAGTAAAACAGGACTAAAGAAGTATCATCAGAGGAGTGCCTGGGTGGCTCAGTCAATTAAGCATCTGACTTTGGTTCAGGTCACCATCTCACAGTTTATGGGTTCAAGCCCCTGTCTGTGCTGACAGCTCAGAGCCTGGATCCTGCTTCAGATTCTGTGTCTCCCTCTCTCTCTCTGCCCCTCCCCCGCTGGCACTCTATCTCTCTCAAACATAAATAAGCATTAAAAAAATAAAAAAGTATCACCAGATAATTGAGGGACTTAAAAACAAGGTAAGAAATTTTGCTACTGCTAGACAAAAGAATGACACTTAAAGTGAAAAAAATATGAAAAGATCAAGACCATCTTATACCATTATCTGTACTTTTCCTCAATTTAACCAGATTAAGGACTTTAACAAGCAACAGGATGTACTTCTTAGCTATGTTCCTTTTTTTTTTCTAATTTGCTTACTTTTATGTAGTTCATTTTCTAGAAAGAATTACAGAAATGTTTCCAAAATACTTAAACACAATTAAACTAAGTAAACTGCCTGCAGTTGCTCTAGCCTCAAAAGAAGAGATAAATGCTATAGGTATATTTAGACAACTATTTCATGTATTTGTCATTAAAGAATGGCATGCATATAAAATTTCTGTGAAGACTCTGAAACAGGCATTGCTAAATACCAGTGTATGAAAGTTCAGAATATGCATATAACAAACACAGCCTTTTTGGGGTGTCTGGCTTTTCCAGGTATCAGATGCAACCATTAATAACACCAGCTTCATGCTCCAGACTGATGGTGTAAAACTGGCAGCTGAAGACTCCAGCCAGAAGTAAAATGTGGTTACCTTCAATGGGACAACGGAACACATAAGCTATAGAGAGAAGCAGTGGGTGAAGCCGTGCTTATTTTTATACTAGAATCACAAGTTACAAAAAGAGGATTGTTCTTTTTAGAAATAAATGAAATCCTAAAAATGGAAAGATGCTATAGCTGAATACACTACAGAAGGCCATTATTTACAAGAATGTTATGGTGATTCTGTGTTCAAAGAATCATCAGCTAGTTTATAAGTAAAAACTTTTTTTTTTTTGAGAGAGAGAGAAAGAGCATAAGTGGGGGAGGGCAGAGAGAGGGGGAGACACAGAATCCAAAGCAGGCTCCAGGCTCTGAGCTGTCAGCACAGAGCCAGATGCAGTGCTTAACCCACAAACCACAAAATCATACCTGAGCTGAAGTCGGATGTTTATCCGACTGAGCCACCCAGGCGCCCACCCAGTTTATAAGTAAAAACTTTTATGAATTAGGTATATTTTATCTGAGGGACCATTAAGTGTTTCTGAAGATTCTTTAACTCCTTTCTTTACATTCGTGTACAAGACCTTTATGAATAAAGGGAAAATAAAGTATGGCAACTGCGTCCAAAGAAATAGAAATGCTAGAAGATTCTTCCTCAAAGCTTTTAGTGTTTTATATGCAATGCCATGGTGTCCCTAAAAAATGTGAAATGCAAATAGAAAATTATATTTGCATCAAATATAACTGAAGCATTTCTGGAGCAGACCTTAGAAAGATTGTCTAGAATAGAGTATGAACACAAACCTAATAACCACTGAAAGCACTTGAAACTTTTTTCGGGTTGGGTCTGAACTGGCCCAGTGGCAGAGTGCGGGGCTGACAACCACAGCCTGCACCCAATCCTGCGTGACCTGACACTGTCCAACACTGACCTGGAAATGCAGGTTGAAACCCTGGCAGAGGAGCTAGCTGATCTCAGGAAGAACCATGAAGATGTGTGTGTCCATAGGGTGAAGTATAACTTGCCCCTTTCTTTTAAAAAAAATTTTTTTTAAGATTTATTCGTTTTTCAGAGACAGAGAGAGACAAAGTATGAGTAAGGAAGGGGCAAAGAGAGAGGGAGACACAGAATCCAAAGCAGGCTCCAGGCTGTCAGCACAGAGCCTGACGCGGGGCTTGAACTCACAGACTGCAAAATCATGACCTGAGGTGTAGTCGAAGCTGGACGCTTAACAGACTGAGCCACCCAAGCATCCCTAACTTGCCCCTTTCTTATTTTTTGTCTTCGATTCCAATCTAATGATGAGGTTAAAGAAAATTCTTTTTTTTTTTAAGTTTATTTATTTATTTTGAGAGAGACAGAGACAGAGTGAGTGGGGGAGGGGTAGAGAGAGGCAGAGAGAGAATCCCAAGCTGAGTCTGCATCCTCAGCCCAGAGCCCGATGAGGCGCTTGAACTCATGAGCAGCAAGATCATGACCTGAGCTGAAACCGAAGGAGTCAGACGCTTAACCAACTGAGCCGCCCAGGTGCCCCAGAGGTTAAGGAAAATTCTAAAAAATGTAGTGAATTCTAGTGTCATCGTGGCTGAATTCCTTGATGGTTGTTTCCCATTGAGGAAACTAAAGGCCTGCCAGAAATTGCAGGCTCGGACAGACATGTGGAAATGGTCATCATACCTAGAGCTATTCTACACACCAGCTCTTCAGTGACAGAGCTCACAATGGCGCCCTCACCAAGCAGAATCACCAGGATGCTAAAATTAGGTTCAACGACAAGGTAAACGAAAAACATAGTCAAGGTCAGAAAACTAGGACAACTTCCCTTCACTGATAAATGACTCTGTTTCATAATGGTATTCCAGAGCAGAATGCTACTTCAGCAGATAACTTCCACTGCGGATGCCTCCAATTCTGCTAAGATTCAGATGAATGAGCTGGAGTAGACTATTCAGGCCATGCAGCTAGGACTACAGTCTGCAGGAGCCCTGCTATGTCACCATCTCCTTCTGGGAGAATATGCCAAAAACCAAGTTGTCCCACAGATAATTTCATGATTTCACCTTAGCAATATGTTTCCAAAATATTCTATTCCCTAATGGGCTTTATTTTTTAAAGCTCTTAACATTTTAAGATCTTTGGCTTCTTAATTATTAACTTAGACAGGAACATGTTCATTTAATGCATGAAAAATACGTAGAAGCAAAATTAACTGCACATACCAGCCTCTATTTTGAAAATAACCCAGGCTATGAATCAGCTAAGACATGAGCTAGCTGTGAGGGAAACATTGGGCTGGCTCATTTTCAGAATGAGATCACTTGTTTCTATCTCTGGGTAGGTGGTAAGGCAGGACTCCTGTCTAAAAGCTTAAGACAATTAGTCTCAGTAAAATGTCTCCAGAAGACCCAGCTAGGGTTTTCTTCAATATCAAGGAGTGATATCATTTGAATGCTGTGTTTTGATTAGGAACATTTCATACATTTAAACTTGAACAACAATGTTTTCCCTTTTAAATCGATTTTCACTTATACTCCCAAAAGACGAGATGATTTATGCTAAGCATTTATTAAGTATCTGATGTTTCAGAAGCTGTGACATGGGAAACAGGACAGTGGTGGCATCTCTGTCTTCTGGGAAGCACACTTTCACCATAGGGAAGCTTTTACTAACCTAATAATGCATTAGCCAGTTGCTATATTTTTCATCAGCCTGGTAGACCTGAGCCCCAGTCCCAGGCTGTCTCTAAACTCACAATGTGACCTTAGATAAGTCACTTTTCCAAAAAGTATCCATCTCTAGACCTAATTTTTCCGTTATCTATAAAACAGCGGAGTTGGCAATCCCTATGATACCTTCCAATTCTACACTCTATGGCTCTATGCAACTAAATTTTTAAAGCTATCAAAAAATATCAAGGTGGTGAAATGAATATTATGGTGAATTAAAATTAGGTCAGATTTACTCTAATTCAAGGAGTCTGATATACCTTTTGTAATACATCCAATGTCAGGTTCTAAGGTAGGGCTTATCAACCTGCAACTCTAGACATTTGAGATTGGATAATTCTCTGGGGAGGGGGTAGCTGCCCTATACAACCCATGGGGTGTAGCAGCATCCATTGGTTTTACCCACTAGATGCCAGTAGCATCCCTCATCACCCACTGTGACAGCCAAAATGTCTCCAAACGGGGCCATATGCCCGGAAGAGGGGCAAAGTGACTCCTATTGAGAATCACTGCTTCCACATGCAAAGAGCATTTTCATACACCACAAAAGTGAGTGTTCATCACAGTATGAAATGCTCAGCTTGGTACAAAACACACAGAGTGAAGTACCCTCCTTCCTTCAAATCTCAAAACATCACCCCCTTAAAACATGGCATCCAAATGGAAAAGGTTATCTCTGTTTTACTTGAAAGGGCTAGAATAGAGGAAAGAACATGCCTATGAATCCTGTCTTTGTTTTTGCAGCACAAATAGGAACACTTAATCTGCCTAAATAACTCTTTGTGTCATCCTTTCTCTGGTGCAAACATCAAACTTCCCTATATCCTCGTAAACATCCCTGCAAGCCAGGCTGACAGAACCCGAGGCCAACCCACCGACTAAGCTTTCACAGACCTGAGTGCAGATGCTGATCTTGGAGATGCAGGTCCTCATGTTTGCAGGGAGGTAGAGAGCCAGAGCGCAGGCTACCAGCAGCTCCTGGGCGTCAAGGTGTACCTGGCAGATGAAATCGAGACCTCCCGCTGCCCGCTCCAGGGACAGGGCTGGTACATGGAAAGCTGTATTTGATGAAGAAGGGGAGCAGGTGGGGCTGGGGCAAAGTATAGGTGTCCAGTTTCTTCTAGTCATGTTCTTAACTAAGTGCAACAGTATTATACCCCAAGGGCTGAACAAACTTCTACAAGACCCATCCTGTAAGTGCTGGCTCTACTAAGGCAGTGACCGAGGCCTTGATTTATGAACGTATACCCCCCCAGTCCCACACATTACCACCCTGCACAAGACACTCCACAAATGTCTGCCCAACTGAACTTAAGTTTAGGGCAACACCATGGTTCTACTTCCCCTGCTCAGAAAACAAGCACATTATATCCAACCTGTTATATGCTTAATAGTCATTTGGGGCCATGTAATTCAAAAACAGAATGAATAAAAATACACAAAGTTAAAATCCAATGCCTTCAATTCATAGTTTTTAAAAACAGTCTTGGGTATTACAATGTTTATGAATACCTCAAACAATTAAAACAGATTATAAGACATTCTATTTTTCTTTTCAGTCATGAGTTTAAAACTGGATCAGAAGGAGGAAATAAAATCGAGGGTAAGTTCTGTAAGAAAGATTGTCCTATTTCATTTTCTTTGGAGGAACGGTATATTCCAGGTCCAAGAGAATTGTGTTTTTATATGACTTTATCATTTATATTAAGTAATTAAAGGCATATTAATCCAAGGCTCAATTGTGGAATAGTTTCAACGGAGATATTTGTCAAAATGGTACTCTAATTTTTTTCTTTGAAATGTATGCCTATATAAAGTAATAATAAATGGCCTAGAAGCTTTTATTACACCACATTTGAATGCTTTCCTTCCAAAATTGTTCAACCCAAAATGTGGGGAGACATTTTAATGAACATTTCTTTTGAAAGGTCAAAAGAACAAGATTCAAGCTGATAGGTTAGTGTAAGACCATTTTTCAAACTGTAGGCTTTGACCCATTAGTAGATCTTTAAAAATACTGGGTCACAGTAAGCATTTTTAAATGGAATGAAAGAGAAAATAGCAAAGTACATGTTATCTATGAGTGGTAAATATTATTTTACAAATCTTTGTTTTAATTATAAATTGTGTGTGTATGTGTGTGTGTGTGTGTGTGTGTGTGTTATGTACTGATGTCACAGTATAAAATGCATTTCTTCTTATGGAAGAAGTTGGAAAGCTATTGTGTTGTTTTGGGTTTTGAGGGGTTTTTTTGCAACCTATCGCTACCTCTATCAGTTCCTCGTCCACACCGCTGCTAGAACCATCTCCGAAATTTGGATCACATCGTTCAGGTACTGTTCCAAGCATTGTATGTGTCTCAACTAATTCACTTCTCACTATGACCCTATGAGGCAGACTGTTAGTATCCCCATTTTACAGATGAGGGAACTAAGACACAGAGCAAGTTAAATAAGTTGACCAAGGGAATTGGTAGTTACTTTCCAAGTTCCTGACACAGGTCCTTCTGTGGATCAATCGACAGTCCAGAAAGAGGAAGAATATATGTAAATATATAAATAATAAAGCACCATAATTCTGACTGGGCTTTATAAAAATCACTCTGGGGGCACCTGGGTGGCTCAGTCGGTTAAGCGTCCGACTTCGAATCAGGTCATGATCTCATGGTTCGTGGGTTCAAGCCCCGCGTCGGGCTCTGTGCTGACAGCTGGCTCACAGCCTGGAGCCTGTCTCGGATTCTGTGTCTCCCTCTCTCTCTGACCTTCCCCCACTCATGTTCTGTCTCAAGAATAAATAAACTGTTTTAAAAAACTTTAAAAAATAAATAAAAATTACTCTGAATTAGTGAAGCTCTAAAAAGTAAAGATTGAAATCAATGAGATTTATACGCCTATCTTTCTGACTATTTAGTAGGTAGAGAGGTTAAAAAATGCCCAGTAAGACGGCTATCTTACTTTCTTTTTATATATATTTTTAATGTTTATGTATTTATTTTTGAGAGAAAGAGAGAGTGCACGCAAGCAAGAGAGGAGCAGTGAGAGAGGATGAGAGAGAGAATCCCAAGCAGGCTCCACACTGTCAGCATAGAGCCCGGTGTGGGGCTCGAACTCACAAACCGTGAAATCATGATGAGCCGAAACGAAGAGTTGGAAGTTCAACCGACTGAGCTACCCAGGCATCCCGACAGTTATCTTTACTTTTGATTAAAGTGGAATGCTTTATCAGTCTACTTCATTTCCATCAACATAAAACTGACTTTTCATTTTCCCAATTTTCTTTTCACAAAACCAACAAAAATAATCCAGTACAAGATAATTGTTGAAGAACTTGTTGATGGCATTGCCTCATCACACACACACACACACACACACACACACACACACACACACACACATTCACCAAAGACCAGTTTAAGGAACAGCACACAAATCAACTCACAGAAACTAACACAAATCAAAGACCATTTAATTTTAGTCATATATATATGATATAAGCCACATGATGTTTAGAGAATCAAACTAAAAAAGATATGAAGACCATGGGATACATTCAAATAATATTGATCTCTTTTTTTAATTTTTTTTTTAATTTATTTCTGAGAGAGAGAGAGACAGAGTGAGCAGGAGAGGGTCAGAGAGAGAGGGAGACACAGAATCTGAACAGGCTCTAGGCTCTGAGCTAGCTGTCAGCATAGAGCCCGACGCGGGGCTCGAGCCCATGAATTGCAAGATCATGACCTGAACCAAAGTCGGACTCTCAACTGACTGAGCCACCTAGGTGCCCCTAAACAATACTGATCTTTTAACAATGGGAAAAAGAAATGTCAGCAAGATATTTGGATCTGTTCATATGAACAGATCCATCTTCATTTTGAAGTTTTTTAAATCTTTGTGAATTTACCAGAAATGAGTACACTTCCAATTCAGGAGGTCTAATGTTGAGGTTTTCAGTTCTGGCCTGAAGCAATCAACTTGGCCCAAGTGCCTGGCTAAACGCTCTAGATAGTAAACAATAAGAGGCAGTATTTCCCTTCAAGAAGCTAACATCTAGCTGGAATGTAAGAGATATTCATGAAAAAGTTCACTGGCATCAGAATATCACATAGCACCAAAATTAGTACTATAGATGGTAAGTGCCAAGTGAATTCACAGATGAGAGTTCAATATGGTCCAGAAAGGCCAATGAAAATCTCATGAAGCTCTAAAGTAAAGCTTCAATAATATAACAAGCTCAGCAGTGAGCAAAAATTTAAAAGACAGTATCAAGTGTTAACAAGGATGTGAAGCAACTGGAACTCACATCTACTGCTAATGAGGGTACGAATCAGTGCAACCTCTTTGGAAAACAGTGTGATCAACTACAGTTGATGAAGACACACTATGAACAGAAATCCCTCTCATTCATTCAACAAATATTGAACTCCTACCATATGCCATGCACTGTTATTAAGCACAAGTCTCCAGTCTAAACTATCCTGGCTTCCAACCAAAGCAAAATGTATGCACAGGTACACCAGGAATCGTGTTTAGAAATGTTCCCAGAAGCACTCCAATTGCTAAAAAAGTTTTTTTGAAAACATCTCAAATGTTTATCAGCAGTACAGTGGATTAATAAATTGTGAATTTCTTCATAAGAACAGAATTCACTACACCAGGGAAAATTAATAAACTAGAGCATACAACAAGGATGAATTTCAGGAATATGTTTTTAAAAAGCAAATTGCAGAAGAATATATATAGTATTATTCCATTTATTTAAAGTTAAAAAAAAAACATGTACCACTATAAAATAATGTATAATTTAGTGATGCAACCTAATGAGGCAAACTGAAAAGAAAAGCAAGTGAAATATAAACAGAAAATGAAAGGGGTGGAGAAAGGGGTAGAGGCACCCCAGAGACTCACTGGTAAGGTCAACATTTTATTTCTAAAGTGGGTGTGGTTCATGGGTATTTGTTGCATTGTTTTTCTTACTACCTTGTATGTACTTAGAAAAATTCTTTTGCAGCTACTCAATAATAATGTTTTTTAAGTTCGGTCAAATGAAGAGGCTTGGATTTTGAAGGAAGGATTTGAAGAGGCAGTCATGAAGCCAATATGAGTGAAGGAATGGAATAGGGTTGACCAGGATATAATGAAACCATGAAATGGGATCTGGCAGAGTGAAGAATTCACCTTGGATAATGACAGAGATAAGACTAAATACATGGAATATGGTCAAAACATGTAGAGTCTTAAGAGCTTTTTTGAGGAGTATAGACTAATCTGAAATTCCACAAGTAAGTCTTGAAAGCTTTGGACTTAGGAGTAAGGCTTCAACCCTATCAAGGGGTGAAGAAGGAAATTAATATGACCTCTGTATGCAAGGTGGATTGGGACAGTGGGGATGGAGACTAGAGATAAGGTAAGTAGGTTACTGTGACAATTTAAGGATAAATTGGTATTTTTCTGGACCGAGATACTCCTGAGGGAAGTAAAGAATCTGAGAGACAGGATTTGGTTAATTACTAAACTATAAAGAGCTGGGGTAGCTGGGTGGCTTAGTTGGCTAAGCATCTCACTTCAGCTTGAGCCATGATCTTGCAGTTTGTGAGTTCAAGACCCACATCAGGCTCTGTGCTGACAGCTCAGAGCCTGGAACCTGCTTCAGATTCTATGTCTCCCTCTCTCTTTGCCCCTCCCCCACTCTCACTCTGTCTCTCTCTCTCTCAAAAATAAACACTAAAAAGAATTTTTAACTATAAAGAGCTAAGACAGTAAACAAAAATTCTAAAATTTCAAGGTGAAATAAAAACTGGAAAGTGGGGAGAGACAGCAAAATCAGAAGGAAAGAAGATACAACAGGCCGCACATATTTTGAGTTTGATATAACAATGGAACACCCGGGGTGCCTGGGTGGCTTAGTCAGTTAAGTGTCTGACTTTTGCTTAGGTCATGATCTCGCGGTTCGTGGGTTCAAGCCCCGCGTCGGGCTCTGTGCTGACTGCCAGCTCAGAGCCTGGAGCCTATTTCAGAGTCTGTATCTCCCTCTCTCTCTGACCCTCCCCTGCTCATGCTCTCTCTCTCTCTCTCTCTCCTAGAAATAAATAAAAAAATTGAAAAAAAAAAGGAACACCCAACTAGAAATATCTGATAGAAAACCAGAGATACTAATGGATAATGCCTACTAACTGCACTAAGATAGATATTTATAGCATGAAAAACACAATGGTGTTAACTGTCACATAAAATTTATTATATACAGCCAAACTCCTAACCAACAGGTAAACATTCAAACTTTTTAAGTGCATTTTAAAAACCATGTTATGACTAACAAAACTCTAAAAATTCAGAACTAACTATATTTTGAGGTATGAATTATCAAGAACTCCAGTAGAGGGGTGCCTGGATGGCTCAGTGAGTTAATCGTCTGACTTTTGACTTCAGTTTAGATGATCTCATGGTTCATGAGATCAAGCCCCACATCTGACGCTGCACTAGCAGCACAAATCCTCCTTGGAATTCTCTCTCTCCCTCTCTCAGCTCCTCTCTGGCTCACGTGCTCGCTCTATCTCTCTCAAAATAAATAAACTAAAAAAATTTTTTTAATAAAAAAAAAACTACAGCAGAGAGGTCCCTTTCAGAAATGAGTCACACACAAAAACACACAATTCCATATTCGAAAAAAGTCATGCAAAGCCAGCCCCATAGGTACTTGACTCAACTCAGAAACCATTTATTGCTTACAATATGCTCGTACAGTAAAAATGTAATATAGCTAAACTATCAAATACGTTACAATATAGAATATAATATGATATGACTAAAAAAAATAAGATAGCTAAACTATCAAAAGTATAAAGAATTATACAGTTGAAGAAAGGACCAAAGGGAATCCTAAAAGATTAACACTTAGGATTTCTCAAAGAAAGTTGAGAATTCTCAATTCTCAAACGACACTGACTTCAATAACCATCTCTTCCAAAATATGAGTTACTAATTTTCTGGCTACTTGGAGAAGTTTCAAAGGTAATGATTTTTGAGGGTAACTAAGCTTGTAGTACCTGCGTGTCAACATATCACCAAGCTTCAAGTCAGGAGTCAGCAAGGATAGATGTACTGAGCCACTGGTGAGATGAGATATTTGGGGGGGGAGGGGGGGCGGGGAAGAAAGCAATTACAAAGAAGGTGAAGCTTAATGGATTAGTATAATGAATTTTTCTGAAGGCAACACTGGGAATATTCATAAAAGGTGTGGCAGAATGTAGAATCGCTAAAGAACAATCATTCTGCCCCAACCTACAGTTTTGTTTTTCATATAGACTAGACTAAATTTTAGAAAATTTGTTCATTTCCAAATGTAATTGCTTAAGATTTAAGCCAAAAGACATTTTAAAATGCATTAAACTTAAATTTTATTTTATTTTATTTTATTTTATTTTATTTTTTTTACTAAATGGACCAGTGGTGTAAGAAGCCACAGAGAAACAAAAGTCAAATTGAGGGGCCAAAAAATTAAAAGGCAACAAAATGTTCACTGATTTCAGAACTTTGTGCCACCAGTGAACATAGTATTGCAGACAACTAGTCCTCAAGAAATCAGCAACTGTGTTAAGTGCCAAATCAAAAATGAATGTACATCTTAATACCAGATTATTTTTTTAACTCTTTCTCTTTTTTTAAAAAGCAGGCTTCATGCACAGCACGGAGCCCAACATGAGGCTTGAGAACTCACAACCCTGAGATTAAGACCTGAGGTGAGATCAAGAGTCAGACATTTAACCAACTGAGACACACAGGCACCCAAATGCCAGATTATTTTTAATAGATAGCTCAAACATATTGATTGCTAACAATATGAAGTTATGATTAAAAGTAAAAAGGTAATATGATGAAATTATCAAAGGTATCCTATAGAATCCTATAGTTGAAAAGAATGGGTTCTGATTTGCTCAATTTCTAAGATTAACACTGAAATTTTATCAAAGAGAATAGAAAATGTTTCCCTAATTCTCAAACAACGCTGACTTCAATGATCCTATCATTCAAAGCACACGTGGCTAGCCTTGTGGCTGCTTGGAGAGGTTTTCAAGATGATTTTTGAAGGTCAAACTACTGATCCAGCATTTTCTCTGAACCTGTAAAATTATTCACGGAAGTAGAAGTACTATTTTCACATAAATGATATAATGTATAGATGTAATTATGTTGCATTAAGCCAAATAATTGCTGGGTTTGCTGGATTAGTGTCTTTAATCTGGACACAGCCCCACCAAGAGGAAAAGATTAGCATTCTATCCTACGTATACAACCCTAATCCCTAAAAGAACAACTCTTCTCCTAGTTATACAATGAGAATGTCAAAACAAACCTGAACCTTGCAATGAACATTTCCAGAACTCAAAACAGATTTTTGAGAGAAATGTAACAAGAATCAATTCATTTTCAAGACATGATGTAAAGTCAGTAAAAGATTATCTACTCCAGTATTCATCCATTTGTTCAAAAGCATTAATTGAACAAATTAAGTCTAAAGGATTCATGGCAAAACCCATTAAAGCTGGGAGTTGGGGCCGGTTCCAAAGAAATATAAAACATGTACTCTGTGCCCTGGAGAATTTCGCCATTTAGTCAAGGAGAAAATAACTACCAAGCATTTTGAACTCCACTTAAAGGTTGTGGAGAAGTAACATTTTTATTAATCTATGTACTTTTAAATGCCATTCATTTAATAGTTAGGGTCAGATACTACTTCCTCCAAGCCAGTGGGGAAATAATTTAAAAAAAATTTTTTGTACGGCTAAAATTTTTTTAAAACTTTTTGTACGGCTAAAATTTCTTTTGCAAAATGTCTCTTTACAAAAAGCCTCGATGTACCACTGTTGGGACCCCTGTTTTTATATATCAAGCTTACTTAGACAGGGATCCACAGGTATATACAAGTATGAATGTACTACTCTGCTTACTGTGTCCTGCAAAGCAATATAATCAATCTGAGCAGCTGGAAGGCACTCGGATACTTGCAGACTAACCAGGAAGGTAGAAGCAAGGAAAGAAGAGAGAGATGGGGAGAGAGAAACCAGTGGATTTGACAGCAGTTGTCAGAGAGCAGAGTCCAGCCCAGAGAAAGTGGGAGAGCTCAGCCCTGGCAGCAGGAAATTAAGGAGACAATGGGCATCATGGAGAAATAAAGCAAAAGGGGGCACTGGTTACAGACGCGTTTCAGGAGTGGGCACATCCATCTGGCCAGTTTGGGCAGTGAAAGAACATTTAAACCTGAAAACAGAATTCAGTAATTCCAGTCGTTGTGTGCAGACCAATAAGCAAAAATAATATCCAAAAATCTATGAACTTGGGTTATATATAAGAACTACATCATACCTTTGAATGCGATCCACGCACGTCTCATGCTGCTCACACAATCTGTCATGGGGAGGCTATTGGAGAGGACAGCCACAGCGGGGTCCTGCATTCAGGGCATCTGAAACACATAAATGCTCGACTCTGAGGACCGGACTACCGCTACTACAAGAGTTTGCGCAGGGCATATGTCCAGGTCCAGGAAGTGACTGGCCCTATGATCGGAGAAGGTTCATACTAGGCACCAGCTGGCTTAGGTCAAGTGTGTGTTGAAAGCCAAGCAGAGGAATTTCTGTGGAGTCTTGCCTCTGCCATCATCTGTGCTGTCAGTTCAGAGCCTGGACCCTGCTTCAGATTCTGTGTCTCCCTCTCTCTCTGCCCCTTTCCCATTCACATTCTGTCTCTCTCCCTCAAAAATAAAATAAACATTAAAAAGGAAGGAAGGAAGGAAGGAAGGAAGGAAGGAGAAAGAAGAAAGAGAGAAAGAAAGAGAGAAAGAGAGAAAGAGAGAAAGAAAGAAAGAAAGAAAGAAAGAAAGAAAGAAAGAAAGAAAGAAAGAAAGAAAGAAAGAAAGAAAGGAAGAAGAAAAGAAAGATTTTTGGAAATGTCTTCCAGGCAAAGAGTGGTTTTAGGACCTGTAGGCAGCAAGAGCTGCACTGAGGCTGTGAGGAGTGACTGATCATACACTTTCAAGTTGGGAGGGGGGTTAGGGATAGCATAGGTCTCTAAAGAATTTGAAAATAAGTTTTCCAGGACTAGGAGGGGCTAGCTGCTGTTAGGAAAAGGTCATTTACTACTGTCTAGTAAAAGGTTAGTCATGAGACCCTTCAGATGTATATCAGGGGCCATATGCTTCGAGGATGATTGTTAACATATATGTTGGGGGGAGTAGGGATAAAAGAAGTTTCTAAAGGGACTTTGGGTAGGATCCTGGAGGTCGGGCTAATGTCAGGCTAAGGTTGCCTTTTGCTTTTAGCAAAGTACTAACATTGAGGAAGCTGAGCTCCTTGAGGAAGGTCACTCTGCTTGTCTCAAGGACTTGTTAATGGGCTCTAAGTTATAAGGAAGTTTCAGTTTTTTTCTTTGGTTTTTGTTCTCCACATCCATTACATAGACTAGCGGAAGAGGAAATGGGGAGGGACTGCTTAATAGGTTTGGAACTAGAAAGATATGTTGGTTATACAACACTGCAAATGTACTAAATGCCAATGAACCACACATTTAAAATTTTTTATGTTATGTAAATTTCATCTCCATTAAAAAATGTTTTTAATTTCAAAATCTCCACCATCACCAGCCTAAAATGTAGGTTAAACTACAAATAGAGGGTGTTATACATATTTTAATAAATTTTTTTAACATTTTTTTTTTTAATATTTTTATTTATTTCTAGGATAGAGAGAGACAGCGTGAGCAAGGGAGGGTCAGAGACAGAGGGAGACAAAGACTCTGAAACAGTCTCCAGGCTCTGAGCTGGCAGTCAGCACAGAGCCCAACGCAGGGCTTGAACCCACAAACTGCGAGATCATGACCTAAGCGAAAGTCGGACGCTTAACCGACTAAGCCACCCAGGCGCCCCAACATTTATTTATTTTTAAGAGGCAGAGAGAGACAGTGTGAGCAGAGGAGGGGCAGAGAGAGTGGGAGACATAGAATCCAAAGCAGGCTCCAGGCTCTGAGCTGTCAGCACAGAGTCTGAGGCAGGGCTCCAACCCATGAACCATGAGATCATGACCTGAGCCAAAGTCAGACGCTTAACTGACTGAGCCATCCAGGCGCCCCAAGAGGGTTATGTATTTTTTAAATAGATTGCCTGTAACATAGCCATCCTTCAAAGCCAAGGTTGGACACTATCTCCTTCGTGAAACCTGTTGGGGAAATATAACTAAAAACAAAGTCTTCCCATCTAGAAATCTTCTCCACTAAGGTAAAGAGAAAGAAAACACTTGTATTATTGAATAAACATCAAACGTGAATGTAATTCACATTATGGGCAGTCACCAAGAGATCACAAAGACAGAACAGAGTCTCATTCTGTGCAGACAGAACCAATTACACACATGTTCTCAAGATAAACAGTAACTGGTCCTTGAGTAAAAGGACTTGACAGCATCATTTGTCACATGTAGCTCATCCTAGCTCTACCCGGCAATTGGGGTCACCATCTGTGTTAGCTATTTGGCTTTATATAAGGAAAAATAAGTTCTTCTTATCTTTAGGACAGGAGGTAGTTGGGAAGCAAGGCATCCACCAAAGTTAGGCTCCTAGCCTCCTACAGAAACTGGGAGACGGTGATGCTATGCTCCTTGGATGTTTACCATCCAATGATCTGGTTCCCAAGTCCTTGAGGAAGGCATTCCAGGGTCATAAAGAGGGCCACAGGTTTAGTTAGCTTTTAAAAAGATTTGCTTACATTTCAAAGAGACAAAGAACGTACACTTAACAAGGTTTCTAAAGCAAATGCTCTAAGAAAAGGGAGTGGGAGTGTGTGTGTGTGTGTCTTCCCTTATTTTCAACAGGGAGAATTAAGCTTCTTATTTTTAATTTGTATTTGCCCTTACAAGCCTCCTCCAATCCCCTCAGCAAAAAGTAATTACTCTCTCCTCGGGAGGTACTTTTCTGTGGCGCCTTCCACTTTCCACCTTGAAGGTAAGCAATTTCAACAAGGATCCGTATCTGATTCCTTTCTTGGTCCCTGATTCCTTTCTTCATCCCTCAAGGTGCCCAGCATACCACGCAGAGCCACCATTTGGGAAAGGACCCAGACAACAGAAGGGAACTTTGTGGCAATGGCAATCCTGTGATTCTTGACTGTATAACATCTATATCCTGGTTGCTATATTGTCCTATAGTTTTCTAAGAGATTACCA
This sequence comes from Proteles cristata cristata, assembly GCA_017311185.1. Lineage (NCBI taxonomy): Eukaryota > Metazoa > Chordata > Mammalia > Carnivora > Hyaenidae > Proteles > Proteles cristata. The sequence goes on along the minus strand of JAESUZ010003788.1, from coordinate 336,317 downwards.
TGAGGGAAACTGGGTATGTGGAATTCCCTGTACTATTTCTTCCAATTGAATCTACAATTACCTCAAAATAAAAAGTTTAATAAGAAATAAAAGGACCCTGGGGCGCCTGGGTGGCTTAGTCGGTTAAGCGTCCGACTTTCGCTTAGGTCATGATCTCGGGGTTTGTGGGTTCGAGCCCCGCGTCGGGCTCTGTGCTGACAGCTAGCTCAGAGCCTGGAGCCTGTTTCAGTCTGTGACTCCCCCTCTCTCTGACCCTCCCCTGCTCACGCTGTCTCTCTCTCTCTCTCCTAGAAATAAATAAAACATTTTTAAAAAAATTAAAAAAAAAAAAAAAAAGAAATAAAAGGACCCTAGGGGCACCTGGGTGGCTCAGTCGGTTAAGTATCTGCCTCTTGATTTTGGCTCAGGTCCTGATCTTACAGTTCATGAGTTCAAGCTCCACATCGGGCTCTGCCCTGACGGTGCAGAACCTGCTTGGGATTCTCTCTCATTCTCTGTCTCTGTCTCTGTCTGTCTCTCTCTCTCTGTCTCTTTCTGCCCCTCCCTGCTCACACTTAAAATAATTAAATAAACTTTTAAAATTAAAAAAAAGATTCTGTCTCCCTCTCCCTCTGCCCTCCCATGCTCTCTCTCTCTCTCAAAAAAAAATAAATAAAAAGACCCTTGAATAAACAAATACATGTGTGTTATTAACATCAAACATTAGTCACAGAATACATTAAAAAGAAATACAGGGGCACCTGGATGGCTCAGTCGGTTGAGCATCCAACTCTTGATTTCGTTCAGGTTATGATCCCAGAGTTGTGGAATCGAGCCCTGAACTGGGATCTGCGCTGAGAGTGGAGCCTGCTTAAGATTCTCTCTCTCTCCGCCCCTCCCCCACTCCTGCAATCTATCTCTAAAATAAATTTTAAAAAAAAAAGGAAGCTAAGGGAACACCTGTCAAATTGGTGAGAAAGTTGTACTCAGGGCCCAACAAAGACCTGTATTCCAGGGATCAGAAAAGAAAGGCAAATATTGTAGCTCTAGTGGGAGCAGTGAACAGGGTCACAGTTTCAGCTGAAGAACTGTATCTTCAAAGGTTGGGGCTCCATGAAGGCATCTCCAGAGGAAAAGGGGATGGGGAAAAGAACACAGAATTTCCTGAATAGTTTGCTTAGTGCTCATAATCTGCAAAGCTAACGATATAACAACATATGAGCTGTATCTGCCATACGTTGAAATTGTGTATAACCAGTATCGAAATTGCCCTCACCCCTGAGTGATGCTCATTTTTGAGCATGAAATGTCCGTGTGTCAGGCTGCAGCGAACAAAGTAGGGAGAGGAAGCGCTGTCGGCAGGTGCCAGAGAAAACAAGACTCAAAAGGAGAGTCCTTGATTAGAGAAATGGCTCTGCTTTTTACTCGTCGGTTCCAGCAGCAAAGAATGAATTCGGGACCTGTCAAGAACAAGCCTGTGCCTGTACAGCCTGCTGAATCACTCCATGTGAAACGGAGGTGAGGACATGTTGCGTGTACATACACTGCACATGCAACTTGAAACATGCTGGAAAATGCTGGCAAATATGTTCCAACGCAAATCTTTGTCTACTTACATTCTTAATTGATACTTGGAACAAGATTAAGCCCTATCATGCCGAGGCACATTCTTAGGAATAGAAAAATCACCAATATAACAAAAAGGGACCAAACCGGTAACAGCCCATCACTTAAGACAATTTTTTACAAGTACAAGAAAAACACATCTTTATTTTCTAATTATGCATCTATAATCTTATTAAAGTGCATAACTGATTAAAAAAAAGAAACACAATGTCTTCAGCTGCTGAAGAAATGATGCTTAATAAATAAAATAATACCCCAGCTCTATGGGATTATCTCCCAAATTAAAAGATCAGTGGGACTGATAGGTCTGTCTAAAGAAAAGAGATTTATGTTTACAACTGCCTAAAGTAAAAATCCATTTAATATACACTTATGTTGCCTTCACTTCTATCTGGTATGCTTGTTGGAATTAAACCTGATCACATTTATGTGTACGACAAAACATGAAATGGACTAAGATTTGTGACCCTTGTATTCAACTCAATTAGATACCTTAAAGGGGGCTCAATGCAGTACATAAAAAGTGCATACGTATGTGCCCAAGTGCAATGCATAAAAGTAAATTAGTTCATTATTTTATTTTTCAGTATTTTTTCCTCCTTAAAGCAAAAATCCAATCTTAAGTAGAAATGGGTCAGAAGAGGGGCGCCCGGGTGGCTTAGTCGGTTAAGCATCGGACTTTCGCTCAGGTCATGATCTCACGGTTCGTGGGTTCGAGCCCCGCGTCAGGCTCTGTGCTGACTGCCAGCTCAGAGCCTGGAGCCTGTTTCAGTCTGTGACTCCCTCTCTCTCTGACCCTCCCCTGCTCACGCTCTCTCTCTCTCTCTCTCTAGAAATAAATAAAAAACATTAAAAAAAAGAAAGAAAGAAAGAAATGGGTCAGAAGAGATGTTATTTCCCCCAAAGGTTAATGCAAAGTCTCATATCACTCAGTAAAAACCCACCAAGATGGTGGGTGGGGGCGTCCCTGACTCACTTGGATTTACAAATGTGGGGAAGGTAACGTTCTTGAACTTCTTACCTGTCCCCCAGTAGTTCATCAGTAGCTCAGCTCCTACCTCCTTCTAGCAAATAAGTGACTTTGTTCATCACCTCTGGGGAGAGTGAACAAAGCCCTTAGTGTTAGACTGAGGAGGACTCAGGGCCCAGACAGAAGGTACAGAAGAAACATTCATTCTACACACATTTTTTAATTTTTGGGGTCTGCCATCTCGGGCTAGGCACAGAGCTAGCTAGATTCATGACCAGACAGACAGCTCTTGGAACTTACATTCTAGACTAGAACCCTCAAGAATAGAACAGCTTCTCTGCACCTAAGGGGAGAAGAGAAAGAAGATGGGCAGTGGTGGGTCCCTGAGAGAAGAGGATGCCCAGGCCCAGCTTCAGAGTCAAAGCAGCAAAACGGGAGGCAAGTTGGAGACCTGCCTGCTTAGGAGCTCTGTGTCCTTCTCCTTAGATTGTGTCCCCAAGAAAGGGATGAGGGCCAAATAGGCTTTGGTTGAGCAGTGTGTCTGGGCAGATGGAGCCACAAGCAATCTACCTGCTATTTCCATGCCACGGGCACACGGAAGCCACAGAATGGCTCCAAGCCCTCAGGCATGGAAGGGCATATGGAAGAGAATAGCAGGATGCTGTGAGGGCAAACACAAATTAAAAATAAGAGGTTTAATTCTTCCTGTTGAAAATAAGGGAAGAAACACCACACTCCCACTCCATTTTCTTAGAGTATTTGCTTTAGAAAACTTGTCATTGTAAATCCTTTCTCTGTTTCTTTGAAAGGTGAGTAAATCTTTTAAAAAGCTAAACAAGCCCTTAGCCAGCTTTATGACCCAGAACTGTCTTTCTCCCTTTCTCAAGGGAGCCATATCTTCAGATTGCAAACATAAGGAACATAGCAGCCCTGCCTCCCAGTTTCTATCGGGAGGTACAAGACTCTCAAAACTACATCCTGTTATAAAGAAGTATATTTTTCCTTCTACGAAGCCTCTTAGTGAACCCAGATGGACACTCCAATTACTATGTAAAGTCACCAAATTACCAGGTGAGCTAGTGTGACAAATGGTGTTGGCAAGTCCTCTTACTTGCGGACTAGTTATTGCTTATCTTGAGAATAGGGATGTATGGGTTGTATCTGCTTGGCTACATACGAGGGTAAGATTTCTTTCTGTCTTTGAAACCTCTTGGATGACCTGTGCTGTGTATTACATTTCAGTTTAATGTGTATGCAATAATGAAAGCATTTTCTGGGGCGCCTGGGTGGCTCAGTCAGTTAAAGCGTCTGACTTCAGCTCAAGCCATGATCTCACAGTTCGTGGGTTTGAGCCCTGCATGGGGCTCTGTGCTGACAGCTCAGAGCCTGGAGCCTGTCTTCAGATTCTGTGTCCCCCTCTCTCTCTGACCCTCCCCTGCTCATGTTGTCTCTCTCTCTCTCTCAAAAATAAATAAAACATTTAAAAAAGAAACAAAGAACCCATTTTCTTTCTCTACTATCTCTGTGGAGATATCTGGGTTGGGAGATATTGTTTATAATCATTTCCCCAGGGGCGCCTGGGTGGCTTAGTCGGTTAAGCGTCCGACTTTCGCTTAGGTCATGATCTCGCGGTTCGTGGGTTCGAGCCCCGCGTCGGGCTCTGTGCTGACTGCCAGCTCAGAGCCTGGAGCCTGTTTCAGTCTGTAACTCCCTCTCTCTCTGACCCTCCCCTGCTCACGCTGTCTCTCTCTCTCTCCTAGAAATAAATAAAACATTAAAAAAAAAAGTTTAAACTTTTTTTAACATCCTGAATGGGACAAATGGAAAGAACAATGGACTGACTTAGTGAACACAGACTTGGACAGAATGACATCAAGGACAATACTGACCCCCTAATCTCAGCTACCGAAGTTCCCCAAAACTTAGACATAACATTTTGGAGAAAAAGCAAGAAACCCAATTGATGAGATTTCATCACAGATCCTCTATAGAATGGGAGCTCAAAGGAAAGATTAATTTGTTACAGAAAAGTAAACAATTCTTATGTCTTATCTACCTGACTCAGATTTGCAACAACTACCACATGAATCCTGGGATTTGCCAATCTTCAACTTTCAGAGTCTTACTTTAGACACTTGTACTAACAACCCATTTCCTTTGGGTCAAGTGGGAGAGGGATGAGTAAAAGGAAACACTCATAACATGTACAGCTATAATTGTCAAACTTTGCCACGTATCAGACTCACCTGGAGAGTTTTTAAAAATGCCAATGGCCAGGCAAAACATCCTGAGCTAATAAATCAGAATCTCTGGGAGGGGATGCAATATCCCTGTGCCTTAAGGTCCCCCAAGTGAGCTCACTGTGCAGCAAGTTTGAGAACCAGTGATTTTGTTTTTATCTAATTTTTAAATTTATTTTTGAGAGAGACAGAGCATGAGAGGGGGAGAAGCAAAGAAGAGAGGGAGACACAGAATCTGAAGCACCAGCTCCAGGATCCGAGCTGTCAGCACAGAGGCCAACGGAGGGCTTGAACTCATGAACGAGATCATGACCTGAGCTGAAGTTGGAAGCTTAACCCATTGAGCCACCCAGGGGCCCCAAAAACCAGTGATCGTCAAAGTGGCACCAGTGTGCACACAGATTAACTAGAGATCTTGATTAAATGCAGACTCTGATCTAGAAGGTTGGGGTGCAGCCTGAGAGCCTAGATTTCTAACCTGCTCCCTGTATTAGTAGCAAGGATTTAAAGACCTCTATTATATGCCAGTGTTTTACTTCTGATTACCAGAAAATTAGCAGCTGAGCTGTAAAGGGGCTGGCTGTGGAGTCAGACTGCTTGGCTTTGAGTTTTCGCTCTGCACTTGATTGTACTTCAGTGTCTTTATCTGTAAACCAAGGATCTCAACGACATCTACCACCGTGAGCAGCTATAGTAGTAGTAGTATGAGAAGTGTATCATTAATCTCAATTCACAGATGAGGGCATTGATATTCAAAGGGTCCTTTACCCAAGCTCATCTTCCTAGTAACTGGCAGACAGAGGCTTGACTGTTCCTTTACTACGTCCTGCAGCTTTAAGGGTCTGGACTGAAATTAGTCCCATTATCTTCCTGTCTTCACAGTTTCTGATCATGTGACCCCACTCCTCTTCCCTGTAGTAAACAGCTGTGCCTCACTTTAGCTCCTGAGGTGACACCTGCTCCCCTGGCTCTATTCCCATATTGTTACTCAAATTCAGCTTTCTAGGGTCTCTCACCCTGAACTTTAGTGGAAACAGCTTTCTGTTGTTTTTCATTAACACTGCTTCTCAAATCGGCCATCCCTACTCTGAAACCTTCTGCACTACTTCCAAATTAATCCAGCCATGTGACTTCCCCTTTCATTAATCAGCAATGATTCTCCATTATTTGCAAAATAAAACCCAGCTTTCATCATCTGCTTTTCCATGATCTTGCCCTGACCACTTTTGTTTTTAAATTTTTTTATGTTTACTTGTTTTTGAGAGAGAGAGAGAGAGAGAGAAAGAACAAGCGGGGTAGAGGCAGAGAGAGAGGGAGACACAGAATCTGAAACAGGCTCCAGGATCCAGGGCCCAATGCGGGGCTCGAACCCATAAACGGTGAGATCATGACCTGAGCCGAAGCTGGACGCTTAACCGACTGAGCCACCCAGGCGCCCCGAGTAATGCTTGTAATTCTTTACTTTTTTGCTCTTTGTTCCCCCTACCAAGTGCCTGATTCTCTTTGTATTTCTCAGTTGCAATGTCCAAGAAAGAGGATCAGTCTGGTTTAGATAATCATAAGTGACCCTTTGTAATCAGAGCTTTTGTATCAGGCTAACTCATAGGTCTCTGTCCTATGGATTGTCTATACTTCAGTCAAGTGTCCATCTCTAGGCCAATCACTTGTGGCTGGTGGGGAAGGTGGAGGAGGCAAGGGTCAGGTTAATCAGAGGACAGGAATGACCAGGAACCTCTCCTCTCAGCAGGATCAGTAGATGGCCAGCTTTGTTTACAGGGGACTGTAGGAATGCCCAGCACAGATTCACCTGGCCAGCAGTGTGTTAATTCAGAAATTAAAAGAACACACTACACATTCAAAGGCCCTGGGAGCACTAGAGCCAAGGATTGATTATTTCCTGAAATACGGTTTGGACACAATTCCAGCCAAGCCACTCTACAAATAACAATGACGATGGATCCATTCTCAAAAATATTTCAGTCACCAACATTTCAGTCATAACAGCGAGATGGCCAGGGTAAACAATGAATTTAGGTGATGAGAGAGAGAATGCAGAGGCAGATGAGACAATATATGGAAGACAACCAAGCAATCATAGTTCCAATCCCAAAGATGCCATCGCATCACCATATGACAAAACACCTTAACCCCTTACGCTTCAGGCTTGTCACCTTTTCAGGTTATAAAGCAACAGGAATTATAAAGGTTGGATGGATTGACAGATGCAAAGACGTTTTTTGAAGTTAGAAGAGCTGCCCACATGTTTTATTTACAGGTATGAGTTGTCACTATATGTTTACTAATGAAGGGGTAACCCTACAATAGATCTTACCCAGTGAATACCCCCTGTATGCAGACCATCTGGTTGCGTTTCTTCAACCTTGTTAACACATTGGGAAGGTTAACTCTCAGCTCTCACAATTTATTAACACCTATCTGCGGCCATAGCTTCATCTGGATATGCCTTCAGGAATCCGCCTCAATACATCAAGCCCTGCCATCAGGCCAGTGGCCTGCTGTGATCCACACAGTATGCATTTGAGAGAAATACAATCAGTCCTGTGACTAATGACAATGGTCAACTTAATCTGATGGTAGCTTTTCCCAACACCTATCAGAATACTCCAGATGTACAACATATTCTAATAATGCCCTGCCACAGCATTTCTGTTTAAATAATCTAAATGGCAAGAAAAACTATAAAAGAAAATTTTAGCTATCATGTTTGCAGCCCAGGTTAATTTCTATGCAATATCTTGGGAAAAAACAAAATACAATTTTCTTCATCTTACTCCCCACGTCTTTTTCGACAAGATAAACTGACCCCCTACCACCACCCCCAAGGACCCAACTTCACAGAGAACCAATTTAGGAATACTGATGATGTTTTCCTTTTTCTGTTCTTTAATGGAGAGTCTAACACCTCTACCAAACCGACAACAATAGGAGAAAAGGGTTTGCCAAGTATTTGCATAATTGATTAGAGACACAGGAATTTCCGTGGTTCTGAAAAAGGAGCTCTGCATCTTTAAGGCTCCGAGGCACTCTGGCTCTCTCTCTCTCTCTGCTCAATGCAGACAGACCAGCTCTGCCGCAGCGACTCATCCTATCGATAAGGTTCACTTAGCCAAGGTGGAGGATGGGAAAAGAATGGAGCTGTCCCAGCTACTCAATGAGATCAGGGCAAACTATGAAAAGCTCCTCACGAAAAATCAGATAGAGACCGTGCTCTCAACAAGGATCCAGGTAATGATTTCATACAGACAGGCACCTTCCAGGATAAGGAGACAATCCATGTCTATCCAATTCCTGTCCCGGCCTCTCTGAGGTACAGTATTTCCTTTTCAATGCAGTGTCTACTGGGGAAGGAATTTAGGTTTTTCTGCAATGTGACTGGAATACAGGGGAAAACGCTCTGATTATACCGTTAAGTGACCATTCAGTAAATGTCAATTGATGCATTTGATGTTTATATCAATTAGGAGGTTACTATCAATAACAAAACATGGGGCCAACATACAATAAAATGGGGCACTCTAACCTCTTTTAGACATCCTTCAGGAAGGAAGTATTTCAAATACCCTTCAAAGATATCACGTAGTTATTTATAGAGATTGTTTAAATAACATCTTTAATATGGCAAGCTGTCTAATAAGATTTATTAGCTTGCATACTTTGTAGAAATAAAACTAAGTAAAATATTTCTAAAAGGTTTCCATCATCGTTTTAATGGGCTGTTTTATACCAAATTGTTATAAATAGAAATTATCTAAATATGTGAACATGGCATTCAGAAGCAGTGATATAAATTGGGATGATCGAAATTCCCCACAGTGATAATGACTCTCCCCTTACAGATTTTTGCTTGTGTACTACAAGATAAGAAATGTTTATTTCCAATACAAGTCATGAACTATTTAAGCATTAAAAAAAGAGGAAGCCAAGTTAAATAAGGGCTGACTCTCAATTTCATAGACTTACTTTGTTTTAAAGTGACAATCACCTTTAGCAATTGATGAATGTCTCAAATGTTTAAATAAATGTACAAACAAATATTTTAGAAACAAAAATTTGAAAACTCAGGATTTGGGGTGTTTTGTTGGTTTGTTCATTTTGTTTACCTATCATATCTGACTTCAAATTCTGGTCCAGACACCCAAATACGGCAAAGAGTAATCTTAAGAACCTCACCGAAAGGAAAAAAATATTTCTAGGAAATCATAAGACTTTATTTCATTAGCAATTCATTTTTGGTAACAATATAAATTGCACCTCTGGGTAATATTTCCAGTCTTCACAAAGAATGATCAGTATCCTAAATCAAGCAAAGTCACTGGGATATTTAACTATTGGAATCGTTTGCTCACCTTTTGCAAGGAGAAGGGGAAAATATTAATAGATGACAATTTCTGAAAATTATAAATCAAGAGACATTTTATTTTGCAATGGTACCAACACAGGCTATCTAGTTTGTAAGTCATGATGCCAAAATGAGTAAATTAAAGGGGCAAAATTACAATAACTTTTATTTCAAGTCTTTTTAACATCAATCTGCTTTAGGGGATTTCTTTCAAGGAATTCAGAAAGTCAGTTGGAATGAATTCAGAAGTGATTAATTATTACACAATAAAGAAACATAAGCTTTTGGTGGTTTATTGTTGTAGAATAAACCACCCCAAAATTTAGTGGATTAAAATGATGGCATTGTCCCTCATGATTCTGTGGGTTGACTGGGTTCAGTGGGGGTGATTCTTCTGCTGCTACACATGACGTTGGCTGTGACTGTAATCATCCTGGGGCACAACTGGGCTAGGACGTCTATGGTGGCTCACTGATGTGTCTGGCACCTGGCCGGGGCGGGGTTTGGAAGGCTGGCTCAGCTGAGACTATTGGGTTTGTGTCTCTCTCTCCAACTGGCCTCTATGTGATCTCCCCAGCAGCACATCCTGACTTCTTAACACGCTTGCCCAGGACTCCCAAAAGCACAGCAGTGCAAGTTTTCAGGGCTTCCTAAGTTTTAGGGCTAGAATGGGCATTTCTGCCACATTATACTAGCTAAAGCAAGACCCAGGTCTGCCCAGATTTGGTTTGGAAGGGGACCACACGAGGACCTGAATTTGGGGAGGTGTGGTTTGTTGGAGGCCATCTTTGTACTCCAGCTGACATGCAAGTATAGCTGCCAGTTCCATCCGCAAAATCCAAAAGACTGGAAGATATCAGCATTTTTTTATGCTCTTCTATTTCCTAAGTTCTTGACATTCTGTTTTGTAATTGCTCTGATGTGTATTGCTGCTGGACTTTGCCAACGTTAATGCTAAGAATAAGTGATACAACAAACCAAAAGAAATGTATGAATTTTGTTCTTTTGCCCTAAATTTTATTTGTAAACGCTCATTTACTCCAATGTTTTCTTTTTAAAAAAAGTCTACTGTGTCATCAAATTCAAATTTTTTAAATTTCAAAATGTATTTTGATCAAAATATTAAAAGTTATAATTTTGGCTTTAAAAATTATACACAATCAATTCCCTACATTGCTTCTGCTGCTTTTGGGGCCAAATGTCAAGAATTCTATCAAAAGATATTTTCATTTGATTTGAACATCAGCATCAACATTTAAAACCAAATATAACATATTCCATTTAATATTTAATATGTTGACATTTAGAAAACAATCTTTAAAGATGTAATTTTTGATACCTCCCTAGATACCCAAGATTAACACGCTTTCCAAAAAGATCATTTGAAAAAGGTAAATCAATAGTGGGTTCTCTTTATACAGAAGTCTATTTTAGAGCCTCTAAGGCCTATGATAACTTAATTCTCTAAATTATTCATAATATACTTTCCAGCAGTATTTAATCCCTGTCCATATACCCAGTCCCAGAATTGATCGGTTTAGGGTGTATGGCTATTTGCTTTTACAAAGCCACCTACAAGAAAAGATGGGGAGAAACAATAGCTGAGTTTCAATCCTTCTTCCTAAATAATGCCATAAATAATAGAATATTCAGAAGCAGAGGTCTTAAACTTAGATTCTGCAAACTGTTACTTTTCATTAAAATAGATGTATTTTTCTCTGCATTTCCTAGACTGCTATAGTAGGAAGAGACTCCTGAGGTTCCTCTTATATCTGAGAAAACTAAAGCTCAGCATGCAATCCACTCGCTCCCCTACCTGATTACTTAGTAACGAAGCACCAGAACACACCTTTGAAATTTAACAGGTTAAAGAAAAAATGATGAGACACCTATACTATGCTCTTAGGATTAATTTTAAAGGTCTCATTTTCAAGGGTGCTCTCTGTTTCTGTTGTTCTTGGCGGTGGTGGCTTTCTTAAAGCTAGAAGAAGATATGAGCAAAAAAATGGACAAGGACGAAGAAGCTTTAAAAGCAGCTCAAGCAGAACTCAAGGAAGCTCGACGCCAGTGGCACCACCTGCAAGTGGAAATTGAATCTCTCCAGGCGGTGGTGAGAATGATCTTGATCTTAAAAGTGACCGGCCTACTGAGTCCCCCAGCATTTGTTGATTAAGAGAAAGGAATAATGCCTATTACCCTCCAGTGAGAAACTGAAAATCAAGGCCACTGAAATCTATCCATGGTGCTAGTTCAACTACGCTGCTCTGTCCATCATGGCCATGGCTATTAGCACTTCACTCGAGGTTTAGTTTACTCCTATAAAGAAGGAAGTAATCCTTGCTTATCATCCTGGGGTCCTCTAATTTCTGGCATGGGAGAACACAATCTTTGTCATTATCCAAATGATGGGAAATCTTCTATCTACACCCCTGTGACTTATAACACTAAAAAATATTTAAACCCTTTCCTAAAATGCCTTTAAAAGCAGCCAGCTCTGCTTTGACATCCGATATTCCATATTCTCAATTTTTTAAAAATCAAAAAATCAGAGTGATAATAACTCAGTTACATCACAGATTTTTTTTACCATTAGAATTATCACAGGATTCCTTTGAAATAGTAAGCTCCCTAGCTATAATACGATTTTTGTCATTTGAGTCATACACAAAGTTGTAAGGAAGCATCTCTTGCACCTCTTGCATAAGTGGCACTTCTAAAGAAAGAACACAATAGAATGAACGCATTGCACATCAGGTTTCAGAAGCATTCTGTTGCGCTAATTCACTGATGACAATCTATATAAAACAGGAAAGGGGCCTTGAAAACTCCCTACATGCCAGTGAGCAACATTACCAGATGCAGTTGCAAGACCTAGAAGCCGTGATCGAAGGACTAGAAAAAGAGCTACAGGAAGTAAGGCGCGGCATCGAAAAGCAGCTTCAAGAGCATGAGATGCTTCTGAACACAAAGATGAGGCTAGAACAAGAAATTGCCACGTATCGCCGCCTCCTAGAAAAGGAAGAAATCAGGTACCTGATTCCATATATAGTAGTTAATGACAAGTGGCCAGAAATACAGAGTCATTTGAGTCTTTGTTGAGGTAGTCAGAAATCACACCTAAAACCCCAACATTAGAGGCCCCTGCATGGCTCAGTCGGTTAAGCATGGGGACTCTTGATTTTGGCTCAGGTCATGCCCTGCATGGGGTTCTGCACTGGCAGTGTGAAGCCTGCTTGAGATTCTCTCTCTCCTCCTCTCTCTCTGCCCCTCCTCTGCTCTCTCTCTCTCTCTCAAAAATAAAGAGTTTTTTAAGTTCATTTTTAAAAAATAAATAAAACCCCAGCATCACCACGGCATGCTCACTGGGTTCCTAAACAAAATAGGATTGGTAGGCAGTCCAAAGAATAAGAACTATTTCCAGCCTCCCAAAATTATGAACAGGATGGCCAAAGTCGGGGACATTAGCTACAACAAGGAGCACTTCAGGCCTAGAACGATATGTAAATAATTCTCAGTTGCTACAAAAATGACCTTTCTTAACTTCCTCCTTTTCTTTACCATTCATCTCTTTCAGAATTAGTCAGAGTCTTCCATGGACCACTCACAAAGAAAGCTTGGAAAATTCACCTATTACTACATCTCCCCACCCAAGGCCCATTCCCACCATACAAAAAAGCCAAAATTGATAATAATAATAATAATAATAAAGTGAGATTCTATAACAACCATAAAAAGCAGTTTAGTTCTGAGTACATGTTTTGAACGTCTTCCAGATGTCCTGATAACAAAAGGTATCAAAATATCAAAAGAAGAATTCTTACTAATTTACAGTTTCATAATCTGTAATCACTTATAAGGTCACATGGCTTTGAGCACAGCACAACCTCCAATTTTCCATATTCCCCTGAAAAGAAACCTTCATTCTTGCTTGCCTCAGAATTCTTAGTCCTCTACAAAATTAGAGGAAACTACTTTAACCTATAAGTCTTGACATTTATTAAAGCTTTGAAAAACACAAAGTGAATTACAAATCTACCACTTACTAACATGAGTGACATGAGACAAGTTACTGAACCTCTCTGTGGCTCAAGGTTTTTTCATCCATAAAATGGGAATAATATTACCTACCTCATAGGATTGCCTTGCAGATTAAATAGATTAATGTTTGTAAAGTGCTTAAAAAGAGTGCTATATAAATACACACACACATATAGTTTGTTATTAAATAAGTGGTGGTGGATTTTATTTAATGCCTAATCATTCAAGATGATGATAAAGTGGTCTTTAAACCTTTAAACCTGAATTCCTTTAATACAATTTAAAACATTTTTATTACACTACATTTAAGGTATAAAAGAAAGCATCAAGAAGAATCTCACAAACTTTGTGTGCACACTTCCCTCAGTTCGAGAAGTGAAATGTTTATAGGACTGTTGCAATCTCTCCACCCTGACCCTAGACACCTAAAGCACATTCCCCCATCTTCTCCTTCTCCCTCAGTCTAACTTGGCTCCTGAATTTGATGCTTCTCCATCTCATACATTCCTTTATACTAATGTGTATATATGTATCCCGAAGCAAAAAGTGAAATATTTTGTGTACTTTATTTTTTGTTTATTTCTTTTTGAGAGAGAGAGACAGAGCACAAATGGGGAAGGGGCAGAGAGAAAAGGACACACAGAATCTGAAGTAGGCTCCACATTCTCAAATGTCAGCATAGAACCCAACACGGGGCTCAAACTCACAAACTGTGAAATCATGACCTGAGCTGAAGTCGGACACTTAACCAACTGAGCTACCCAGGCACCCTGTGTGTTATTTTAAACTTTATAAAATTACCTACAAATTACCTCCCCCCACCTCAATGTTATACTTGGGAGATTCATCCATAAAGGCACAGTGTACCCTGGGGCACCTTGGTGTCTCAGCTGATTAAGCATCTGACTTGGGCCTTGACATGATCTCACCATTCCTGAGTTCGAAGATTGCATCAGGCTCTGTGCTAACAGCTTCAGATTCTTTGTCTGCCCCTCTCTCTGCACCCCCACCCCACTGGCCCATCAAAAATATATAGTGTACCCTTAATTCATTTATTTTTACTGCTAAGTAGTATTCCCATTGTATGAATATACTACAATTTATCCATTCTCTTATTGGTGAGCATTTGTTTCAATTGAAGGCTAATATGGTCTTGCTTCTATAATTCTTTCCAATTTCAGATATTATGGTTGTATCCAAGGGGAGAAAAAAGAACAAAAACCTACGACAAGTAGAGTTGGCTTTGTTTTACCTTCAGGTGAGTTTCTGATATAAGTAAACAAACTTGAAAAGTAAAATGCCATTGATAGGGATTATAAATAATACTGTACAGTAGCAAAAACAAGCAATGTTTGAATAGTTTGATAGGGAAATTGACTAGTACTAAAACATTGTGATTGAATATTTCACAATAATGTTTTCACAGCCATTATAAATGAAATATCTTTCTCAACAAAACTCCCACAAAAGTATGAGAACGAAAAAGTGGAAACAGTGACCAAACAAGCAATACTGAATGGAAATGTTGTGAAGGAAAGCACGGAGGCTCGTGGTACAATTCAGTAAGTAAAATAATTTTGACTAAGAAACAATAATAAACACATGCAAAGAAATTAACTTCAATTGTGTAATCTCGGTGATCTTTGCATGTTACCAAACACAATTTTAATATGCTGTGATATTTTTTAATCTGACATGACTACACATATATAAACAAAAACTCAGAGGAAGGAGTACTCAACTCTTAATTCACCATTTTTCTAAAAATATAACCAAAACATGTGAATTGCATAGAATTCCTTGGAAATTATACTCATTTGATTTTTAAAGTATGTAAATTATAAATTCCACTATGTCTACTGTGAGTTATAATTCAAAATGTAAGTGTCAATTATGAATCATACAAATTTCTTGATTTCTTTTTTATATGGAATACATATTGTGCAATTTTAGTAGATCCATACTTCTTCATGTGGAAAGGTTTATTTTATCATTTCAGGACAGAGAAAGTGGATGAAGTTATTAAGGAATGGGAAGGCTCCTTCTTTAAAGATAACCCCCGATTAAGGAAAAAATCTGTTTCTCTTCGATTTGACCTTCATTTAGCAGCCACTGATGAAGGGTGTTTACAGACTAAGCAGGATAATCTACCAGATATAGAAGTCAGGCTTATCATGAGAAGATCATGTAGTATCCCCTCTATCAAACCTCCATCAGGAGCTAATTAATCCAAAGACAGTATTTGACTTGATTTGAAAATGACATTAGGGTGGACCAAGGTAGGCCATACTGACTACCTTCCATCCCAATTATTAAGTATGTATGTTATGATCAATGTGTGATTCTCTTCAGAAAACAAACAGTAAGGAACAAAATTTCTCTGAATCTATTTATGGATGTATTCTTTGAAGAGAGGGAGCTTAAAAATAAAATCAGAAATTCAATATGATTTCTATTTTATTTACTCCACATAGTCCTCTTTTTTTCCTTAAAATGTTATTGGAGACTGTAAGTGTTAAGCTGGCTTAGTTAGATCTTTGAAATTTCACTTAACTGGCCAAAAATTCTAGGGAAAGGGGACAGTTTGTTTAAGTACGACCATATAATATTAAGAATCACACGGACTTATTCATCATTATTCCATGACTGATTATATCTAAAAAGATTTTTCTACTTACAAAAGAAAACAATTATAAACAAACTTTTAAAGAGAACTCATTATTCACATCACCAAAAAAAATTTTCTTTTGAGACATTTGCATACTTAGAAAACCAACAGAGCTACTTTCCATGAGCAGTTCCGAGCAAACTATAGAACACACCCCTTGCTAATTTGATGATTAAATAAAATTAAGTTAATCTTCATACAAAAGCTTTTTGTAGTCATTATCTGATTTCCAGAAGAGTAACTTTATTCAAAGAACTTTAAGGCTGTGTCCTCCCCCGCAAAAAAATGCGAAGGCCAGCGGCACAAACAAAAAAATGAAAATCTCGTTGCTATGGTTACTAGAGTAGAGTTCTCCAATCTCCACATTCCAACTTTTCCATCTGTCAAGTTCAATGTGACTAACTTGAATATTCAATGTGAGCATTAGATAAGATACTATAAAAAGTATTATAAATATTTCTTGCAATCATTTATGTGAACTATGATAACAGTATTGTTATCTAAGCTATTTGCAGGATTTATGTTTTTAAATTGTTCAAACTGTAATAAATATGGACAGAAAATATATTTGTGAATAAGTCAAGTATTGTTGCAAAGTTTTTTAAACAACCTAATTTGTTTAATACAGGCATATTTATTTATTTTAAGACCTTAAATAATAAATACCTGTTTTAAAACATTAGAAATTTATAGGCTATCACTTTTTTTCTAAGCAAAAAAAAATGTTGAGTACAACTCACCATACTTTTTCCCAGCTAAAGTGTCATATAAGGGCTACAGCTCATCTAGCATTTTTAGTATAGTCTTTGCAATCTCTCTCTCTCTATTTCAAACAGAACAAAATGTGTACTTTAACCAGGAGAAAACTGTGTTAGTCTTTAACATAATACAGGGATATAAATATTAAAATTTTCTTTTTCAATTACTTCAGATTCCTTTTAGCCTGTCTTATTCTATTAGCGAAAGGGATGATTTTGTTTTGTCAAGGATACAACGGCACGTTAAATGCTTATTCTTGTGCAAGCATCTGACCTAAAATATGTCCTGTACATAAGTGTTTTCATTCAGTATTAGTTAAATGCTATGCTACTGACTTTATCAATGTTTTGGAAAATGCAACGATATACGCTATTGTATCAGTTACTGTACTAAGCAACAGTGAGCATAATAAAACAATGTATCTAGCGTAATCTATATGCAGTGTTAAAAACAGTACTGGGCATCATGAATGTAACTGCTTGTTATAGTAATTCCACTATGCAGCTCTTGTGTGTATAACATGTACATTTTAAAATACGGTATTTGAATTTATAAAAAAGTTTTATTTGCTTTGGGGCATTTTAAATTGGGATATGAATTTACCAGAGTAAATGATACAACAATAAAAAAAAAAAACCTGAAATGTAAACTTGAACGCTGCATTTTATTTGAGTTTGATACATTGTCTTAAGTTTAGTTGTTCTGATATTGTTAGCTCACTTGGGGAAATGAAGAAATGTGCAACCATGGTGGAGAGAGAACAGTTTTCATACTTTTTTTTTTTTTTGCAAAAGAGAAGAATGGTATAGTCTAATAAATGGCATATTCTAATTAAGAGAATAAAAATAATCCCATAATCCTGGGGAAAGTATAGCATTAGTCATAATTTGCAAAATGTTTACTCTGCTCCTGGCACTGTACTCAGCAAATTTGTACATAATCTCCAAAGTTTACAGCAGTCCTACAAGATTTTATCCTCATTTTATAGATGAATAGAAATTAATATTCTCGAGTCTCTGACTTCTGTATATGTCAAAGTACAAATACAAAAGAGTGATTCCAATTACTAATGATTATAGGATCCCAGCCCAGGCACCATCACTAATTCCCCATGTGACCAGGAAGGAATTACTTGAGTCCCCTAAGCCTCAATGTTCACACTTGAAAACAAAGGAAAGGTGATGCTTGGTAATATTCCTACCCTGACTACATCACAGAGTTGTTTGAAATAATGTACATGTGAAAACATTTGACAAAGCATTACTCAAATATACAATGCCATTTGGATGAAAATTACCATTGGGAATTCGTGAGGATAATTATAGCTGATGATGATTTAATAGTTCAAAACACAACAGGTAAAGAAATTTTCCAAATTCTTCAATTGCCACCAAACAAATTATTCTTTCCCAGTGAGTTACCTAATTTGAACTGTTCTACCATGATAGTTTTTAAACTACAAAAGTGTTCTCTAAGGTATAAAAAAAAAAAAAGCTTAAATTAATTTGAAAGTGTCAAGTGGAAATGTATTATGGGACATGGACCAAAACGAAACTTTAGTTAAATAAATGAATACACACATTACTCAAGTGATCAACACATAGAATCAAAGGAAAGTTTGGGCACAGGGCAGAATTTGTTTCTATGGCTATAAATGATGCTCAACATGTACACACCAATTGCTAATACGAATGGACGTACTACAGATTTTGAAGGAAGGTATGTGTGCAAATCACACAAGCCTCTTCTGGTTTCTTTCACACACTTAGACCCTAGGCCAATGTTGGTCAATTTTCTCTGTAAAAACCCACGTAACTAATAATTTAGGCTTTCCAGGCCATATGATCCCCATAGGAACAATACCACTCTGCCCTGGTAGCTGAAGGCAATTATAAATAATATGGAAACAAATGGGTGTGGCTGTGTCCTAATAAACTACAAACATGGGGCAGCTCGCATTGGGCCTGCAATAGTCATTTGCTGATATCTGCCCTAAACCCTCAAACAAGGTCTGTGGATGCTAGACCATAACCTCAGATTCTCCAGGACCATCCTATTTTCATCCTTTTCCATACCATGCATCAAAGCTCATGTCCCAAATCTTCAAGGTATTTTGTAAGCAATACAGAAGCTTGTGAAAACAAACCATACTTTGTCAAATTCTACAACACATTGTGAATTATTCTGTCCTGTAATCTAGTGGGTTTCAAGATTTTACAACTATTTCTACTGATAGAAACTGAACATCCATAACTTCTGCTTTCACAGACACAGCTGAGAAAATTCACCTATTTCACCATTTTGCCTATCATCAGACTTTTATAAGCTATTTGGCCTGGGAGAACTCTGTTTTCTCTTTCCCTGTTTTAAGAAAAAAAGAATTCCAGGGATGTCTGGGTGGCTCAGTCTATTAAGTGTCCAACTCTTGGTTTCAGCTCAGGTCATGATCTCACAGTTTCATGAGTTTGAACCCCACATCAGGCTTTGCAGAGCCGACTTGGGATTCTCGCTCTCTTCCTCTCTCTGCACCTCCCTAACTCATGCTGTCTCTGTCTCTCTTTCTCTCTTAAAATAAAAATAAAACTTAAAAAAAAAAAAATCCATTTAAAATAGCTTCAATAGAAAATACTACAGACAAACTGCATGGTTCAGCAGTTGGTTCAGAATCTTTCTGGAGTCACAGATCTCTTTGAAAATCTGTGGAACTGCTAACCCGCTATTTGGGGGGAAAAAAAAGTACAAAAAATTGCATATAATTTTAAAGGGTGGACAGACCTCATTAGGGCCTATTCATGGACTATCTAAGTATCCAACGACTACAGGTTTTCCCATTTTCTCCTTTTCCTTCTTCATTCCCAGCCACAGCTCTCTTCCTACCCCTCGTTCTGTCTCCTCCCCCGCTTCTCCCCACAGCACTGTGGAAAGAAATCAAAGAGACTTAGGCTTAAATCCAGCTTAATCACTTACTAGCTTTGGTTTCCCTGTTTGAGAGTAAGGGTAAGTGTCAGAGAGGAAAGCAGACCGAGTTCCTGGATCTTGCTGCCAGAAAGAAAATTAAACTGCTTGGGCCTAAGACTATCTCCAGGGCTTACCACTAGGTCTCTCTGAGGGCTCCCCACACCCTTTATAGTTACAATAGTTTAAATAGTCATATTAATGATGCATCTCATATTTTCCAGAACAGTCACCATTCCAAAAGCTTAGCCTGTTGTTCCAATAAACACCCCAGTACGTATAAGATCTACCTGAGTTTGCTTTGGGGTGGGGGACACAAGTCAGTGTAAGTAGAGTCTATCTTGCTGAATATTTCACTCTTGAGTCTTAATTTCTTCAGGACAAGGGAATGGATTTTTTTTTCCATTATATTTTGTCTGTATTCTTCCTTTCTTAATTTTGCAAATCTTTGGGAGTGGAAAAGGAGCCAAGCAGAGGAAATGAGACTAACCATTTATTCACTCCACAAATACTGAGCACCTTGATGTACCATACAGGTACATGTCATACCAGATATGAAAAGTCCCCACCTTCAAATAGCTTTCATTCTGACGGGAGGAAAAAGACAAAACAAATACATAACAAATATAGTATGTTAGGTGGTGATAAGAGCTATAGAAAAACAAAACAAAGCACAGACCATGGATAGAGTGGGAAATGAGCTGCAATTTTAAACAGGTCTGAAAAGATCCACTGAGAAGACGACATTTAAAGAAAGACCAGGAGGTGGGAAAGTGTATCAATGTCACTACTTCCACTCAGATCCCCTTTTCTTTTTCCACCATTTTTGCGCCACCTCTTTCCCACTACAGTGTAACATCCAGCACCTGTAGGACAGCCTGGAGATGACACAGTGGAGCACCTGCCCCAGCACCACACTTGCCCAACCCCCCACCATAGCCCCAAGTGCAGGGAAGAAACCAGGCTGGAGGTGCTGGACAAGACCAGAGAAAGAAGGTACAGAGATCCTTGCTGAGGCTTTCATGTATCTTACACTAATACTTTATATGTCTCAGACGCTTTTATATTAAAAAGGCAATTTCAAGTACAATTGACCCTTGAACAACATGGGTTTGAACTGCACAGGTCCACTAACACGTGGAACTTTTTTAAATAACTATATTGGAAAAATTTTTTGGAGATTTGCAACTATTTGAAGAAACTTAAGAGGAACTGCATAGTCTACAAACGCCAAAAAAAATTTTAAGACAAAGGTAGGTATTACTGTAAGAATATAGTATATAATAGAGGGGCACCTGGGTGGCTCAGGTGGTTAAGCATCGCGCTTGGGCTCAGGTCACGATCTCAAGGTTTGTGAGTTCAAGTCCTGCATCAGGCTCTGTGTTGACAGCTCTGTGTCTCCCTCTCTCTCTGTTCCTCCCCCACTCATGCTCTGTCCCTCTCTCAAAAATAAACATTAAAAATTTTTTCTTAAAGAATATAGTATATAATACATACAAGGCACAAAATATGTGTTAATCAACTATTCATGTTATCAGTAAGGCTTCCAATCAGAAGCAGGCTATTAATAGGTAAGTTTGGGGGGAATCAAAAGTCATAGCTGGATGGTCTACCGGGGTTGGGGGGGAGCAGAATCTCTAACCCATTCCCCTCCACCCTTTTGTTCAAGGTTTGCTGTGCATTATATCAAGCAACACTCAGACAACCTGTCCTTTAATGACCTGTCTTTGAGTCTTCTCCTTTGATTTCACTAATCTCCATTTATGAGTATGAAAATATTGGGAGTGAAAGAATTAGGCAAAATGTCACTGATGCCTGACTTTGCAGACTTCTAGAGATGTCCTCATCTCTGCCACCCAGGATGGTGGCTAAGAGAAACCCAAGAACTCAATCAGTCAAACGTCAACAGTGTTTTCAAGTAATCACAGATTCTTCTTTCACAGCGGCCCACAGCAGGGGTCAGGTGTTTATATATCCAAGGAAGGGGGTACTACCTGGTAAACCAATAAACCAATGTACTCACGGTTTAGTGGAACGAGCTCTGGAGTAAACCAGAAAGCTGCCTCAGTACACATTTGCTTAACATCTAACAATGAGTCAAGCCGTTAAATAGGCGCTGGAAACAGAAAGATGATCAACGCAGATGACTGAACCTTTGCTTTCAAGGCCCACATAATGCGCTGGAGATACAAACGCAGACTGGCACAATGGGTTGGGTACAGAGTACCATAAAGTTACCCAAGTACCGTGGGAATTCAGAGGAAGGACTATGGGGGGAAGGTTCTAGGAGGGCACCACAATGAGAATCTGAGCAGGATCCGGAAGGACAGAGGTGTTTAAGCCCAAAGTGGGGATAAGCCAAGGCAGCACTGGGCAGAGACCGGTGGCACCACCGGCGCCGCAAAGGCGCACAACCTTGGTCGAGGGGATTTATATCTCGGGGCCCCGGCTCGGAAACCTGGCAATTCAACTCCATTCACGCTTGGAACAACTGAGAAGGTCCGTGTTGCTTTTGGTCAAGGCTTAATGCCCAGCCGTTAAGGCAGGAAGCCTTGAGAGGCGCCCGTGGGGACCGAGACTCCGCGAACCGAGTCGTCCTCGCCTCCACCTTCGGCTCGCTGAAGTATACACTCTTGTTCCGAGAGAAAGAGCAAAGAAGAACCCGGAAAAAACCACCACTACTACCCCCCGCGAGAGCGGGCAAGGCGGGGGCCTGGCCCGCGCGGCCGCAGTGGTTCTGGGCCCTTCTCCGCGCGAGCCCCGCCGTCTTTCGGCCCCGCGCGCGGAAGCCGAGGCCGGCGCCTGCCGCCACGCCGCCTGCCGCCACGCCGCCTGCCGCCACGCCACCTGCCACCGCTCGGGCCCCGCGCGGCCGCCGACCGGGCCTCTCCCGCCGCCGGGCCCCTCCGCCCACTTCGCCGTGACGAATCGGCGCCCGGCCTGGAGAGTACCCACATTCGGGAGGTTTTGAGAAACGTACGGGACCTGAAAAAAAATCCCTGACTGGAGGAAACACCACTGCGTCCTCACCTGGAGGTTTATTTTTCCAAAAGAGTCGGGTGAGGGCTGGAAAGCAATTGAGAAGAGTGTGGAAAGTGCGAGTGCGGACGCTCGGGACGCGAGGGGCGGGGCGTGCGCGGGACAAAGGAAAACGAGGCCGGAGCTACGGGCGCTTTTTCTGCCCGCGGGTGAGTGTTTCCGACTGGGCCCGACCGGGGCAGGAGGGGGGCAAGTCGCTGTGTCCCGGCATGGCTGGACCTCGAGTTCCCGGGGGTTGCTGGGGTTCAGGCTGGGCCGCGGGGCCGGAGCTGGGGACCGGTTGCGGCCTCCTTGAGGCCTAGCTGAGCCGGAGCCAGGAGGGAGTCCTTTCCGGGGCCCTTCCTCGGCGGCAAGCTTTGCCCCAGCCGCTAACCCCGCCAAATTGGTCAAGGCACCCATGCATTCCCCTCTATAATGGAGTTGCCTCCGCCACGGCAACCAAAGGAAACGACCTCAGGGGAAGCCCTTGGGGCAAGCCAAGACCGTGGTCCCTCCCCGCCCAGGAAGGTGGTTTCTCCTCGTTTCGGCAACGACCGAGGAACTTGTGACTTGGAGTGGAGAGCGAGAGCTCTGAAACACTTTGGCCTGGGTTTGCAACCCAGCTCTGGCACTTCCTGGCTGTGTGCTTTAGACAAGTTAACTTAAACTCGCCGAGACTCCCATTATTCCTGTGTCAATACATACCTCGTAGGGTAGCTGTGACCATGAACCGAGATAAGGGATAAGCCTGCCCCTTATAAAGTGTTCAACAAATCCGGAATATTTTATGCCAGGCACCGGCGATGGACACAGTGGCAAACAAATGGACAAGCTCACGCTTAGAATTTATAGTAGCAAACGAGAGCAATAATTTTAAAATATTAACAATAAAGTGTGATGTACCGGGGAGTTTTGCTAATTATTGTCAGGGATCCCTGCAGCAAGGCCTACTGGATGTTGACAGCCCCCCTCCGCCCCACCGCCTAATGAGAGGAGGAAGGAAATCCATCTGTACCCGGGTCCATGGTTTCTGCCCCTTCCCTAAGGAAAGAGGGAGAGACCCAGGTTGGGCCATTGAAAAATTTCTTTCCACAGAGTCCTCTTATTCCTTATGCTCCAGGGAATTCCCTTAAAATGTAGAATAGAAGCAAAAGCATCATGCTTGTTTTGCATAATGTTCCATGAGAGTATTCCAGTAGTCAGAGACGTTATTTGCTTCTTTTTTTTTTTTTAATGAATGTTTGTCTCTTTGTACACATGGTGTGTGATATATATTGATGTGAGGAACAAGCTCACGCGTGCATGGTCTTGTTCTGAGCTGGTAATACTAGGACAAAATGTATTCAGGATCGAGCTAGGTGCTGGGACTGCAATAATGAATTAGATGGTCTCTATTCTACAATCTAGCCTTATTAACAGGGATGATACAGTGTAATGAACAATATTATAGATCTATGTAAATTGGATAGGAGTACAGATGAGGAAGCAATTCATTCTCCCCGGGTAATTTATCATGAAAGTTCCACTATGGAGATAATATTTTGAAATGGGCTGTGAAGGGCTAATAAAGTTTTTCAGGTAGACTCTCAAAAGTTATTCCCAGGACATAGAAAGCTATTTGCTACGATTAAGAGAATGTAAAGCTCATTATCATACCAGTTATCTTTTGCATTGCCTCCAGGAATAAAATGCTGCCTTGTTTTTAATAGAAGTTGTTATTCTAAGAGGAAGGTAAAGCTGCTGTTCATCAGTGAGCTGTCTGTCAGTATCTGGTAGGCCTTGTTGGTATGGGCCCTGATAATGCATCACATTCTATTGTCATATTTTTATCAGTTAAATGTTTACATGGCATTAGCAAAATGTTTTCCATGCAAGAGGTGGCCCAATAGCCTAAGAAAAAACTTGAAAGTTTATGTCTAATATTGATTTTAATATCCCCAGTAATTTGTTTTAGTCGGTTAATTCTGATGAACCAAATGACCTATAAGAACTAGCAAAATATGCAGAAGATTTGATTATTAGAAGATAGTGTAATTTTACTAAGAAGTACCAATTTAAACGACCCTATTCTTTAGGAAAACATCTCTTATGCTTGCTGAGTTTTGATTCTCTTTTTTTTCTTTTTTTTTTCTTTTTTTATTTTAGTGTCTCAGATTCATTCTTAAGGAACTGAGAACTTAACCTTCCAAAATGTCAAGTAAGTTTCATTTTTTATATTTATCAATCTATTAATAAGAGACTAATGCCCTAGCAAATGGGAATTCCAAAATACTCTCATTTTTTTTCTTCGAAACAGGACCATTGGTAGTTTTGTTGCATAGTATTATATCTCAGTTGTTTACAAGAAGTTATTTATTTTCTTTCAAACAGAAAGACCATCTTATGCCCCACCTCCCACCCCAGCTCCTGCAACAGTAAGTTTTAATTTTCTTGTTAATGTAATAGCCAAGTCTGGCCTTGATACAAAAACCCAGATGTCTTCCAGTGACAGTCACTCAATCATCACAGCAACAGGATGAAAAATTCAGCTAAAAAACAGCACTTCCTATTAAATAAAATAACTCTTTGCATCTTACCTTGAACCAACCCCAACATTTAAAGAAACATATTGCTGAAATTCCAACCTCCTATGCTCAGTTCTTTTTTTTTAATGGGAAATAAATGATAAGTTAAACACCTCTTTCTAGTTAACCTCTATCAGGCTCTTAAAAGTTGATATTGAGTGAATGCTCATTCTGGCATTTGTTTTTATTTTTAAACCTAACCTTCAACTGGTTACATTTTTTTCTCCTTGTTTATATATATAATATTCGTATTAAGCCAAACAATAAAACTTCCAGTTCTATAATAACATTCATTGTAAATTTTTATTTTTCAAGCTGTTTAAGTAAGGATTTCATCATCTGTGGGTCAGATCCTGCCTATTGAATATGTTTCAAAGTTTCTAAATAATACTTGTGAACTAGGTTTTTCACCCAGCAAGTTCTGGCCCAGCTTGGACAGCATGTAAAATAATCATCCAATCTACAAAACAGATATAACAGGAACTGCTCAGGCCTTGCTGAAATGGATTCCTTGTTGAGGTTTTTTTGGGGTTTTTTTTTGTTTGTTTGGGTTTTTTTTTTTTTTTTGTCTTAAAAAACAAAACAAAACACTGCTTAACATTGACTATAGCCTACAGAAGCAATTCTTGAACAGCTGTCAGCCCTCCTTCCTTACCCCTTCGTCCCAAAATTTCAGGCTAGTCTACTAATTAGGTCCTTGTGTAATTTTTTCTCCACTCGATGACTCCTCTTTTATTTACTAAGCCTCAGATGTATGCTTTAGTTATGTTTATCAACAATTTGTTTTTCCTTAGTAAGATATTTCTTCAAGGAGATACCATATCTCATGTTCTCATTTCAATTTATGTAACATACAATTTCAGAAGTTACTTCCAGTAGTCTTAAAGTCCTGTGTTTGGTTTGTTTTCTTTCTTAAATCAAAGAACATTTCTTATGACCATCTCCTTGGCACTCTGCTAGTGGTTATACAGGTGGAGTTGAACAATTGAGATTCCTGACCTCAAAGAGCTAACCATGTACTTCAATTTTGGAAGTGGTATAATTGTAATGTTTTAGTTTTGATTTTTTTTAATTCCCTTACATAATTTTCTTTCATTATTGCCTCATAATGTTGAAGTGATTCTCATTCTCCTATGTAACCTTTGAAGATGTCATTTTGACGTAAATACTGCTTCTGACAATGTATAGTCTCTTGAAGACAAAAACTTGATTTTTTTAAGTAATAAAAATAGCTCAAAACCAAGTGTCCCCTTATGACTTCTCAAATGTAGAAAAGGATTTTTTTTTTTTTTTTTGGCCTTCCTTTAGTCCTATTTCTGTACCATTTGATTTCACATTGACACATAAAATACAGAAGACTAGGGATTAGGACATCCAACAGAATGGATATTAAATGAATTCTCCTCCTTCTCCTTCCTTTTTTTTTTTCCCATCACCTCTTTACCATCACCACCACCACCACCACCACCACCACCACCACCACCACCACCACCAATACCGCTACCACCCAAATGTACCACTCCAAGTAATATACACTTCTTTTGTGCCTTTGATAATTCATCTGTGTTTTGCCTATTTAAATATGCTTAATTGCGTCTTTTTATAACTATACAGACTAGAATTGCTCAGTTCTCCTAAAGAGTTTCAAATGTAATATCTGCTTGAATTTTTTTTTTTTTTTTTTTTTTTGGACATTTAGGATATGTGCAGCGGCATGTTTTAGAAAATTGTGTTTGTAACAGCTTCAGCTTAGTTGGGGTGTGTTAAGTGTATTTTACATTCTACACATGAAGACTAATATTGTTAATTGCATGTTAAAATTAAATTAGTTGTTTTGATTGAGTTTCATTAGGTTAAATACCCTACTTTTGGTTTCTCTTTGCTACATCCTTTTTATGCATTCTAAATCAATTCTTGATTCTCATGAATATTGGATGTCATTGTTTTAACCATGAGGGCACTGCTATCTAAGAGCCCGTTTGTGATTACATCAACACATAATTTACAAACAAAAATTTCATTGCTGCAGTGACCAGTTGTGTTTTGAAAGGGTCAGAGCTATCAAGAAACTAGATGAAAAAAGATAGTTCAAGTCTGTCAGCTAGAAAAGTAGTTCACATTAAAACTAAATGCAGAAAGTATTCATGATTGACCTATGGAAGATGGATTAAAGAAGCAATGGAAGAGAAAGTCTAAAAAAGAAAGGCTGGGTTGAAAAGATCAGATAGTACCCCAGAATGAAATCCATGCATTTCTTATAAGTCTTTGTTTTGAAATCATGTATGTGACATCCATTGAATCCCACATATGTTCTTTTCTATTGACAACTCTGGCTTCCTGATTTGAGTATCTTTTCATTTCTCACATTATGTAGAATGATTTAAAACTGTCTTTGAAAACAATCCATTTCTTGTTTTCATTTGTTTTTAGTAAATAAATACATTGGTGACATCTACATAACTCAAATAAATCACATTTTGTTTTGCATGTAAAGTGTTTTCAGACTTCTAGTTTATCACACTTCAAGCCTTCCTATCTCAGACTTGTATCGCTAAGTTGTTATATTATTGACCATAAAGTAATCCTGAGTGTTTGATACACTTCAGTGTATTGCTTATTCCAGAAAAACAAGTACACACATTCTCACTCACAATAAACACCACTGCCCCCCGCCCCCCGCAAAGAGAAAGAAAAGGAAGAAAGAAAGAAGGAAAGAAAGAAAGAAAAAAAAAAACACTTGCAGACTGGTTTCTCAATGAAAGAAAAAGAACAATTACAACACATCATTGCTTGTTTAAATTCAGGTTGCTTTTGCATGCCATATGCAGATCATTTTTCATTTCTGTGTTTTCCTCGTTTGAGCTCATTTCTCATTCGTGTTTTTGTCTCATTTGTTTCCATCAGCAAATGCCCAGCACACCAGGGTTTGTGGGATACAATCCATACAGTCATCTCGCCTACAACAACTACAGGCTGGGAGGGAACCCGGGCACCAACAGCCGGGTCACGGTAGGAGAATCAACTATTACAGTATCCGGCAAACAACTGGATTTGACCAAAAATGCCTCCAGAGTTAGGTCCTTTCGAATCATCAGCACAGCCATCTAAAACAATTTTTTTTAACCTGGCTTTTTGACTATTTTAAACATTCATTGTACGATCTTACACCAGGAAAAAAAAAAGTAGTGAGATCTGGATAAGTATATAGAAGAAAAGAAGAATCCATTCTGTTCGGTGGTCGGGAGAGATAAAGCCCTGGGCACTACTTGTACTATATGTAGACAAACCTAGAATTTCTTATGGTTAAAATACCCTTTTTGAGATAAAGAGTATCTTTCATTTAAGGTCATTGGCGTCAAGCTCAAGGACTCCGTTTTCTTAATAAAAGCGGGGCTTATGGACCTGGGCTTTCTTTCGGTGGCCCACCAGTTTGAACTGCTACACATAATCATTTGTCTTTTGGATTTAATAGTTGACTTTCTGAGATTCATTTCTCTCCAGTTAAAAAGAGAAAAAGATGTTTAATATCACTTGAAAGAATTGCAGAATGCAATTTGAATGTGCCAAACCATTTGAAGTGCATTTATAATCCATAGGACAAAGGTATGATTTCTGAAACTTAGGATGTTTCATTTAAATGATCAACCTAAGACACCCAAATTGTGTACTGTACTTTGCATTTTCATTTTAAAATCATCTTAAACTATAGTCAGAGAAGCGTAAGTACCAAAGAAAAATAAATGTAAAAATGATTTACCAAAAGTAGTTAAAAAATAAATCCAAAAGCCAAATACCTACATCCATTGGAATGTGGCATTAATGAGAATTTTTACAACCCAGAATGGCTGTAAACTTTTTAATACTTGGTTTTTGTTTGCTGTATTCATAAATAATTGGATTAATGTGACTTCAAAAGAACCCTCTCACCCTGTAGTCAAGCTAGAGCAGAAGGCTTGTAACTATCAAACTGTATGTCTATCTTGGTAAGCATATTGCTTAGCTTGATAGTTTTGTTTGTCTAAATTTTTCATTGTTTCTGCATAATTTGTATTTCATAAGCATATCAAGTTTTATGTGCCATGCATATTTCATGGTATCTGGAAAGAATTTTGACAAGTGTGTGTATGTATGCATTTCACAATGCATACAATTTTTATGTGCATCGGTATGTGTTTTTCCCTGGCCTAAATGTGTTTCACAAGTATAATGGGTGGCAAGGTAATCCAGTGATAAAGAACATTTTAATTTAAACAAGGAGCAGAATCTATTTTGAGTCATTCATGTTAATGCAGAAAATTATTCATGGGGAGTGAACAAGAGAATGATTACATTTTAATAGCTCTATACAGTCAGCTCTTGATTATCTATGTTAATGGAATAGAAATGGTGGTAAGTGTAATATTAGAATCATTTGTATTTCAGTGTGTATAAGCGTTTTGTTCCTAACTTGGATGTATCTGTGGGAATTCACTGTTAATAAAGATCATTCAGAAGAAGGAAAGGTCACTCGCTGTCTCAGGTCCTGAGAGTCAGTGACCTGTCCCTCCTCATTCCCTCTTGGAGATGTTAGAACCCAGCATTTGGAGTGGGCACCAGTTTCTGTGTAGATTAGCACAGGAGGGTTGTCGGGCACGGAGAATTTAGCATTTTGCTTCTTTGTGGTGGTTTTCTTGGTATTATTGTCCTCTCAACACCAGATTGAAGTGTAATCAAACTGCTGCCTAGACTTAACCTAAAGAAAGGCCTAGAAACTGAAGGCCTTTAGCCTGTGTTAAGCCCAGCCCCTTCAGCTTTTAGTCATCTCTCCCTTAGGTCACGGAATCGCTTTCTAAGAAAATTAGTTATGCCTAAAGTTTTACGCAACTTTTTTATATATCTAACATAATCTTTGTTAGGACTTAATAGATCTGATCTTGACCATTATAAAAGTGTTTTATGTTAAGATGACCCCAATTATGTGTGACCTTTTTTTTTGCCTTTTTGGCTCTTAATTGGTCGTCTTGTTTGCAAATAGTCTTAAGTCAGTGATTTGAAGGAATGATTCTATGAAACCCTGTAAAGTAGCTTCCTTTAGGCTCTACGGAGCCTGTGGTTTCCTGGTGACTCTCGAACGTTGCATGGTTTTGAGACCTTATGCAGCACGTCAGAACCTTTTGGAGTCCCAGTGACAGCTGGGAGATGGAATCTGTTCCTAGGCAGTCCTTCTTTCCCAAGGTGATTGGCGTATCTTTACGTACAGGTGTGAAACCAGAAAGAGACAAAATGTTAAACACAGGTTATTTCTGTGCTGCAGTGGAAACCCCATCCTAGAAAGAAACCCCTAAATAAGACCCTGCCAGAGAAAGCAGGGAATTGGAAGAAACAACAAAATCTCTTAAGTGGCCAAAATAAATTTCCTAAAAGTATGGTCTTCCTTTATAGGTGATTCCCAGGAATTACTCTCAGTAAGCACAGTTGCAACAAGCATAGTCATGTAGTTACTTTCCCCAACTCATTGCCATTTCGAAGCAGAAAATGTAAAGGTGGCCAGCTGCAGGTAGAGGTAGCTTTCTTGACAGAAACTTGTGAAGAAACAGCTAAGAAAGGAAACCTGCCCTCCAAAAGCATAACCACTGGGCCATTTAGTAAAGGGGCAGCAGCTTTTCACTCTCAAACTAGAGGACATAGGAAAGCAGGGGTTGTTTCTAATGGACTCTACTCAGCATAAGGTTAAAGTGTTGTAAGTGCAAACTGCTTTTCTTTTAAGAGTAATGTTTAAGGAATTGTAGAAAAAAGTCTACTGAGACGGCAAACAAATTAGAGATATTTAGTGATACAAATCTTCAATGTCCTGAAAACCTGCTAGAATTTAACTTTGTGATTCTTGTTTTGGGTGTTCTTTTGTTTGTATTTATAAATTGACTATCAGTGTAATGAAAATACAGCCTCAATATCTAGACGATTTAGGTACCTTCCTTTGGAAGAAAGGAGAAATAAGCAAATCCCTTAATATTATCAAATGTTCTTTGAAAAGTAGTCAGAGCAAATATTACTATAATTTGTTTTTAAAAGTGTCTTAATTCAGTATATTTAAACAGACATTTTAGAATGGTTTCTCTTTTAAAAAATCTGTGAGTGGCGGTCTACCAACTTCAGTTATTGGCACAATTTCAACCTTATTTGTAACGCACTTCATGAAATTCTGAAGATTTATATTGGAGATGCTTTATAATAACTTTAGGTATGAAAGATCAGACCTTTGTGTGTCTTGCTCTAAACCCATAATGTAAGTTTAGCCTTGTAGGAGTTCCCTCGCCCTTCACTGAAACTGCTGTAGACCTGGAAATCTTCTCTTATTGTCTGTTCATATCACTGCTGTTTACAGTTTCTATCCCTTGTGGCTCACCTCCATTGCCCGCTGCTGGCTGAAACAAAACAAAACAGGGTCTGTCTGCATGGGCATCAGCATGAATTATGGTATAAGTGTATAGGAGGAATGGAAAGAAGAGAGGAAATGCTGCTTCAAAGGTGATATGCTTTCTAACAATTTCGTGTATGAAGAAGCAGAGTTACTAAAAAGTTTATAAGGATGGACGAAGATCTTCCTTGGAGGAAGAGGAAGCATTGTTTGAAGCAGTGGAATTGGGGCACAGATAGACTAATCTCTGAGCCTTGGATGAGAAATAAGGTTGTAATTGGCATCCCAGCTCAAAAAAAGAGGCGTTTGTCCAGGGTTTTATCATATCAACTGAAAGGCAAAGGAACAAAATGTCACTAAGTCTCTTTATAAGGAGTTGCCAGTCCCTGTCTTTTGATAATTAGAGTGAAGCCAGCACCTCTTTTACTCCCCCTTTCCCCCAGCCTGGCAAGGAAAATCAATATCAGTTGTCTCCTAGAAATTGGCGGGAAATCTATGATTTGGCCATGATTAATTCATTCTGGATCGTAGATCAAATGTAGTCATATATGTTAAAACTAAATGAAGTTCAGAAATAGACACTCTTGGATTAGTTACCTGGGTGTCCACTAGAAGGTTTCTGGTATCTCTTGCCTAGGTATTAGCCCATAGAAAGAGCCAATCTCTCATTTTCCTTGCCTTGTTGTTTTTTTTTTTCTCTAACTCACCTTTTTCTTCTCTAGCTCACCTTTTTCTTTACCTTTTTAAAAAATATTTTGTCTTCCCTCCTTTTAATTTTTCTTTCTTCCCACAAAACCAAAAATTTTTTAATCCATATAAGGCCTCAGTAATAACTTAATTGGGGCCTTACTCCTACACTGTTATTAGGATTCAGGACAAGAAAAGGCATGACTTTAGTTTATGCTTTTTGATCTCCTTTATAAAAATGACTAGATATAGACATAGAACCTTAAGAAAAATAAAATCTCTAGTCCTGATAAAGGAAATAAGGTTTTTTGTTTTCTGTTTTTGAACCTAGGGGGTAGTTTTTGTAGGGGTGTCATTCATTTGGGGTGCACTGTGTTCCTGAAATGGTCCAAGTAGATACAAAGCCCCCCTCAGACAGTGTGAGTGTGGTAAGTGCTGAAGGAGCCCAGACTTGGGCAGATAATCAAGTGTTGACTGTATGTGTAATGGTAAATTAAGCACAATAAAAGGGTGCTAGGTAATGTCCTAAACGTGGGACACGTGATCTGTAACTATATATTTTTAATGTATGGATTATTATGTAATACTTTGTTCTTACAGCCAGGTTGTCAAAGCAGTAGCAATAAACTGCTAAGTAAAATATTTAAAAATTTTGTGCCTAAAGTCATTTTCTTTATTTTCTTTTGATATGAACATTTCTGAATTTGCAGTGATAGCTATTTTCAGTGGAGAAAATATAAGAATCTTGTATCCATGGACGAGTAGAAGAAAGGCGCATTAGAATTTTTAAGGGACTCTCTTTTCATTTTGCTGGTGAATTCCTTGCGATTGAATAATGAATATATTTAACTCTTTTGTAGGCATCCTCTGGTATTACGATTCCAAAACCCCCAAAGCCACCAGATAAGCCTCTGATGCCCTACATGAGGTACAGCAGAAAGGTAGGTGCCCAGGAGCCAGAGGGGGGTGAGGAATGCTCTCTGTGCTTGTCTGCTTTACACCAGATTTTGTAATGGCTTAGCCAGTTTCTCTGTGCATAGTCAGAGGAAAGGATAAGGAATTGCAGTTTCTAAAGAACTTAGTTCTGATTTCAGAATTCTAGAACTAAAATCCAACAAGAATAACATGATTAAATAAAAATGGTTCAAATCCATAAGGTAATGTTATGGAGATCTAGTCTTTCGGAGAAATTCAGTGACATGAGAAAAGTGTGAAGTGAAAAAAGGAATACAGGACTACATCTATTTGTGTCATATTTTTTATAAGAACAGTGGCAGCTATGTGTTAGTTTGAAGGAAAAAAAAAAACCTAGAAGGCAGTAGTTAATCTGTAAGCAGTAAGCTTATGGTAATATTTATTTTCTTTACATTTTTTAAATTTTCCCTCATGTGTTTTTCTTTTGTTCTGTTTAGTTTGGTTTGGTGACAAACCTATATTCTCTTAAAATAATAAATATAGCCAATGTCTTTATTAACGACAAGAGCATTTAGCTGTATTCGACATTAGTTAGAAATTTTGGGTCATAATTATTATACATGTATTTGAAGATATGGCGTGTTGTGTTAGCAGATTAACCATTTTCCTCCTAAACAGAGACTATTACTGGGTTAGTTTGTCTGAACTATCACCAGTGATTGGAAATGTCTGAGATCTGCTCTGAATTAATCCAGCAGAGTATAGATGAAGTGAGGTTGGCCAGCTAATGATAATTGTTGCAGCAGGCTGATCAGAACACACAGATTTGATACAATTCCCTCTGCTTCTGTTTATTTTTAAAAGTTTCTGTATTAAAAAGTATTGTTAAAGGTCTATATTTTTAGGCATCAATACTGAAATTTCATGTTTCCTTTTTAAGGTCTGGGACCAAGTAAAAGCTTCCAACCCCGACCTAAAGTTGTGGGAGATTGGCAAGATTATTGGTGGCATGTGGCGAGATCTCACTGATGAAGAAAAACAAGAATATTTAAACGAATACGAAGCAGAAAAGGTAGAATGGGAACCACAGTGGGGTGGAGACATGTAAAATGCATAAACATTTGCTTGTTGTTTATAAAAGAAACAAAAAATCTAATCAGCTCAAGCTGCACTGTGTGTGTCTGCCTGGGTCAAGTCACTTAATTTTTCTACACTTCAGACTCCTTCTTTGTCTGTGAAAAGGAGATCATTTTATCTTTTGATATTTGAATGAGATAAAGGTATTCATATAACCTGTAATATGTTAATTGTAAAACTGAAAAATGTTTGAATTTCAGATAGAGTACAATGAATCTATGAAGGCCTATCATAATTCCCCCGCATACCTTGCTTACATAAATGCAAAAAGTCGTGCAGAAGCTGCTTTAGAGGAAGAAAGTCGACAGAGACAGTCTCGCATGGAGAAAGGAGAACCTTACATGAGCATTCAGCCTGCTGAAGATCCAGATGGTAAAAAAAAAGTGGGGTTTTGTTTATGCATTCTCTAAGAAGTAAAATACAAGAAATCTCTTGCTTTTATTTCCTATGGGAAGCAGTGTATTTAAGTGCCCTTTCAGTATTTTGGTTAGTTAAGATCTGAGTATGAATTTCCCACAAGAAAAAGATATATTTTTGTTAGACAGAAAATAGGAAAAACTATTTACTGTTTATCAGAATCTTTATACTGAGAAAGCAGGAAAGGTTTTTGAGTCAGAATTTTGCCTCAGCTCCTTTTAAAAAGCTAAATGACTTCTAGTTATGTCCTGTTTTCTTATTGGTTCCTTAAACTTGCTGAATTAAAGGCTCTTAAGGGATAAAGTTACTGAGTGGGTAGAAGTATTATAAATTTGTTTGCCAGTTAATTCAGAAATCCAACATTGCCCATGGTAACACATGAGGGAGCAGACATACAATTTTATACACACATAAAAATGTGTATACATACAAATAGCAGAGCTTCCTGATGGGCATTCGGTAACTGGGTGTCAGGTGTACAGATTACTCCCCGGGTTCTCCACAGCCAAGCAGAGTCTCACGCTGCAGGGAGCCTCGGAGCTGGCCACCTGCAGTTATAAGCATTCTCCTTCACAAATCAAGCCTGGTGTACAAATATTTTCTCCATGTGCAGCTCTGATGTGGAAAAGGCCAGAAGCTCTAGCTACAAGCAACAAAAACATGAAGAAGAAAATTTAGGATCCCATAGTGATAACAAAGATGAAGCTTATAAGAACTTTAGAAATAACATTGAGAGAGGAAGCAATAACACCACCTAAACACAATGAATAAACACACACCCAGAAGGAGAGGAAGAACAACGGTATTCATAAAGAATGGACTGGGATATTGACAAACATTCACATAAATACAGAGTAGAATAGAATAATGTAAATATTAATAATAAAGTAGAATACAGACTCGGAACAATACCGAGTGTTAAACAGAATCAGCAGTGCCAAGGACACACTAGCAAACACAGACCAAAAATTACTCAGATTGGATGATTAATGCAAGAAAAACACACTGAACTAAAAAATAGAAGAAGATCCAGTCTACAAATAATTGGAAAGATGATGAGGGGTCAGTCTAAGTAAGAGTACATGGAAGCCACAAGTAGCAATAGTGAAAATTTTTGTTAAGTGAAAGGGGACTGCGTGAACATTGAACAGGATTGCAGAGATTCGTTCAGGAACAGTCCTCAAAAGAAGATCCTCTTCTCTATTCCTCAGACTTTGGCCCATTATGTTTTGTAAGTTTAAGATAGGAACTTAAAACTGCTGGTAAGAAAGGAAGGTGAAAACAAAGATGCCAGGATAAGAATCACTTTAGACCTTGGACTTATGCCTCAGAACCGAGTAGAAAGAGGAAGGTTTGGGAGGTGAGGATGGGCATCAGTCCAAGAGAAGGGCAGTCGCCGTGAGCACAGCAGCTGCTAGTTACGTTACAGAGAAGGCTTCCAGTTTCCACACAAAGCAGTGAAAGGTTTTTTAAATGGCCTTTTAGAGAATATTCATGAGATCAGGTAAATAGCTGGCAAATTAGAAAATAACCAGGAAGTGTAAGCCTCTCCCCCTCCCTAAAAAAACCCAAATCAGGCAACTAGAAGTGCCAGGAAAGATAAATCTAGATTGCTAAGACTTGATTTCCCTTATAACTGTTCAATACTGGGTCCAAATAATGAAACATCCAAAAAAAAAAAAAATATATATATATATATATATATATATAAAATTTAAAGGTACCATGAATGTACCATGTATAATCTTAAGTGTGATATGAAAAACTTCCTTAAACAGTAGAAAAGTTCACAGAAATCTTTTTAAATGGTATCCTTTTTTCTAGTAGTTTTAATTTCAGATGTATATGTCCCAAATTACTCGAAAGGAGACAAAAAGTAATTTGCACAGCAGTTTATACCAGTATTTATGATGATGGACATTTTATTTTATTTTATTTTTTTTAATTTTTTTTAATGTCTTATTTATTTCTAGGAGAGAGAGAGACAGCATGAGCAGGGGAGGGTCAGAGAGATAGGGAGTCACAGATTGAAACAGGCTCCAGGCTCTGAGCTGGCAGTCAGCACAGAGCCCGACGCGGGGCTCGAACCCACGAACCGTGAGATCATGACCTAAGCGAAAGTTGGACACTTAACCGACTAAACCACCCAGGCGCACCGATGATGGACATTTTAGAAAATACTTAATTACCAAATGATAACGGGGGTGCTTAACTGTGACATAGGACCACAATTCAGGCCTCTAGCAAAGTTTCCTAAACCATGGTCCCTCCACCTTTGGTGGGCCACTAAGGTGTTTAGGTGGGTTGGGGAGGAACTTCTATTTTAATGTGTATTGCTTTAGAGGGAGCTTTTTTTTTTTTTAGGTAAGTTAATTTAAGTAAATACGTTAAATAAAAATAGTCCATATTGTTAGCAGGTATGTCCAAAACCACAGAGGTGACAGAGCAAAGGTGGAGATGAAGGAAATACTGTTGCATAACTATTAAAATAAGCATATAAACTGGACCATACTATATAAGAACTTGAGTGAATGAAAGCAAAGTAATAGCTTTCCATACTGGCAACAATTATATATGTATGTGGATTAATAAAAGTAAAATTTGGTATTAAATACTCTTTTCCTATAAAATTACTTTAGGGCTTTAATGGTTTTCTAATCGAATGAAGTGTATATGCTGGTCTGGGAAAGTATTGCTAGAGATGTTTTCTCCGGGGTGGGCTTTTTCATTACTATTAAAGTTATACAGGAACAAAGACACTGCCCAGTTCAAATGTTGTCATTAGGTGTAAATGCCTTCAATTACTACCATGAGAATGACCCTCTCAACAGCATTTCACTTTTGCTGTAACGTGCAGCCTTCCCATTGATGGATCTCTAGACCAGAAGTCACATGGCTTTATCTCATTTGTGTTTCAACCAAATCCTTCTAGACACATCTCATCACTTAAAGATTTTGTGAGAAAAACCGATACCTTGGCCAGTGAACACGTTATGTCCTCCGTATGTTTTTTATCAAGTGACTGGCCAGGTGCTCCCATGATGCCCTTGTTAGGCCCCCTTGTTAGACCAGTGAGGGCCATGGCTCCTTGGTAATTAAGTGTTAACATTGTTACTCTCTCCTGTTTATGGTTACTGGTGACCTCATTTCCAGAACATCTTGTTTATTCCAGATTATGATGATGGGTTTTCAATGAAGCATACAGCCACTGCCCGTTTCCAGAGAAACCACCGCCTCATCAGTGAAATCCTTAGTGAGAGTGTGGTGCCAGACGTTCGGTCAGTTGTCACAACAGCTAGAATGCAGGTCCTCAAACGACAGGTCCAGTCCTTAATGGTTCACCAGGTAAAGTCACAAACCATTTGTTATAATAAGTTGGGCCTGTCACAGACCTCCAGAGGCATGATTCTATAACATGCAGCGGTGTGCCTGTTCAGTATTTCTTTCTGTGCTCAGTTCAACCTGTTCCTGATTCCGGGAAGAGCTACAGGAAATGGATGTTTCCCAGGGATTTAATAAGTTGTTAAAACTGTAACACACACCCTTATGATGGAAAGTATGTCCTTTCAGAATTTTAAGCCATCCTATCAATGTTTACTGCTTAACTGAATATTTTTTTCTGAGGAAATTAAGCCTGAACAGTGTTCTTTAACATCTACTTGTTAATTGTAGTCATTCCTCTGGACTGCATTTTCTGCTTTTAAGATCTTAGCAAGACACATTTTGTAACAAATAATTTAAATAAAAAATTCAAAACCTTTGTCATGCTGTTAAAAAGTGTAGACTACTACAGTGGTGCCTGGGTGGCTCCGTCGGTTAAGTGTCCAACTTCGGCTCAGGTCATGATCTCATGGTTCGTGAGTTCGAGCCCCCGCATCAGGCTCTGAGCTAACAGCCTGCTTCAGATTCTGTGTCTCCACCTCTCTCTGCCCCTCCCACACTGGTGCTGTTTCTCTCTCTCAAAAATAAACAAACATTTAAAAAAAAATTTTTTTAAGTATAGACCACTACAAAATGAGACTTATTTTCTGTTTTAACATTTGCTTTTGAGAAAACAATTCAGTAATAATAAAATTGGACCCTGTGTCTTTCAGCGAAAACTAGAAGCTGAACTTCTTCAAATAGAGGAAAGACACCAGGAAAAGAAGAGGAAATTCCTGGAAAGCACAGATTCATTTAACAATGAACTTAAAAGGGTATCAATTTAATGTGTTCACTATACTTTTTATCACTGTGTCTGTTACTTTTTTCCTCATTCTTTTTTCCAAAATTAGGTTTTAATTGAATGTTACTCACTTTGAAATAGAGTTAACTTTGCTACAACTGGTGAGATCTTTGCTTTATGAAGTAATTCCCATTTTCTGGCAAAATTGCAGTAGGTTTAAAATATAAACACACACACAGATGTGCTAATAAGCCTATAGACTCTAGACCCTCTGGTATTTGAATTTAAACTCCTGCAATCATGAGTTATTTTCATTTTACTGAGATTTATTCATTAAATGTCTTCATTAAATGTACTTTACAGTGTGTACTTTGTATTAAATCAAGTAAGTCTAATGTCTGGTAGCTTGAAATAAAAAATGGAAGCCTTGTACATAATCCAGTACTTTCAGCATCGCCTCACCAACCATTCTGCAGTCCTTGAGGTTATGTGGCTGCTATAACAGCTTTCTTTTCTGTAAACTCAGAGTTTCAGAGCAGACCTAGAACCACATTTTTTTCCTTCCCATATATATGTATATAGTTTCTAACCAAAACCCACTTTTGAAATAATTTCTCTGGTTCAGAGATTATAAGGAAAGAATGTGACTAAGAGAGTTTTCTCTTTCTGTTAGTTGTGCGGTCTGAAAGTGGAAGTGGATATGGAAAAAATTGCCGCCGAAATTGCACAGGCAGAGGAACAGGCTCGCAAAAGGCAGGAGGAAAGAGAGAAAGAGGCAGCGGAGCAAGCCGAACGCAGTCAGAGCAGCATGGTTCCTGAGGAAGAGCAAGCTGCCAGGAAGGCTGAGGACAAGAAGGACGACGAGAGCGTCCCGATGGAGACAGGTGAGCTGCCGGGTGACAGCAAAGTGAATGCCGAGGGCTATTCTCTGTGTCATCTACACATTCCTCTGCAAATCTGAATCTCTGTCCTAGATTCACCTAAAATGTTGGTGTCAACACAAAACAGCAGTGGGGCATTGGTGTTGAGTCTGGCTATTTGAGGTCTCGGTTATTTGCCCAGATTGAAGTGTGTCGTTTTCTGGCTTAGGAATATAAAGTATAATGATACAGCGGTTAAGGATCCTGGCCCTGGAGTCAGACAGATCTGGGTCTGAACTCTTTCACCACCTGCTAGCATATGACTAGATAAATTCTTTAATCTCGGGTTCTTCATGCCGGTACTCTGGTGCCAGCCTCTGAGGGGGAGTGCCCAAGAATAAATAAGAAAATGTATGTAAAATCTACAGCATTGGATTTGATGTGGTGTTGGCACTCAGTATTTTATAGCCTTTATTGCTAAAATGTGATATGTGGTTGTTGCTTTTAAGGATCAAGCATCTTTGGTGTCCTCGGACAGGGCTGGGCAAGTGACGCCTGCGGGCCGAATCATGTCCCACCTCCTGTTTTCATAAAAAACTTTTATTAGAACAGAGCCTTACCTGTTCATTTATGTATCCTCTGTTGCCGATTTGGGGGCACCACGTGTAGTCGAGCAGCTGCAAAGACTGCCTGGCCCACAAGACCTGAAATACTTTACTATCTAGCCTTCACAGAAAAGGCTTGTTGACCCCATCTGAGAGAAGTCTTACTACCAAGCCTTCTGATTTTCCTGGTTAAAATTATGTCTCAAGGCACAAAATAACATTTAAAACACATAAAATATTGATTAAATCAGTTTTTTGACATTTTGAGATCGCCTCACCTCAGGCACCACTTTGACCCTGTCCAGTGCCCTGTTCAAACAGGACTGAGCTCAAAGTTTCATGGGAAGCACAGCTAAAGACTCCCTGCACCATCACTGCAAGAAGGGGGAGAGGCAGTCACCATACTTGTTATTCAACTGACAGTTTCTGATTTGACATCAGGAAAACATTTCATGGAATACAGATCTCTTTACCAGATGTTTCTACAAGATCTAATTCAGCAGATTAGCGTTTCAGATAGTCAGATTTTTAAGTTTCATTATCTGAGTCTTTCTCTGCTTTGTGTGAATGTATTTTTTATCTTAACAAATTTGGAGCATGAGCACATTTTTGTGGTTAAAGCAGGAGCTTGAGAATTCGGGTATGGAGTATGATTCTTTGCGTATTTTGCAACCAGACAGAACACTCTGTCCTTTGCCTCTGTTCTGTCATCTATGAGTAGAGCATGCCTATAGTCTTTGCTCAGATTGTATCCTTTTAGCTAAAGAAAAAGAGGAAATTGAGAATATTAGAGCAAAAACTTCGTGCTCTTAATTTCGTACAGAAAACAGCCCAGCATGACATTTAACAAAGTACCTAAAACATTGCCCTTGTATCATTTCCGCACCTGCTTTCTTACTAAATCCAAAGCACCCCAGACTAGCATTGTCCAATGGAAATAAAATGTTAAGTCACTGTGTAATTGTAAATTTTCTAACAATAGTTTTTAAAAGTAAAGCAGAACAAATGAATTACTATTAATAATATATTTATTTGTTTAGCCCAGTATATCTTAAACAATAGTTTAACATATAATCAATATTTTTTAAGTATTACTTTTTCACAGTATATCTTAAACAATAGTTTAACATAAAATCAATATTTTTTTAAGTATTACTTTTTCACATTCTTTTTTCATACTATTCAAAATCTGGTGTGTATTTTATATCTGTAGCACATCTAAATTTAGAAGCTAAATTTCCATCAAAAATACTTGACCTGTATTTAGCTTTTGTAAATTTACAGCTAAAAAGTAGAATTTCAAACCCAAATTGTTTCAAAGGTGCTAACAGTTCCTCGGTCATGCGGGCTTATTCAGGTGCTTACCGTCACGCATGGTGAGTGGCCACCGTGTTGGACAGCACAGCTCTAGACTGTCAGCATACTTAGAAGAGTAAATTTGTGTCTTGGAACTGACAGTGACAAATGTGTGATTGCAGAGGAGACACACCTCGAGGAAGCGACGGAGAGCCAACAGAATGGTGAGGAAGGCACATCTACTCCTGAGGATAAGGAGAGCGGGCAAGAGGGGGTGGACAGTATGGCTGAGGAAGGGACCAGCGATAGTAACACTGGCTCAGAGAGCAACAGTGCAACCGTGGAGGAAGCGCCAACAGACCCCACACCGGAAGACGAGAAGAAAGAATAAATGTTGCCTTGTTTTATGTGTTCTAAATACTTTTTTAAATGAAAAAAAAATGTTTTTTGAGTTTTAATGGTGTTATGTGGTTTGTGTATTAATATTTTTCTTGTCCATATCACACCACCAAAGGCTTTTGGACCATTTAATAACATCATGAGCCAAATGGCACAGTCACCTTTCTGAAGCCGTTGTGAAGATGGTTCTTTTCTTTGGGTCTTATTTCTAGCCCTCGACTACTGAAAGCCTCAGAATTTAAATTAATTGAGAAAATGCCCACCTCTTTTAGAACGTTATCCTTCGATGCTGCACAATCCGACTCTTACGAATGCCTTCCTATAGCTCACTGGGGTGCTTCCCAAAGCCATAGCTTTAAACCTCCTGGTCTCCGTCAACAGTCTCCTGAAAGTCCTCTTTCCTGTAGGCTTCCACAAAGACTAGTTTCTTGGAAACGTAATCATGTATGAGTATGTATTTGTCCACTCTTCCTTTCTGATTTTTAATCAATGTTACATACCAAAAGTCGTGTTAAGGAGTTGACTGCAACTAAGCTTGGGTCGTATTGATCCAGAAATAGTTTCCATAGGTAGAGTAGTTACCAGCTTCTGAACTCGTCACTGGAGTGAACATGGCCACATACGCATTATGTATACTGCTTTTTGTTATGATTAGTATTGGGTGTGTTCTGATAAATTCATCCTTCTTGTACAGAAAAAAAAATACTTTTTTATACCAAGTTTTCCAAAGACAGGTTAGATCACAAAGCTTAAGGAATTGAATGGTCTCGCAGTGGACTAGACAACTTCAAAACGAGTTGCCCATTCCAGAAGGAAAACAGCTGGGAATTAAGTTCAACCAGTTGAAATTGTTCTACAGTAATCAAAACGTTCAAAACCTCAAGGCTCAGGATCCCATCGATCAGAGTCTACCTTTTTGATAAACTCTTACTAAAGTCTTGGAGACTAGAAGAAAGATAGTTTGTGACACGTATGCTTCCCAAAAACTAGACTAGATTTTTACTGAATAGTGGTATATCTGATGGTATATGTTTCTTAAAGGTCCAAATGTAATAAATAAGTGGAAAAAAATGTCTCTGTGTTTTTAATGTACTATTTTTATGCAAAGCAAGCATATCATTTTGTTACTGTGACAGCAGGGAGTGGCCTCACACAGCCATCATAGATTTGCATCTTCAGGGCCCTTATCTCACCCAACTGGGTCTGTAAACTGCAGTAATAAGTTCATTTGTACAAGACACTTGTAAAAATCCATCTCCTTGTAGCCATGCCACATATAAAGGTTGGTCTTTGACGCTAAAAATAAAAGGAAATGTATTTCTACATTTAAATTTTTTTTAACATTCATTTATTTTTGAGAGAGACCAAGTACGAGCAGGGGAGGGGCAGGGAGAGAGGGAGATACAATCTGAAGCTGACTCTAGGCTCTGAGCTCTCCATACAGAGCCTTACTCGGGGCTTGAACCCATGGATGGTGAGATCATGACCTGAGCTGAAGTTGGACATTCAACAGACTGAGCCACCCAGGCGCCCCTCAACATTTAAGTTACCTTTGAAAAAGTGGGTAAATAAAGCCCTCAACTTACACGGAGAACGCTTGTCTAGAAGGACAGGACTTAATTCACAGGGACGTGTTTTTAGAATTTCCTGCTATTGAACTTGAGCTCACAGCACATAGTAACCATGGTTGACTCCACTCGCTCAAGTGTCGGAGAATGAGGGGGGAAAGGAAGCTTGCTACTAGGTGGGAACAACCCTTGATCTCTTGTTTTTCTAAATAGTACATGGGATCTTTCTCCTGTTTGTGAATTGAAGAACCAACCTGTCAAATAGGT
Source organism: Proteles cristata cristata (assembly GCA_017311185.1). NCBI lineage: Eukaryota > Metazoa > Chordata > Mammalia > Carnivora > Hyaenidae > Proteles > Proteles cristata. Next base: position 292,427 of record JAESUZ010003788.1, on the reverse strand, counting down.
CAGTTTCTGGGTGTCGGACATTGTAGGGTCATGACCTGTAGGCATCGACCCAAAAAACTGGATGGCTCCCTTGGTGAATTCCCTTCATCAAAATTGGCCAAAGCAGTTAAATACATGCATGGAGAAGCATGCCAGAGCAAGATTCTGGTCATTCGCCATAGTATTGAAGTCTTAAGATGATGAAAGCGGTGCCTTTGCCGGCCTGGATCTGGCGCTGGAAAACAAGCCTATCTCCACAAGCCTGCCCACACCACGCTAGGGCAATTGGCTAGAGAATGAATTCAGTCAGATCCGATGTGACCGCTTTAAACTGCAGGGCAGGGAAGATTGCATTACACCTCCCCCTTGTCAGAGTGATCTGTGTAGAAATCACCAATGCTGGAGCTGTTTCAATGTTTTTTTGACAATGTGGGATAGAGCTGAGGTCTTTGATTTTTTTTCCTTCCATATCCCCATAGGCACTTGGCAAGTCACTTAAACCGTGAGCCTGTTTCAACTGTAAAATAGACTGAACCACTTTGTCTCCGTGCCTTACTGCTCCAAAGAGCCATGGCTTTCAGTTCATTTATTTTGAGTATGAATGCATAGAATTTACGGGCTTATATTTTCATTAATTTTTAACAAAAAAAAATGGAGGGGGAATCCCCTACAGTCCCCCGGTTTTCTTCCAGGAGTTTCAAATTTCATATCTTACCCTGTCTGTCAACAGCATGTATTTTTAAATGCCTCTCCTATAGCACATGAACATTATTCTATAAAACAGAACTTTGGGAGAAGGTTACTAGGAGCTATCCCATTGTAACATAGTATGAACATCCTATGGAAAAGATAAAATGCTTAGTATACTTGAAAAGAGAAATCTGACATTTGACTAATTCGTTCTAAATTTTTAGTTTTGGTCCTTCACACTTGGTTACCAGTTTGGGGTTTCAGACAGTTGGTGCTGACGGTGTGAAACTCCCACTGCCTGCAGTTAAATTGAAGCTTTGGTTTCTCATGTGAACAGGCACGGAATCTGGGATTACGCTTTGTTAAATCCTCATTTCATGAATAAGCTCCCTCTTCCCCCAAGCACTACCACACATGGTCTCCCCACCTGGCCTCAGCATACGCGAGGGTTTTATCTTGTTTCTTACCACTGGGTAAACCTTGCTGGAACAACAATTGGCTTCTTAATGATTTGCACAGGACAGGGCTTAACATCTTTGCAAATGAAAACTCCACTGTGCAAGAACAAGTTAAAAGGAATTTGTTAAAAGGAGCCTTTTTAGAAGAAATCGTGCTGACTTGTAATTTGGCTTACTGTGATAATGTTTTTTTGATCAGTATGGGAAGGAAAATTCTGAATTTAGTAGAAAATGATGTCTAAATGTATTAGAAATTATAAAGCTTTATAAAGTCTTTGGTATTAGGTTTCACCATATGAAATTGCTAATGTAGGTTTTTGTCTACAAAATGACAAGTTCGCTAGGTTCAACCTAATAATTTTGCATTTTACAGTCCAAGTATAAGCTCATAATAGCAGCTTTCTGAGTGTGAGATGTTAGAACCTTCGATTTACCAGGCTGATCTATATACTTCTTTAATAATGACTGCATTACTGTTAAGCAAAACCCTGATTAAAATGCAAATCCCATACTATCAAGTATTAAACCACTGATTTTGAAAATACATTGTAGGAGGGGCACCTGGGTCATTCAGCTCAGGTTATGATCTCTTGGTTCATGAGTTCAAGCCCCACATCAGGCTCTGTGCTGACAGCTCAGAGCCTAAAGCCTGCTTCGAATTCTATGTCTCTCTCTCTCTCTCTCTCAAAAATAAATAAACATTAAAAAATTTTTAATTAAAAAAGAGAATAATAGGAAACATTGCAGGAAAGAGTTAAAATCAGCAGGCTAATGTTCACATGTTTTCTCATTTAGCACCAAAGAGTTTCTTATTATTTCTTTCTTTTTTCTTTTTTCCACATGTATCAGGAGTAAAAAGCATCATGTAGGGAGGGGAAATTCCCAAACGATTTAATTGCTTTTTACATAGAACTGAGACAATTGCAGATAATGATTTCCTATCATGAGCCATTTGAAAGGAAGGAAAGACTGCCCTAGACTCCTTGACATTCAAGAGTGGCAAAGACCTCAGATCTCATCCCACCTTTGGATAGAGAGCATCCCCTTCCCTGTGTCCACTAGGGTTGTCGTGTGCTGCTAAACTAAATACCTCAGGCCTTGGGGGGGGGGGGTGGGCATCTGCTCGGAAGCCAGCTTATTCCTTGTTTAGCTAACTCAAAAGAATTTCTTCTCATTGAGCTAAAATCTGCCTTCTTATAATGTCAACCTCTGGTCCCGCTCCTATACCTAGAAATCAAAGAGAATAAATATAATCCTCTCCTGAGTAAAGGACCTTCAAATATTTCAAGACCAGTGCACCTTGAGGTCCCACCACAGGACACAGTTTCTCTCTCCCAGTGTCTCTTGATGAACTGGGGGTAAAGGACTATGTCTTTTCTATTCTTCAGGTCTGAACTGCTTGCCAGAAAGCGCTCATGTTTTCTCTAATAGAGTAAAATCGTAGTTCCTCCACCATGTACTGCACTTAATCAAGGCACATCTTGAGACCTCAGAAACCACCTGTCTGAAATAAGGAGGGCTGTTTGATGATGCCCTTAATGTCTTGTCTGGCAAAAAAAAAATTTTTTTAATTTTTATTTAAAAAATTTTTTAATGTTTATTTATTTTTGAGAGAGAAAGAGACAGAGCATGAGCAGGGGAGGTGGCAAAGAGAGAGAGGGAGACACAGACTCCGAAGCGGGGCTCGAACCCACAAACCTCAAGACCACAACCTGAGCCAAAATCAGACACTTTACCAACTGAGCCACCCAAGTGCCCCAGGCACAAAATTTTTATAACTTCGGTATAGATGCAAACTCCATAAAATGAGCATTGATTAATAGTTTCATACAGACCAAAATGGGGGAGCAAGTGGGTTTGATTCACTAACACAGTACTTCTCAAAGCTCAGTCATTTGCATGCACCACCACAATTTCTACCATTTCTAGGTACCACTTGTACCATAATTACTTAATAGCTTTCTCTAAATCCACTTACTCATTCCCCTTGAATCATTTATTTTAAAAGGAAACGTTACATCAGCATAAATGTGGAACCATTACCTTTTGTCATAAAAAGAAAATAATCTTAAATATAGATATTTTACTGGTTATGTTTATACTTAAATACACAGTTTTAAAGAACATTATTTAAAAGATCTGCACATCATCCAAAATCATCTGAAGGCTCCCACATAGTAGACTGGATAAGTCTTTGGGGAAGGCTGCAATGAAAGGAAGGTATACTTCTTGCTACCTGGGGTTTCAAGAACCTTAACTAGGGGCACCTGGGTGGCTTAGTCGGTTAAGCGTCCGACTTTCGCTTAGGTCATGATCTCGCGGTTCGTGGGTTCGAGCCCCGCGTCGGGCTCTGTGCTGACTGCCAGCTCAGAGCCTGGAGCCTGTTTCAGTCTGTGACTCCCTCTCTCTCTGACCCTCCCCTGTTCACGCTGTCTTCTCTCTCTAAATAAAACATTTAAAAAAAAAAAAAAGAACCTTAACTTAGAAACTACCCCTGGGTCCACAGCAGTTTGTAATTCAAGGACCAATTATTGAAAGCTGATCCTATAATCACCTAATATTAAAAACCAACATTTGTTGAGCACTTACCATATGCCTATGTGCTTTTCATACTTTTGAGTCTTATTTTCTAATTTTGTAAAGTTACTATTAGAGTAGATCACTTTACCAATGAAATCTATATTTATAATCTTAGGCCAAAATGAACTCCTACAAACCATTTTTCTTGGAGAAAAAAATAGCCTCAGGCTATAGCACAAGGTACTAAAGTGATATGGAGATTAAAGATGTGTCCTAGGATTTCATCACTGTGGATCAATAACCCAAAAGATTTAAAGACAAAAGAATCTACTTGGAGGTCAGTGTTCTTACACTGGGAGATGTATGCGTTAAAGGTATTCCCTTTTGAATCGTCATCTCCTTTCCTTTCCTTCAGAGTTGTCCCTACCACCAAAATAAACAACAACAAAAATGTACAGATTTAAAACAAATGATTTGTAAACTTGGATGATACAAGTTATCATGCTGCATGGAGAACGACTCCGACTCCCATGTCTGATCGGGTGTGTTATACTTGCATTTTACCCCTGTTGTGGTTTCCTGTCAGTCTGTGAGCTTTGGGGAGCCTTTGAAAAGACCTTCCTGATTGAGTCTCAGAAATTTCAGGAAGTACCAATATCAGATGGCTGTCATGCAGTTACTTACTCTCTAAACTTTACCCACCTCTTCCTATGTGTGAGCTTTGGATGGGTCTTCCTCCTCCTCAAAAAAACACTCCACATATCCTGGGACATTAGCTTTCAAATCTAATGTCAGTCATGGTCCAAATGGATGATTCTCAAATTAATGGGCATCAGAATTTCCCCAGGGAGGCTGCCCCACCTAACCCTACTAAATTAAAGCCTACCAAGTGGGAGCCTTAAGAATCTAGCACATCAAAGCTTTGAGAACCACCAATTTGGTTTAATCCCCTCATTTTCTAAAAAGGGAAACTGAGGCCCAAAGAAGCGAACTGAGTGACTCATCCAAGAGCCAGCCATCTGGGAGCCAGGCCTAGAATTGTTCTCTACCACTTCTCCTGGGGAGAACAGATCCTCAGGACACTTAGAAACCTGTCTTCACCTGCCAGTTTATTTAGACCAAGATCACTTTCCTTGCAAAGAAATCTTCCTACTTCTCCCCGCTAAACAGCAGAGGAGCACCATGAGGTGTCATCAGAAACCCAAAATCGTTTGTGACCAGTATCTAGGAACCTAGAGTTTGATATGCTCTCCAGAAGCAAAACTAGTGAAATCCAACCTGTCTAGGGTGAGATCCACCACGTGAAGAGAGGCCATGAAGAGTGCTGTCAAGAACACAGGCTTCTGTGCAATTCCGGGCTCAAGTCCACTTATGCCATTTCAGTTTTGTCATCTGCACGACAGAAACAAAATTACTGCAGTATCAACTTCCCAGGGTGATATGGAAAACGAAATCATTAATCATTTTGTTGGTGTTTCCAGCCAGGCCCTCCTTATGAAACAGCTCTCCTAGACTTCCCACTGAACCATAATGATCACCAAAGCATGTAGCATCATAACAAAGAGCAAGCAACCGAAAGAACTGGTAAAGGGTCCCACCACCATAGTATCTGTTTCTAAACACTTCGCAACCAGCTGAGCCCATCAAACACTTCAGCACTGGGTGTCATGCACCAAAGCAGGGGACTGATGCGTGAAGCAGCAGGCAATTTGTGCCTACCAGAATAGCTAACTGGCTGTTGGTTGCAGCCAAGCTAAGGCCCAAGGCAGGATTTGCCCGGATCCCCTCTCTTGCAGCAAGATTATCTTACCATTATCCACCCTCCACACTCTGCCGACTTTGAAAGTAAATTTTATGATTTCCCATTTCCCAAGGCTGGTCTATTGACCAAAGACAAGTGGATAGTTAATTGACACGCTTAAAAAGAAGCCAGCCAATTTGTTCTGCTGTGGCCCAAGTTGTTCTAGATCAACACAGCTGGAGTGTCCTGCTGTCAGGGTAGTTAGAGCTGCTGTCAGCTGGAACATACTGGGTAGTTCGGTAGCCTGAGACAAAGTGCAATATATTTATACATGATTTGCCTTCTCAGGGTCAAGAAACACCAGGCTTGTCTCATGAGGTAACGCCCTCTTCTACAGCAGGTGTGAGCTCCCTGCCGGAGGGGGAGGAGATGGGCTGTTTTCTGAGCCGCTCTGGAGACAGAATCCGTAGTTTGCCTGGCACCTGGGAGGCAAATGCTCCATCCACCTGGGCGCCTGTCTCCCAGGCTGTGCCTCCAGCGCCCTCTATAGGACATTGCCAAGAACTGGATGCAGGAAGCTAGGACAAAACCCTCAAATTCACACATTTATCTGGGACTGAGGGGGGACTTTCAGCGCTAAAATTGGGAAAGTCCCGGGCAAGCTGAGACAAGCTGGCCACCCTACTAACTGAAAGGGGAATCCTATTAACTAAAGGGGGATCTAAAGCTGGGTGTAGCCGATACAGACCCTGCACTATTAAACCACCGTCACTTCTTTGTTGAGATCAGGGAATGGGGAGGAGAGAGCATGGACCAGAATTCTAAGGAGGGAGGGGCAGGAGCTATCTGGGAGGTTGGAAGTGAGCTATTGAATAAAAGAACCCTTTGGCCTGAGTCAAAGCCCCTCAGCCCTAAAGCAAAGCAATGTGTCAGATTCCACAGCAGGCTGAGGGAAGAGCTGGGATTGGTCATTTACCTTTTTTCCTTGTGAGTTGTGAATCATTCAACTTGTGTCCCTTCGACAACTAATTAACACCTATGATATGCCAAGAACCCTCCTGAAGTACCAGCAAGAAGGATTCAGTATGACCTGGCCCCTGCCTTTCACCTGGTAGAGGAGTTGTCTATACAGGTCAGAGTCCAGTGGGTGAACACCAGCATGGATGAGAAACTTTGCACAAATGTGCCCTGGAAAATGCCCTTACCCTACTGAGCTCCTTATGGGCACCTAAGTACAGCAAGAACCGCTTGGCAGGAATCAGGCCCAGGGCCTGGGTCCCGGGAGCATATGAGGGACAGCTGGAGTCACTTGAGCCCTGCCAGATCCCCCAAAGCTACCCCACCTCCTCTGCCTGACCCCAGGAATTGACAGAGCCCAGAAAAGACAAGTGAACACCCTGGTGGAAGTGTGAAAGAAACAATCAAATTTCCAGCCACAAGAGGTATTTTGTGTGTTATCCATGATGGGAATGATCAGGTAGCAGCACATGCTCTCAGATTAGATTCTTTCAGAAGGTAAATGTATATTGGGATCGTATCACGTACAATTAAATACATGTCTGGACAAGGACTGGAAGGGAAACTGGATCCAGACAGAAACTGGATCCTGTGTGTTTGTGGTGAGATCAGGGGTGGTCTTTTATTCTCCTCTTTTCAAAACTGGGTTTAATAAAGTTACGTTATTTTATAATAAACAAGGACAAATATCTTTAATGTTATAAAGTTCACACGTCCTACATGCTAATGAAAAATGAAGTTAAAAGAAAAAAACCCCACGACTGCTCTGAATTAGACCAGTTACAAAAAAAAAAAGGACAGTCCTAGATGAACACATTTCAATTTCTCCAGGAAGAGAAGAAACAAAAGTTTGCACAGGGGAATTAATTCTCTTTCAACTCACGGGGCTTAATTATTTTGTTCATCTTCCCACCCTAACTGGTGCCAGAGCTGGCGTTGGAACACCCAGGCCCCAAGTGAAGACGCCGGCTTTGCTGAGCTGCCCTCAGGCAGGCTGGGAGATGTAACGAGAGGCTGGTGTCCTTCCAAAAGATGGGTCTTTGCAGGGTAACAAATCAAGTTGCCATCAAAATGAAGAGATAGAAGCTGATTCGACAGCGAGGCCAGACTGAGCCTCGGCGTCCTAGAGCACTGGGGTGTGTGTGGATGACCAAGAAGGCTCAGAGGCCCCCAGGACAGGTTCCCAGCTGCTGAGGACCCAGCTCTGGGGATCAGAGGTGGGTCCAGTGCCACCCCCTCACACGCCTCCCCGTGTCCCCCCACCACCTCTCCGTGGAACTTCAGAAAAGGCTTAGGATTGTTTATGTAAATTTTAAACAGGATGCTTCCTGTTCATCCAGTTTCAATGCTGCAGGGAAACAGCAAAGCCCGTCACATTTTGTTCTCCACCCAGCACCTATCCCAGGACCCAGGGCTTCCTCCACCCCCAAGTCCTGGCCTGGATTACAGACAAGGAAGTAGGCATTAGCTTGTAGGAAATTTGAATCGTTGTTGAGTCAGCTCTGTACCAGAGCTTTATCCATTTGCAAACATGGTTCTGGGGTCCCAGGTGGGCACCCTGAGAGGTCGCCTAGTACCTTTGCTCCTTGCCATTCACCCCACTCTCTGTACACTAGAAAGACAGAAGAAACTGGAATCTACCTGGGTAGAACCTTCCTGGCCTCACCTGAAAATCAACCAACTCTCCTCCCAAGCCCCTAGGCCAGGCAAATTCCTGCAGTGCCAGGGCCGGGTGTGCAACGTTTCTGCCCTCTTCCTCCTGTCTCAGACCAGCAAAGGGCTCTGTTACCTCCAGTGGCCATGGCTGGGTGTCCCTTCGAGCCTGGATCCTGACCCTGATGAGATCTCAGCTCTCTCAGATCCAGGGGGAGGATTTGCTATGAAATTTCCTTCCCAGCCTTGTCCCCAGTCCCTTCCTCTGACATAGACAAAAAGAGGCTGCCTCTTCTCCAGAAAAGAAGATGGTAGCTGAGGCGCCAATGATGGATCTTTTTCACGTGTTTATCCAATACTTACTGACAGCTTAATAGATAGCCGGGTGATAGGGCACACTCAGAGATAAAGGGGACCTGGACGTAGGCCCAGAGAAGTGGAATCTTGGAGACAGAGGAGAGAGGTGTCTCCGGCTGGGGTCACATGCTTGGTCATGAGCCAGAGGAGCTCAGAGGAGGGACATAGCAAACCTTGGAGTGCAAAGGGCAGAGGGCTCCCTGCACGATGACCCTCATGGTTCTCCGTTGGACACTTTGGTTTGTAGTCCAGTGGGAATCCCCTGTAGCCCTGTATTTTGATCTCTGTCAAACAAAGGGAAGAATAACCCGTTTCTGGGGCGCCTGGGTGGCTCAGTTGGTTAAGCGTCCGACTTCAGCTCAGGTCATGATCTCACGGTTTGTGGGTTCAAGCCTCGCGTCAGGCTCTGTGCTGACAGCTAGCTCAGAGCCTGGAGTCTGTTTCAGATTCTGTGTCTCCTTCTCTCTCTGACCCTCCCCTACTCACACACACTCTCTGTCTCTCTCTGTCTCTCTCTGTCTCTCAGAAATAAATAAAACATTAAAAAAAAAAAAAAGAATAACCCCTTTACCCCCCGAAACCCTGATCTCCACCCTCTCCTCCAGCTCCAAGCTCCCAAGCCCCAAACAAGCCAAAACGCACAAGAGACAAGAGAGGGCCACCATGATGTGCCCTCCCCAGCAAGCACCCTGCCCATCTGCCATGTCCCAAGCCTTTATTCTCAGTTCAACTAAGCCACACTAGGGAGTGTGGCAATGGGAATGGGACCATCTGAACTGCAAACACTCTGGCCACTTTGGAACTTCACGCTTGCCCTGTCATGCATTGCTGATTTTCAGCTCTTGGGACCAGGGGCCACTGGGTCCAGACACTTTGCCCTGGGACTTGGCATCAGGGGGTTCCAACATGAGGTTGCCTCAGTCATCTCTAGCACTTCGCTCCCCCACCCCAACCCCTCTATTTAACCCTCGTGTTTGTGTGCACGTCTGTCTGCACCAGGCGACTGAAGTCTCTTGGAGAGCAGGGGCTTCATCCATGGGCCTCCTTATTCTCCCCACCTTCCCATCAGCCTGTTGCGTATATCAGGTTGTCAGTTAAGTCTGCCAAAGCAACAAGAAAGTTTGGAGGCATGCCTACTCTGGGGAAGTCTCCCCTCCCCCTTGAGAGCCGATATTGCAATTAGAAGTTCTAAAGGGCCCAGGGCTTTGGGGTGGGGGGGGTCCCCAGCATCCTGGAGAGTCTGCAGCTGGGAGCGATGAGCGGATAGTGCCTCAGGGCTGGGGAGCACAGCTCCTCTGTCTTCCGTGGCCAAATGGCTCCACCCAGAGGACAGTCGGCTGGGATCCCTATCTACACAGACCTTTCTCCATCCAGTACGGATGAGCTTCAATGAAGAAACTCAGAAGCCCCAGCACCTCTCCAGAGTAGCTCTGAAGAATTACCTCTTTTTCCCGGGATAGCCAGTGTCCAGCCCTTGCCTCCAATCCCAGGAGTGCTTCCTATCTGCAAATGAGAGGGAAATTGGGACAGCTCAGAATTCTGCCTCCCCTCTGGGGGAAACTCTGAGAACCCAAATGAGGCAATCCACGGATGGGCACAAGCTACTAAAAAGTACAAGGCTCTGCTCAAACCCAAGGGGGTTTTCGGTTGTTGTCTTCAGGGCAAGAGGCGCTGAAAGAAAATTCTCCCCTCCTGTTTTCACTTCCTCTTCTCTCTCTTTACCCTGGGAAGGGGAAAATCCTGTGAAGATTTGCAGCTGATGTATAAAAATACCAAAACAAAATTCTAGTGGCATTTTAACAGTACCTTCAGGGTGGCAGCCACGTGACTGGGTTCTGACGTACAGATTCAAAGCCCAAAAGAATCACGAGACCAAAACAAATTGTGTGACTGGTAATGGCTCTGGTCCAACGCACTACCGTATTATCAAAGCCCCCTCCAGCCTGGACATGGATGCCTCTAAATGATCCCCACACTGTTACCATCTTCAGGCAACTCTGTGGAAGGCATTGCCTCTGGGTTATGCTAGAGTCCATGGACCTACCACCCACTGGTCCCCAGTGAGGGCCACGTGGTATTTCAATGGCACAGAGAACCCAGAAATATGCAATCCTACCAAGCCTGTTCTCCCTCCCACAAGAAGTTCCCAAGGAAGCCAGACCAAGGAGCAGCAGCTACATGAGAGTCACAGTCCCGTAGCCATACCAGCACTGATAATGTCACAAAGCTCTGAGAGCTGTTCTTGCATTTACTGGGATTAATAGTAACACATATCTGTGCTATACATTTACTATTGTGCTGGGCCTGGGGGTGAACAAAGCTGGGAAGAACAATGAAGGACTCACGAGAGGGAAGGTCATGTTCCATGTGGTTCAATAGTGAGGAAGTGAAGAGTGAGGAGGTGTGGCTGGGGTCCCAGTGTGCCTTTGAGAGACTGTAGGCCTTGACACATGCTGCCTGCATTGCTCCCCTCAGCCCCACCCCAGCCCTGTGATGCCTACCTACCGAAGGGTGTGGTCCCAACCCGAGTCACCATGGTAACCTCAAAGCCTAGCTCTTTTTTTTTTTTTAATTTTTTTTTAAATGTTTTATTTATTTCTAGGAGAGAGACAGCATGAGTAGGGGAAGGTCAGAGAGAGAGGGAGTCACAGACTCTGAAACAGGCTCCAGGCTCTGAGCTGGCAGTCAGCACAGAGCCCGATGCGGGGCTCGAACCCACGAACCGTGAGATCATGACCTAAGCGAAAGTCGGAAGCTTAACCAACTAAGCCACCCAGGCGCCCCTCAAAGCCTAGCTCTTGATGGGTAGTATATTACAGAAGAGGGGCTGGGTAAATGTTCCCTGAATGGATGAACGAACGAATGAAGGAACGAATGAATGAATGAATGAATGCCAAGTGATTATAGGGCTAGCATATGGCCAGACCTGAGGACAGACACTCTACCTTATACCACGTTTGTCCCCATAGGGCTTCACAGTGAAGCAACCACTTCATTGGAAGGACTATCTCACCCAACATTTGTTTTTAATGTTTATTTCTTTTTTAGAGAGAGAACATGAGCAAGGAAGGGGGCGGGGGGCAGAGGATCTAAAGTAGGCTCTGCACTGACAGTGGCGAGCCCGTTGTAGGGCTCAAACTCACAAGATCATGAGATCTTGAACTGCGAGATCATGACCTGAGCCAAAGTCAGATGCTCAACTGACTGAGCCACCCAGACTCCCCTCACTCAACATTTTAAAAATCCTTTCCCTTCATTCCTTCTCCTTGCTCATCCAAGGCCCTAGAATTTAGCCCTTCGAGGCACTAGTGATGTCCTGCTTCCTTCCAGGAGAATCTGCGTTCTTCAGAAAGGATAACAGACAAGTGACTCATGAAGAGCAACCACAGGAGTAAAAATGGGGCCATCTCGGTCATCCATGACAGGGGCAAGGGAGGTGACACTTTTGTTTCCTGGCCCTCAAATCTCACTCTGCATTCGCAAACAGCATCTTCCACCCTGGGGTAGAACTGGCCCTCCAATTTTACTTAAAGTAAATTAAATACAGTCAGTTTTCATAATTGCGTGACACAGAAATGCCCCGATGGCCACCTCTCCCTGGGCACCTTGCCATCATTGGGCCTTTGGTGCGCCATCGTCCTAGGTTTCCTCCTCTGGCTAACAGGCTTCCGCCTGGGAGTCTTTTAGCCCTTGCACGTGTTTGTTGTGTTACAGGCATTTGGAAAGGGGTTGCCACCCCCTAGCATGACTGTCTGCTGGAATGTGGGTGCTGTTCTTAGACAGCATTTCCCACTTTCCTGGGTGACATGACTATCTCACTAGGCACTGGAGGTGGGCGCTCAAAGACACCAAAAAATGCACTTGCACAGAATGAGGGGGCGTCTGTTTGCCTTAGCGATCTGACCATTGTGGTTTTCCTACAGAGCCAAGCACACAGTGCAACCTCAAAAAAAAAAAAAAATTCATTTTTGGGAAAAGAAAGAAAAGATATAAAATGCAGAAGAAGAACTGTCTATTTAAAGTAATCACGTGGTGAATTGTTGCAAAGTGGTAAATCCTTTTTTATAGCAAGTCATCTTTTTTTTTTTTTTAGAGAGAGAGCTCACGAGCAGGAGGGAAAGGGCAGAGGGAGAGGGATATCAAGCAGGCTCCATGCTTCAGCACAGAGCCCGACATGGTGCTCAATCCCATGACCCTGGGATCATGAACTGAGTTGAAATCAAGAGACAGATGCTGAACCGACTGAGCGGCCCAGGTGCCCCCTACAGAGCAAATCATCTTAATTGAGTTTTCAGGATGTGAATTTGTTAAAGATTTGAAGCGAACTGCATCCTTCCAGATTCACTTTTCCTACATGCTCCCTGAAGTCAAGGGGCTAACATCTCCTAAAAGTGGCAATCAGTTACACAACCCTTGTTATACCTGCAGCATTAGGGAAGGGAATGAATCTAATCCCTTTACCTAAAGAAAGTCAGAATTTCTGCCACTAAAGGAATACAAATGATGGTGCTGGCAAACAAAACGATCTATGCTCCACATTTCACAGTTAGTAAGTCAGTCCTTCATTATTTTCTCATTTTTGCCAGGAAAATTGAGTTCAGCAAGACTGTTTTTTTCTTATAATGCTAACTGATGAAACTGCCTTCAAAATGCAACCCATCATCATGAACATAAGTCCCTAAGAAGGAATTGCAAGAGATGGCCTCTCTCCCCGCACAGCCAAGGAGGAAAAGGTGCCACTCTACATCAGAAAACCAACTCAAAGAATCAGATCTGATAAGGTGTTAGGATAAAAAGTTTTACAAGAATATAAATCTTGTTCTCCAGGGCAGGGTGTAGACTTGAGTATCCATCACTGTTCTCAACTGGACTTAGAAAAAAAATCTGTCTCTGGATGAATTCACTCAACAAAGGGGTCTGGTAAGATTCCTAAGGGTTTAGAAGTGGTTGTCATGTCTCCCTCTCTCTCTGACCCTCCCCTGTTCACGCTGTCTCTCTCTCTCCGAGAAATAAATAAAAATATTAAAAAAAAAAAGGGGGGGGGCGCCTGGGTGGCTTAGTCGGTTAAGCGTCCGACTTTCGCTTAGGTCATGATCTCGCAGTTCGTGGGTTCGAGCCCCGCATGGGGCTCTGTGTGACTGACAGCTCAGAACCTGGAGCCTATTCCAGAGTCTGCATCTCCCTCTCTCTCTGACCCTCCCCTGTTCACGCTGTCTCTCTCTCCGAGAAATAAATAAAAAATTTAAAAAAAAAAAAGAAGTGGTTGTCATGTCCTATAGGAGGAGGAGGAGGAGGAGGAGGAGGAGGAGGAGGAGAAGGAGAAGAAGAAGAAGAAGAAGAAGAAGAAGAAGAAGAAGAAGAAGAAGAAGAAAGAAGAAGAAGAAGAAGAAGAAGAAGAAGAAGAAAAGAAAGAGAAGAAGAGAAGAGAAGAGAAGAGAAGAAGAGAAGAGAAGAGAAGAGAAGAGAAGAGAAGAGAAGAGAAAAAGGTAAGGAGAGGAGAGGAGAGGAGAGGAGAGGAGAGGAGAGGAAAGGGAAGGGAAGGGAAGGGAAGGGAAGGGAAGGGAAGGGAAGGGAAGGGAAGGAAGAAGAAAGATAAATCTTCCAGGGCACCTGGATGACTCAATCAGTATTCAAGCAGTGGGATGTGGGATTTTGATTGGCCAAGACTGGGGTAGAGAAGTAGATTTGTGGGAGGGAATGATATGAGATGTTGGTTACATTTCAGCAAAATGGAACGAGCCAGAGAGTTCCCAGAATCAGGTATATTACACTTACATGTATGTGTATTTTTTTTGGTGGGGTAGACTGTGGATGTGACCGTGTTATTTCTTCTGAGAATTCCTGAGGGGTCCTGAGAATTGAGCCAGCCACACAATTCGTGTCTGACTAATCAGGATCTCAATGACACCCCGTAAGGCAACCGAAATTCAATATTTGACTCTACAGGGTGAGACTGAACTTAAACACTTACAAGTTTTCATTGAGATGTTACTTTTTTTAAATACGAGTGACTTTTAGTGATGAGTGATGATTGTTTTTCCCATCCCTCATTCCTCTCTCTCCCTCCCAACTGTTCATCCCTGATGAGAGAAATCTTTGCTAACATGAAGCAAAGTGACAGGGACTTAATGATAAATATTTGTTTGTCTTGTTTCACACTGAAGACTGAAGGATCCAAAGGGGAAGTTCAGGTTGGACAAGGAGAACCTCTTGGGGAGACAGATGTCAGGGAGCACGTCTCCAGGATGCCCACCCACTTTGGATTTTAAACAACCCAAAGGACCATTCAATAGAGAAACCGTGCTTAGCCCGGTTAATTTCAATACCTGAGTCTTTCAGATTATGTTATAAAGCCCACAGGCTCTTAGGTTTCGTTTTTTCCTGTCATGCAAGTGGGAGAAGAGGAAATCGGAATGGCTTTGTAGGTGATCTGATAGAGAAACCAACAGAAGAGCATAGAAATACAGTGATGTCAGTTTCTAGATAACAGTTCATTCTCAAGTGAGCAAACCAGTCAGAATTACAGGTGTCTGTAAAGGCTTTTTTTAATGTTTATTTTGAGAGAGAGAGAGAGAGAGAAAGAGAGTGTGAATCCCAAGCAGGCTCTGTGCTGTCAGTGCTGAGCCTCACTTGGGGCTCGAACTCATGAACTGTGAAGTCATGACCTGAGCAGAAATCAAGAGTCAGATGCGTAATCGACTGAGCCACCCAGATGCCCCAATACACAGCCATTAAAAGTCACACTGTGGAGGGGCGCCTGGGTGGCTTAGTCGGTTAAGCGTCTGACTTTCGCTTAGGTCATGATCTCGCAGCTCGTGGGTTCGAGCCCCGCGTCTGGCTCTGTGCTGACTGCCAGCTCAGAGCCTGGAGCCTGTTTCAGTCTGTGACTCCTCTCTCTCTGACCCTCCCCTGCTCATGCTGTCTCTCTCTCTCTCCTAGAAATAAATAAAACATTAAAAAAATTTAATTAAAAAAAAAGTGACGCTGTGGAAGAATAGTTAATTACAAGGAGGAAAATTCATGATGTATTTGTTAAGTGAAAATAGCAGTTACAAAATAACAAGTGTTATATACCTATTTTTGAAAGGCATATGTTCTTTAAAAAATTTTTTAATGTTTATTTATTTTATATAGAGAGAGAGACATAAAGCCTGAGTGGCAGAGAGAGAGGGAGACACAGAACCCAAGGCAGGCTCCAGGCTCTAAGCCATCAGCACAGAGCCCAACACAGGGCTCAAACCCATGAACTGTGAGATTATGACCTGAGCTGAAGTCACACACTTAAATGACTAAGCCACCCAGGTGCCCCTTCTTTTATTTAAAAAAAAAAAAAAAAAAAAAAAGATTGGACAGACAGGTACCTGGATGGTTCAGTCGGTGAAGCATCCAACTCTTGATTTTGTTTCAGGTCATGATCTCATGATTGTGAGTTTGAGCCCCAAGTTTGGGCTCTGTGCTAAGTGTGAAGCTTACTTAGAAAAAAAACAAAATTGGGGGCAGATATGGTCATCTCTTAGTGGTTTATTTCCTTTCCGTACTTCTCAGCATTTCACACTTTACTTTTACAATTGAACAAATGTAATAACTAAACATCCCATTTGCTATTGGTTGAATTGTGCCGTTACCCAAATTAATATGTTGAAGTCCTAATCTCTAGTACTTCAGAATGGATTTAGAAACAGGACCTTTAAAAAGGGGATTAAGGTCAGGGCACCTGGGTGGCTCAGTTGGTTAAGCATCTGACTTTGGCTCAGGTGGTGATCTCACAGTTCATGGGTTTGGGTCCCACATCGGGCTCTGTGCTGATGGCTCAGTGCCTGGAGCCTGTTTGGGATTCTGTGTCTCCCCCTCTCTCTGCCCCTCTCCTGCTCACACTCTGTCTCTCCCTCCCTCTCTCTCTCTTTCTCTCTCTCTCTCAAAGATAAATATACTTTAAAAAATTTTTAAGAGGGAATTAAAGTCAAATTAGGTGCCAATCCAATCCTAATCCATCATGGCTAGCATCCATCACACGATGAATAGGTGAGGACACAGACCACACAGAGAGACAACCATGTGAGAGAGGCAGCCACCTGCCAGCTGAAGAGGGAGGTGTCAGAAGAAACTGACTCAACCCACCCCTGGGTCTCGGAGTCCCAGCCCCCAGCGCTGTGAGACACTAAATGTGTGTCAACCACCCGTCTGCGGTATTTGGTTATGGTTCCTCAAGCCAACTAACTTAACACACTCCCCGTCTTTCAAAGACCGGCTCAAAGGCCAGCCCTGCCCCCAAACCTCCTCTCACCCCCAAACTGCCCCTCCTTCCACCTTTCTGTCGCCACACTTTTGTGTCCTCTGGGCTCATTTAGAGTGACACTAGTCCACACTTCTCCCCGGCTTGGCCTTAAGCTTCTTGGGGGCGAGGCCCGCGCGCCTCATTCCTCTCCTCGCCCACCCACCGCCAGGGCCGGTCCAGATGCCCCGCCCGCAGGAAAGAACAGCTTCCCCAGGACGCCAGTAGGGGTCAGATCGCCGAGAGCTTTCCCCTTCCCCGGGGGTGCCTGTTTGTGTCCGCGTGTCGGTGTGTGTCCGTGCTGGGGGAGGGTGTGGCGGTTCCAGGAGGGCGCCACTTGGTGCCAGCTGTGCAACCTTGGGGGCAGTCACACTTCACACCCACACCTAAAAAGTTCACACAGCATTTTCAGATGTATCCTCTCGTTTCGTTGTCATGACAATCCACTGAGATTGTTTCCCCGGGGTTCACAGGACAGGTAACCAGCCTCCAAGAAGCTGGAGGAACAACACATTTCGTCGTGGAAACTTACGACAATAACAGCCAGGGCGTCCGGAGTGCCTGGCAACACACTGCGCCCAACGCGTGACTTGTCCCAGTTAATCCCGGCAACAAGCCTAGAAGGGGGAACTATGACTTGACCTATTATACAGGTAAGGAAACTGAGGCTCGGAGGGGTTGCCCGAGATTGCAGGACAAGAAAATGGTCGAGTTGGGGCTTAACCACGGGTTAAGCCACAGAGCCAGAGCCCACGCTTGAAACCATTATGCCCCACAGCCCCCTCCCCACGTAAATTAGTGCATAGAGAGGGTGCTCCCCTGAGGGGTTCCTGAGGGGAAACAGGCAGGAACTGTTTCGAATATCAGAGACGGAGTTCTTCTGAAAGGGCTTCTTCCAAATGGTGAGATTTGAGCTAAGCCTTTTGGACACAGTTGAGTGGAGAGGTTGGGGAGGGGTCAGGCCGCCTCCCTTAATGCTGTTTACGAATGAGTTTCACAAGTCAGATTTAGCCACCGGATTCAACTCCCTACATCCCTCTTCAACCGCCCCTTCCCCCACAAGCAGGTGCCCCCCCCTGGGCTGGAAGGTACAGGGGAGAGGAAGACGAAGGAGAGCTCCCTTCCCTGGGGAAGGCAGACTGTGCCTAATAATAGGGACTCAAGCGGACAAGCATCAATTTCATTGCCCTGGTTTTAAGGCTCTACCAGGGCTTTGAGCCGGGAAGCCCTGCTCCCAATTCTGCCGTGAATTTTTGTCCTTTTTCTCTTTTTCCTTTGGGGTACCTGGTTTGTTTCTGATACAGATGAATCTCAGAACAGCGACACTGCCACGAATTTTCTATTGAGATTTTAGGCAAATCTGGCCAGTCTCGTGACCCCAGCCTCTGCACCTGGAAATGGAGTTGCTGAATATGTATTGCAGAATGATTTCTGTAAGCTAATGGTAATCATTTACATGCAATTTCCATTCTTTCTCTCTCTTTTTTCTTTTGTTAGAAATGTAATCTTAGGGGCATCTGGGTGGTTCAGTTGGTTGGGTGATCGGCTCTTGGTTTCGGCTCAGGTCATGATCTCATGGTTCAGGAGTTTGAGCCCCACATCGGACTCTGTGCTGACAGTGCAGAGACTACTTGGGATTCTCTCTCTCCTCTCTCTCTGCCTCTCCCTCTGCTCTCTCTCTCTCAAAATAAATGAATAAACTTTAAAAAAAAAAAGAAATGTAAGTTTAACGTTAAGGAGAGAGATCAAAACAAAGACATAGGTTTAAAAGTCATCAACATCTAGATAAAAGTCATGGGAGTAGATAGACACTCCATGACTCCATGAGAGATGATGTTTGTTAAATGAAAGAAATGTTAATCCATTCTCCCAGGCCCATCGCACTGTTCCACACAATCAAAAACTCTAACCTTGGCAATTAAAATAAAGAAAAGCAGCTATTTATTGAAGGAGGGGATAGAAATATCACCAATCACCAGTTTTCGCGGCCCTGGACCAGATGATGCTTTCAGAGAATATGGTGTAAGTGGGTTAACCCCACAGTCCCCCAGGAAAGCCAGAGGAAAAGAGTTGGGTCTACAGCAATAATGTGACCCCAACAATAGCACCCATATGAATCGAGAGGGTCTGGTTTGGGGCCCTCTCCTAACTTTTGCCCTTCTTGCTGGACCCACTCCCCCCGGAATAGGTACCTGAACAGTGGGGCCATACCTCTCAGTGGCTTATTTCTTGTTAAGGTTCAAGACACAAGACAGAGTCTTAAGGAGTTGACTTGAGAACATTTTCTTACACAAAGTGAATAAATGGGAATATTTCCCTGACTGGGGCCCACATGACCAATGCAAAGTCGCTTTAGATTCATGTGCACATTTAGCACCTTGGCATGTATCTGATTTCTTTCTTTCTTTTCTTTTCTTTATTTTCTTTCTCCCTCTTTCTCTCTTTTTCTCTCTTTCTTTTTCTCTCTCTTCTTCTCTCCCTTTCTTTCTTTCTGAGAGGAAAAACTATCTGCAGAGGAAATTTCTTCCATGTGGGTTGAAACCTCTACCTTTTTCATCCCAGCCTCCAAGGTTAGATGCCCAAACCCAGTTCTGAGAATATGATCATCCCCTTCTCCAGAAGGTGAAGAAGAGAAGGGTCCCCTCACTCCCTCATCCTATAATTCTGCAGCTGCCTAAGTAGTGCCTGGCCCCTCCTGGTTGCTCTCAGTGTTAGCATTCTGCAATGAACCCAGCATATCAAGGGGCTGGGGCTTTGTAAGGAAACCTCACCTTCCTGAACTGCTGCAGAATCTAAGAAGATGTGGTGAAAGAGAGAGATTTCCCAGTAACTGTGCCCACGTGGTTCCGGGGCCCTTGCAAGCTCTGTCTGTGCCAGGTGATTCTCTTGTCAAGCAGGACAAACTGTCAGTGCAGCCAGTCATTTGGTGTAACAAGGCCCCTTTGTCACCTTCATTCACTCATCTGACAAACATTACACATTTTTCTGCCCGGCACCATGGTCTATACTGGGGATACAAAAATGAAAAGACAAAGTCCTTGTCTCCAAGGTCTCAAGACCTAGTAGGGGAATGAGAGAGTCTCCATTCTTTCTTTCTCACCCCCCTCACCCTCACTCCAGCCCCATATCCCTGATATCAGGAAGTAAGACAAGCCTGGGTTGAGTCAAGTTGGGAAAACTATTGGGTTGGGTTGTTGACTACCATGTTGGCTAAGAACTCGGTAGAATCTGAGACATTTTAGAATTTGCAGTTATCTTGGCAGCCCAGATGATCTTCTGTGTGGCGCTATTTGGGATGGGGTGGGGGTAAGCCTTAATCTAGGCTCCAGTAAGGGACAAGCCTACAAAAGGAAGATAAAACAGTCACAAAGCTCAACACACTGCCTGTTCCCCTGGAGAAAAGAAAATAATATAAGTAGAAAAATATGCAGGCAGCAGAGAGTAATGCTGGGACAGGTAGCCAAGTGGGGAAAGGTGTGAATCCAGGTACCAAACTCCATGCAAGGGCCCTGAGGCCTGGTCCCAGCAGCAGGGCATGGAAGACTGTTACCACCTCCCCTTTTCTGGTTGGGGAGGCATGGAAGGTGAGTGGAGAGGTTGCTTGGGTAGAATAAACTCATGCAAACCCCATCCCAACCCTCTCCCTGCCAACAACTTGGTGCCAAGGGGCTGGGTCTAATTGGATCTGGTCAGGTCTGGTCAGGTATAGTTGAGTCTGGTCAAGTCTGGTTGGTTCTGGTTGCTTCTGGCCATGTCTAGTTGGGTCTGGTTAGGCCTGGTCAGGTCTGGTTGGGTCTGATTAAGTCTAATCAAATCTAGTCAGGTATGACTAGGTCTGGTTAGGTCTGTCCAAGCTGAAATACTACCCCTGCGCTACATGGACTAGTGGTCAATACAGACACCTAAGTTCAACTCCCAGACTGCTCCTTGCTAGGAAGAGTCTCTGATTCTCTTTAAGCTTCACCTTTTTCGTGTGTAAACAGGGACATTACCAGTACTTACCATGAAGTTGTTGTGAGAAGTAAACAAGACAACTTGAATAAAGCACTTGAGTAGTGCCCAGCAGAAGTGGGGTCTCAATGCCTGGTATCTTTCCACCTGCCACCCCTGCCCCAAAAAAATGGACTCTGCACTACCTGGAACTCACATCGCCATCTGGCTTTATCTTTCATCTTCTGCCCTTGGAGGGAAGAGACTTGTTTGACTCAAATCTGTTAGAATTCAAATACAAGTGAGAATTTAAGTGATCCTTGCGAGAGAAGGAGGGGGAAAAAAAGAACCTAGAAGTGATGGTGTTTATCAGCAGAAATATGTGACCCATGCCAGTTCCCAAAATACAGCATAGATTGAATTGCGGCTAGTTAGAGAGAAGTGGACATTAAAGATAGACTTGAAAATAGTTGGGGAGAGGGAGGGAGGCAAACCATGAGAGACTCTTGAATACTGAGAGCAAACTGAAGGCTGATGGGGGTGGGAGAGAGGGAAATGGGAGTGATGGGCATGGAGGAGGGCACTTGTTGGGATGAGCACGGGTGTTATATGGAAACCAACTTGACAATAAACTATAAAAGAAAAAAAATAAAATAAATAAAAAATAAAGATAGACTTGCTACTACTACTCCATGCTTGGCCTGTGGGCATCCCCCGTGAGCTTGTTAGAAAAACAGACTCTCATAACCTAAGCCAAGCCTACAGAATCAGGATCTGAATTTTAACAAAATGGCTCCTATGCTCTCCTACGCTACATTTGAGATGTACTGGATAGACCGGCAGTTCTCAATTTTGGCTACACTGGGATCATTAAAGGAGCTTTGAAAATTCCTGAAGCCAGGCTATGTCTCAGAGCAGCTCGAATCTTATTTCCATTTACAGCTCACCAGGTTTTTCCAGTACGCAACCTGGGTTGAGAACCACTGGGCTACACCATCCCTACAATTTATAGGCCAAGAAACTAAGGTCCCAGAGGTAAACTGATCCACCCAACTCACATGGCAAGTGGAAGACAATGCTTGCGACTTGAGCCCAAGTCCCCAACTCCAACTCTCCCTTCACTATACTTCACTGCCCTATAGCAGTTTGGGAAACGGGGGCAGGGAGGGGAGAACCAGGTGTCACTTTCTGATTTGGTGTCTCTGTGGTGGAGTCCTTATGTCAGGTGCTGAAGGAGAGCTTCCTGGAAAAGGGGGGCCTTAAGCTTTTAATTCCACGATGAACTATGTCCATGCGGGCCTCGCCCTCCCAGGTGGTAAGTTCCCAAAGCTCAGGGCCCCAGGCGATTCTGCCTCCTAACAGATGGCCAGTCTGTGGGTTAAAACACTCTTACCCAGACAGCCTGGCCCTGCCATTCCCACACACCCCTGCCTTCCCAGAGCTTCAAGTGCTCAGGGACTGTCCCACCTCCCAGGCCACAGGGTTCTCAGAACTCAGGTGAAGTTTCTGAGCCCCCACAGTCTCAGCTCCCGGCCCCTCACAGAACTGCTGGGACAGGCCCGTTCTCAAGTCAGCAACCGCGACAGTCTCGAAACCATCAGGGCTAGAGGCTCCCCCGTGACTTGTTTTTGCTCTCTTGTCAGGGTTTTGGGGGGGTGTGTGTCTCTCTCAAACCTCTGATTGTCTCTGCTTTCTGACTTTTTCTGGTGTGTTTTTGAAGTGGCTTTTTGTTATTCTGCCTCGGCTCACTCACCTTTCTCAGCAGCCGTGGAAAACACAGCCCTGTTCTAAGCTCCGCTGAGCACTTGGATTCCATGTAAACAGCTTGCCTGCTGCCTGACCGGGCCGAACAGGTTGGAAGGGCCTGGGCCTGTCGAACCCTTGAAAATAAACATGTGGCATAAAGTTTCCCCATGCTCAAGGTGGATGATGGGGTAGACACAAAAAAGCATAAGGAACTTTCTAGGCACAGGATTATTGATTACCCAGCAGCCCTGGAGCAGGCAAGGATGGGGACCATCTCCTTCCATAAGCATCAGTCCTGCTAGAAAGAGGCCTTTCAGATCTCCTGTCCTGAAAATTGAGGGTTAGCTATAGAGCTGTGCTGGTTAATATGGTAGCCACTAACCACATGTGACTACTGAGCACTTAAAATGTGGCCAGTGTGGGGGTGCCTGGGTGGCTCAGTAGGTTAAGCATCCAACTTTGGCTCACATCATGATCTCACGGTTGGTGGTTCAAGCCCCACGTTGGGGTCTGTGCTGACCACTCAGAGCCTGGAGCCTGCTTCAGTTTCTGTGTCTCCTTCTCTCTCTCTCTCTCTCTCTGCCCCTCCCCTGCTTGCTCTCTGTCTCTCTCTCTCAAAAAAAATTTTTTTTTTAATTAAAAAAAAAAACAACCACCATCAACAGGCGAGTCACAGTGAAGTTCAGCATCCCTTTAATGAGGACTGATTATGTGCCAGGCACTGCCTTTGGTATTGGAGATAAGGATGCATGGAACACTTCCCCGCCCTCCGAGAGCTCAGGGCAGGGAAGAATTCAAGGGCTTGGCTTAAAGTCAGGGAGAACAACACAGATGCTAAATAGAGGTACCAAAGTCATGCCACGGAGCAGGGGAAAAAGCTCATAGTTCTTCATGATGATGCAGGGAAGTCTGGTGTGGGGGTTGGGGAGCGTTTGAGCCTGCTCAAGACGATGAATGCAGGCACCAGCAAGTGGTGAGAGGTGATGGTATTTGGCAAACACCAAAAGGTGCCGGATCCTCAGGGCCTGGAAAGGTGTCACTTCCATCCTTTGGTGGCTCTCACAACTCCCTGTAATCAGGAAGCTCCCCCTTGAATCTATCCCACAGCCTCTTACTGACACTAAAATCCCTTCTCTCCAGCTATCTGCACTGGACATAGGAGATGACCACAGTCACCTTCAGATAGTTCTAGATCAATGCACTATCAAGCATGGTATAGTATGTTTTTATTTGGATTATTCACACCTTTAAAAAAAAAAGCAACATTGACATATAATGTCATTATGTCCATTTTATTATTGTTTTAGTTAAAATTTTTTTAATGTTTTTTATTTATTTCTGAGAGAGAGAGAGACGGCATGAGCAGGGGAGGGTCAGAGAAAGAGGGAGACACAGAATCTGAAGCACACTCCAGGCTCTGAGCTAGCTGAGAGCACAGAGCCCAACACGGGGCTCAAACCCACGAACCGTGAGATCGTGACCTGAGCCAAAGTCGGACGCTTAACCAACTGAGCCACCCAGGCGCCCCGCATTATGTCCATTTTAAAAACGAGTCACAGAGTTCAAGGTCACAGAGCAAAAGTCTGAGTGACTTGGATTCCCCAGGCCTCAGGTCCTGAGCCCGCTCTGCGCACTCTTCTTGGGATGGCCCATGCCGACCCTGTATAAAGAAGGAGGCAGTCTGTCCACATCCTGCCTCCCCTACTTAGGTCCATAGGACTTAGGACCACTTCATCTCACTGAGCCTATGAAACATGGGTTGTAGGAGTTGCGACCATCAGATTTGAGGGGTGAGAAAGCATTTTGTTAAAAATAACAATAGGATGAAGAGCCTGTGACTCCCATCAATGTGGGCCGCAGCCAAGTAAGCCAGCCTCTCACTTTCTCTTTTATGAGTCTGTGACACACACACACACACTTTAAACTTTAAAGTCTCAGACATACTGGCATTTCAGGAATAAGGCAAGTCCCCAAAGATAGCCTTTCTGCAGAAGCTCACAAAAAAGGAATTAAGAAACTTGCCCATCCGTGACCTGAAGCCAGAGGTATGAAGGGCATGATGGCCACAGGACCTTTGAATATGAGATCCCCTTTTCCATCCATTGACCTACACCCCCCCTTTCCTCAGTTCTGTCTTATAACGTCAGGGACAGAATCAAATTTCCCATCTGCCCCTTCTCCATATAGCTCTGTGATACATGCCCCTGGAGAGTCCCACACATCATCACAGAACAAAAACAAAAACAACAAAGAAAAAATACCAAACCTGCCCCCTTACCGCCCCCGCCCCTCCACTATGAGTCGCCCACATGATAGGAGTTCTTTTACTCGGATTTCAAATACTAGAAATGAAATGGCTTTTTTTTTTCACTTCTGCTATTTACACAGAAGTGCCTGCCAGTGACCTCAAGGCTAAACCCACCATAATTCAAGTTTATTTTTAGATTTCTCAGCTGTAGATATCTACAAAATGCCAAAATGGGCTCAGTGAGTGATTCAATCAACAAGAGGAAGGAGTTCGTGAGGGGCAGGGGGAGCCCTGTGGAGGACCTGCTTCAGGTTAGATACCTTCCTGGTTCTGCTTCGCATCATCCTTCCAGAGACTCAGAGAAAACTCTGTGAGCGATCGTACCTTCGCAGGTATTGAAATGCAGGCTCCAGGCAGTTACACGACTCTGTCAAAATCGATCAGTTCGTAGTGGTCCACAGGGCCCAGGCAAGAGTACCAGACAATGGAGGCCTACATACCCCAAGCCCAGGGAGTTATGTTATAAATCAAGCCAATACACTGTTAAATAACATAGGTTCTATCCTATTTTGAAAACTTATGTTTCCATAATGAAAAATATATTTGATAATGACCTAAAAGGCCATGTTCAAATTTAGAATTCTCAGACTCCATGGAGAGTTTCCCTACAGCCCTTAGCCCAGGCCTGCAGTCCACTCCCCTTTTCTCTTCCTCCACCCCTCCCTGCACAGCTAAGCTACCTCTACACCACCACCCCCACACACTGCCTGCCTTTGGCCACCTCTTAAGCCTAGGACTTTCTGGATGCTGTGACCTGGAGCATGACTCAGAAGTGAGGACACAGACCCGCCATGTGCCTGTCATTTACCTGACAGGGAGGAGGGCCATCAGAAGGCCAGAAATGGGCCTTCCTCTACCCGCATCTGTGGGAAGCATTGCATTTAGCCAAGATGCTGTTTGCCTGTCCTATTAAGCAGGAATTCATGCAGTGAGCCAGCACCAAAACAGCTAACCTCATCCTTCTTCTTCTGCTAAGCCCTAAACCCGACATTTGAAAGGAAATAATACTTTTGACCATATCAGTCTATTTGTAGTAATCTTTGTCTTTCTCTACCCCCACAGGAGCCAAGGAGAGGCAGACTCTGATGTGCACATGTTGATATTTATGCATAGAATCTCTTCAGCTCTATTTTTGTTCTCTGCTTTAAAAGTCTTTGCTCTGAGAGCTAGAGGGGGCGATGGAACTGTTTTACACTGTGTCTCGCTTATGGTAGTGGTTACACAACTGTATGCATTTATAAAAACCCCTAGATGTGGGCACTAAACTAGGTGAACTCTACTATACGTAAATTATATCCCAAAAAATTATGTAATAAATGCTCTTTCGTCAAACCACATTTTAAGAAATGTGGAGCAGAAATGTGTTCAGGCATCGAAAATAACTTCCTTCGGTGTGACATTTAGCATGAGTCAGTGTCATGAACATCTGTCACATTTGTTGATGCCCATCATCTTACAAATAGCCTTTCTTTTCTGGAGGAAATTCCCTTCTTAGGGTCCTGCCTCCCCAAGAAGAAGTCAAGAACTCAAACTCCCAGGCTCCCTTGAAGCTACGGCATGCGCACGTGACCTACTCTCAGCCAATCAGAAAGGCTAATGAAGACTGATTTGGAAGTGAGTAGGAGTGGACACCTGCGCAGTAAGGGGCTTGCATTTTTGTTGACGTGTTGGCAGTAGAAGGGGTCCACTTTGGGGCTTTCGGTGGTTGTGTGTATAGGGGGAGAAAGATGGATGGGGAGTTCCATTCCTTGCTCTCTGCTACTCGCTGTGAGTCCCCTTTGGGAAAGTCCTTAACTTCTCTGAGTTTCTATTACCTCATCTGTAGAATGGGCATCAGAATACTTACCTCGTAGGATTGTTGTGAGATCAATGAGGTGATGCACGGTCTGGCATGCCACAGAGTCTGAGTAAGTATTAGCTCCCTTCCTTCCTCAAACAGTAGGTAAGATCCTTGAAATTGCTGGCCCTGCCTTATCAGCCTGGGAGCCTTCCCATAGGACAGACCCTAAGAGTTTTACTCAGAAGCCAAAGCTGACACTAACTTTTAAGGAACAGGGGCAGGCGGCCATGCAATTAGATAGAGGTAGGCATGCTAAGCTTCCCTTCTCCACCATCTCCTCCCTGTTGTACCAAAGAGTGGCCACTATTTCACAAGCTCTAAGTGAATCCTGTTTGGGGTCAATTCAACAGAAAATGCTTCAGTGTGATTTAACATCCACTGGTTGAACACCAAGAAAATGCCAGGTGCTGTGTTAAGAACCTAAGAAATAAACAAGGTATGTGCTCACTTTGGCAGCACATATACTAGAAATAAACAAGGTGCCCCTTAGTTGTACCCTGATGGAGAAAGATGCATCCATGCTTAGGATAAATATTAGACTGAGGGGTACCATCACAGCAGTGTGAACAGCATGGGTGGGCATCAGGTGTGAATGGCATGCTGTGGGCTTGAGACATCAGAAATTCCTCAGGGCTTTTGAGCTGGGTCTTAAATGACAAGTTAGAGTCTAACAGGGGAAGAAAGAGACTTCTCTCCTTGAGAAGAGCATAGTGCTTTGGGAGAACTCAAAGTTGGGCCAGAATGGCTGGGTTCAGGTTGGGGTTGGAGACTGAGGCCAGAGCTGGTGAATGAGCTGTGCTGAGAAGGGCTTTGCAGGCACAAGAAGAGAATGAAGCAGACATGGTCTCCTTGAACAACTGTGTGAGAAGGATGGTTTCAAGGCTCCTCCTGTGTTTTCTTTCTCACCAGTGCTCTACTAAGATTTCCTAAATGTGCTTAAACTAAGCTTCTCTGAACCCCACAACCCCTCCTGGAGATGATCAATAGAATCCCCAACTGTGGGGCCAGAGAGGACATCCAAGATCATCTGGTTCGATCCCCAGAAGATGAAACAAGAGAGGGACCCCTGGAAACTTGGTTGGCCAAGCTGAGACTGGAACCCCAAACTCTTCCACCACAACAGATGGTCTTGAACTCAACAAGCATAAAGACACTGGGCTTTCAATAACTAAAACATACAAAGGCACTGCACCAGCAGCCCGCAGGTAAGAGATCATGGGCGGCTTCTTGGAACGCACCATGGGGACTGCTGAGTGGCTCTAGGCTCTGGGCCTGAGCCTGCCCACATGCCCCAACCCAGGAGGGTCCTCCTGGACCGAGGAGTGGACCCTGGTTGTGGTGGAATCAGATGGGGTGCAGCAGTGGCTTGTTGGAGATGTGATCCAGAGCTTTGAGAGGAGGGGCTTCAAGCTGGTGGGGATGAAGATGCTACAGGCACCAGAGTCCTTGCCAAGCACTACCATGACCTGCATGGGAAGCCCTTCCACTCAGCCCTCATCAACTACATGAGCTCCAGCCAGTGGCAGCCATGGTCTGGGAAGGCCCCAGTGAGGTCTGGTCCTCAAGAGCCATGATAGGACACACCGACTCAGCAGAGACTGCCCCCGACACCAGCAAAGGGGACTTCAGCATTCACATCAGCAGAAACATCACCCACACCAGTGACTCCACAGAGGGGGCCCAGAGAGAGATCCAGCTACGGTTCCAGAGCAGTAAGCTGGTGGGTTAGGCAGACAGAGGCAACCAGAACAACATTTACCCAGCCTGAGCACTCAGGCTGCCCTCAGCCACCCCATCAGCCACCCAGGATCAACTCCCTCTGTCAACAAGAACTTGAGCCCACATCTATGGTCTACCCATCTGATCCAGACCACCTCCTTGTCCACCTTCTGCCCCTCTTCAGCCCAGAGGGGTTGAGCAATCAAACTTTATGTGCCTTTAAGTATCCTAAGCCATCAAGAACTTGGACCAAATCCTTTCTGTACCAAAGTGCCAGACAACCTTTGGGGTGTCTCCAAAAGTGTGTAGTGTGACCTCCCTTCCCCAAGAGGGGGTAAACATTAAAATTCAATGTGTTGAATGCATGCAGGTAGGTCACTTATTAGTTTCTGCCATGTCTGAGGTAGGGATGAAGACTTTATGCCAAGTTGTAAGAGTTTGAGAGTAGAAATGAAGCTTACCCTCTCACACACCTTAACTAATGAACTACTTGATATGTACAAACTCCATTGTGAAATATGTAGGATTAGCCTAGCCGCGGGCTCAGTCTGAGGGGTGGGAAGTTGGCAATGTGGATCTCTCACCCCTCACTTGCCTTAAGATCAACCTCACCATTTCCGGCCCCTGCTTTCACCACAGAGGCTATTTTAGCCCAAGTTTCCAGTTGCCCTCACCACCTCCCCAAGATAAAGGTCACTGCAGAAGTCATCATCAGGTTTTCATTAAGGAACAAAAAGAGCCAAGGGGATTCTGGGCAACCCTCCGCCACACGCAGAGGCTCTGGCATGGAGCTGCTAGGACAGTGGCATTGTGTGGCCATCCCCTCCCCCCCCCACTCCCCACAGCCCACCCACCCCCTCCCCGCTGGCTGAAACTAGAACAGCATGAGGTTTCTCTGAGCAATTCTAGAACAAACTGTTCCCTTGCTTTCCCTTTCACCTTTCCTCAGACCCCCATCCTCACCTGCCCCCACTCCTTCCCTCACAGAGCTTGGCGACATGAAAAACACAGACCTATAAACTCTTCCTCTCGGCACTGAACCCAGGTGGCAAAACAGGAAGCATCTTCTTGTTAAGGCAAACCCATTGTGTTCTCTGTGCACGCGTGTCCTGACAAGCAGCAGGAAACCGCCACCGGGCCGTGGCAACAGGTGTCAGGTTGACCTGAGGTCTCCTGTTAGCCTATGCCTGGCCCTCCTTCCCTTTCTTCCTCCTGGACAGCCGCCTCCTTCCTCCTGCAGCCAGACAGCTCCCCACCTCACACCTGCTGCTCCTGACCTTTGTGGTGGCCCAAGGCCTGATGAAGACCTTAAAAGGCCTAAACCCTAAAAAGATTATAGCTTCTCTCCAACTATAATCTGTAACACTGACCAACCAACACACATATGCGCGCGCACACACACACACACACACACACACACACACACACACACACAACCAAATACCCTGGAATTAAGATTGCTGCTTCATTAGATTTTCGAGTTAACAAAATTCTAGGTAAGTTCAAAGCTGAACGTTTCTCAAGTTTGGGGTGTCCCTGTCTGGTTCGAGCCCTAAATGTAACTACCCAGGTTATCCAGCACTGATGGAGGCCCACTCTCCTTGGCTTCATGTGGGAGTAGATTGTTCCCAAGTAAACTAAAACAGGGGTTAGAGCTGGGGGAGGGATAAGAGATAAGATCATGGACTCGATCTACTTGCCCCAAGGGACTGGAAGCCATAGCACACTCTGGGGAGAGTCAGGAATTGGTGCTTTGACCAGGACTCCAGCTGCGGGAAAGGCAGGACTGAGTTTCTGCAGATCTGGCTCCCTCCAGGGGACTCTGGGTGTGCTTCTTTCTGGTACCTTCCAGAGAAGATCTCTATTCTTTGTTGCCCTTTTCAAGACTCACCCTGTTCTTTCTGATGGTAACAGGGGTGTGAGTTCATGGTAGGCTAAGTTATTCCTTTTTAATTTTTCTCTTTTACATTTTTTCCACTTTTACTGAGGCGTAATGGACATACAACACCGTATTAAGTTCAAGGTGCACAGCATAATGACATGATTTACACATATTGTGAAATGATTGCCACAATTAGTTAACATCTATCGCCTCACAGATACAAAACAAAAAGAAAAAAATTTTTTCTGGTGATAAGACCTCTTAAGATTTACTTTCTTAGGAACTTTCAACTCTGCTGCCCGTCAGAGTTGCCTACAGTGGCCATGTTTCCTGTCACACTCGTGCTGAGTCTTTACCCCTCCTGAACTCTTCCCACCTTGTTTTGTGGTCTCATGTTTCAGCTCACGCCTCAGCTTGACAAAGAAAAATGTGTTTTTATTAACGTTTTTGAGAGATTTCAGCTAAGAGAGAAAATCTAGACTTAAAAAATTTTTTTAATGTTTTTTATTTATTTCTGAGAGAGAGAGAGAGAGAGCAGGGGAGGATCAGAGAGAGAGGGAGACACAGAATCCAAAGCAGGCTCCAGGCTCTGAGCCAGCCGTCAGCACAGAACCCGACACGGGGCTCGAACCCACGAACCGTGAGATCATGACCTGAGCCGAAGTCGGACACTTAACCAACTGAGCCACCCAGGCACCCCAAAATCCAGACCTTTAAATACTGTTTTCAGACATGCCTTTGGTATATTTTAATTTCTTCAGGACCTTGTACTCAGTCAATATCATCTATTCTGCGTGTCCTATTTAATATACTTGAGAAGACTGGCTCATCTAACCTAGGCCTTTAGAAGCTTTTCTTAAAAAATCAGTATTTTTCCAGTTTGTTGGCAGAATTAGCACATGGACTCCGTTTCACCTGAGAAGACTTGATGGATCAGAGCAGTAAATGGTATATCGCCCTTTACACATTCTAGCAGCCTATGGCCTTAGGTGGAAAGCACAACCCTAACCAATTGATTCAGAAAAAGGAGTTCATGAAAAGGATACAAGGTGGGTCCAAGAATTGGTAAGAAACAGCAAGACCACATTCAGGGCTTTACAGACAGAAACAACTAAGGTAAGGTATTCTTTACCCTCTAGGCCACCAAGTTGTCAGTGGGCGGTTGGACTGAATAACTAGGAAAGTTTCTTCCAGATCCTGCTCTGAGCGCCTTCTTAGAAATCTTTGCTCATGGGCAGGACTTCCCCAAAAGTAATACGCACATTCTCAGAGAATAGGATGGGGTACAGGAAGCCTTGTATAAGGGCACCTTTTCCAGGCAAGGAGGGGGACAGCCAGGACCTGTCTTTCATGGACTTCAGGTCATGCCTAGCGTCAGTCTGGCATGGTGGGAAAAGCCCCTTAGCTTGCAGTCAAAGGTCAAGTCGCTTTTTCTCTATGAAGTCTCACTTTCCTGGATCAGAAATTGAAACCTACCAAACAGAGCAACCCTGGAGGTTACATGGGTAAGATATAGGAATGTGCTTAGAAATACAGAAGCTCCATTATTTCCCATTAGTTGGCATGCTCTTTGGTCAATTAGTTGACTATGATTTATTGGGCCTTCAGGACCTAGCACTTGACCCAACACCTGACTGAGTAGGCGCTCAGTTAATGGATGCCAGATGAATGGTTGGATGGACAAATGGACAAGCAGAGTAGTGAGGAACAGTCAACTCTAGGAAAGACTTTGCACATCATCTGTTGACACATCACAACAGCTATGTCCAAAGACGAAGCAAAAGCAACAGATGTCTCATGTGCCAAACATAGTTTACCCATCACTCAGGTGACAAAGGCCAAAAACCTGGCCCACGGGCTATGTGTCCCCTTTGAGAGACCAGCTCAAACAGTGTGGCTGTCCCTGTGTCCTGAACTCCCAGACTGAGAAATGCTGAGAAAGCAAGCAGTCTGTTCAAAGTCTGCTTTGAACACGTCTGGCCTTGGCACTTGCTACTGACCACTGACCACTCCCCTCCTTCCTTCCCCTGGGTCACTCCTACTCCTCTTAGATGACACTTTTTTCGCGGCCCTCCTGAGTCCCCTCCTGTGTGCCCTGGTGGCTTCTTGGGCTTGCTCTACCCCCACTCCATTAGTTCCAACTATATTTTGCCTTCCATTATTTTAAAAATATTTTGAAAAATTTAAATATAAAGGTGTGAAAAATAACACAATCATATTCCTGGATACCTCTCCATTTGCATCCTCTTCCTTTCCCATATTGAGCTTAATGTATACCTTGTGATGCACGTTTTTGTACTTTTACTGCTCATGGGTAATTGCCTCTTTACTTTTCCATCTTCCCCACTATTACGGAATAAATGTTTGTCTCTCTAAAACCCATATGTTGAAACCCTGACCCCCAGGGTGGCTGCATTTGAGGATGGAGCCTCTAAGGCAGTAATTAAGGTTAAATAAGGTCATAAGAGTGGGGCCCTGATCCAATAGGACTCATGTCCTTATAAGACGAGATAGCAGTGGGGCGCCTGAGTGGCTTAGTCGGTTAAGCGTCTGACTTTCGCTTGGGTCATGATCTCGTGGTTCGTGGGTTCGAGCCCTGCATCGGGCTCTGTGCTGACTGCCAGCTCAGAACCTGGAGCCTGTTTCAGTCTGTGACTCCTCTCTCTCTCTGACCCTCCCCTGCTCACGCTGTCTCTCTCTCTCTCCTAGAAATAAATAAAAATATTAAAAAAAAAAAAAAAGAAGAGATAGCAGAGGCCTCACTTTCTCTCTCTCTCTCTCCCCATCCCTCACCCTCTCCCTCTCCTTCTCTTCCCACCTCTTTGCACACATTGAGAAAAAGCCATGTGAGGACATAGTGAGAAGATAGCCATCTGCAAACCAGAAAGGGAGGCTGACTCTCCTGGACCCTGATCCGGGACTTCCAGGCTCCAGAACTGTGAGGAAATAAATTTCTGTTGTTTAAACCACCCAATGTATGGATTTTGTCAGCTTCAGCTGACTGCTACACCCACTATGCCCCAAGTGAGCTAGGAAAGGCCAGGGACCATGGGTGTTCATCTTTTTAGAGTCCAGAGCCATGCCTGACATAAACATGCTTGTCAAGTATTTGTAAAATGAATGAACAAAGTCACTGCATAACCAAAACAGATGTCCTAGGGTCTATTCCCCGGGAACAAAGTATTCGCTGCTCTGCCACAACACAGGTCTTATTCAAGCTGCTGCTGAGACCACAGTCAACTCCCAACAAATTAAATTTAAGAGGAGAAAAAGAAATTCCCAAGAAAAAAGTGCAGGACACTCTGGCATCTTAGGAAAGTCACTTTAGCGACAAATTAAATGTTTATTGGGCACCTCCTTATTAGGAACTCAGTGTTGAACACCCTCCATTTCTGTAAGGTAGTCAGTCTTTAAAAGACCAAAGACCTAATGGTCGGTCCTAAGATGCCCTGGATATAAGCAAGCACTCTGTGTCTGCTTCTGTTATAGACATGTCCTTTGTACGGACACTTTGGAGTATTCATGGCCCTCCAAATGAAGACTATAAACTCAAAAACCTCTCCTTCAGTTTGTAAAACTAAACACATCCTTGGCATAGCTTGAACACGATAGAGCCCACTCCCACAAACCCTTAAACATCCATAAGCGGGGGTGGGGGGGCCTGGGTGGTTCCATCGATTAAGTGTCCGACTTTGGCTCAGGTCATTATCTCACAGTCTGTGGGTTCAAGCCCCGCGTCGTGCTCTGTGCTGACAGCTCACAGCCTGGAGCCTGCTTCAGATTCTCCCGCTTCAGATTCTGTGTCTCCCTCTCTCTCTGCCCCTCCCTCACCCACTCTCTGTCTCTCAAAATAAAATAAAGATATTTTAAAAATTTAAAAAAAAAACACATCAGTAAGGGGCTTTACTTCTAGAGTCCCTGCTTTGACTTTTAAGATTCTTCAGAGGGAAAGAGGCAGCAGTGTCAAGTAGCTGCCTTCAAATCTCTTGCTGAATGTGCACCACACACTCCATAACAAGTGCGATGAGACAGAACCCTCCGTGATGGAGGATATCATGGTGGGACCCAGTATTGAATGATTATGGAATTATACCAAACTACATAAAAAATTGGTTGCTGTTTTTTAAATCACAGCGCTGTTTGAGGCAATGCAAAGATGACCCAGGAAGGTACACAACACAGTTTTGTTTTCAAGAAGTATGAAGTCTATTCCAGAATAGAAAATAATACACATGCTATTGCCATGTATGCCAATTTGGGTGTCACCAAAGTAAAGTGCTATGGAAGTTCAGAGTAGAAAAGGCAGTGCAGGTGGGCATCCTGGATCTCCAAGGATGAGATGGGACTTGGAAAGTCACCCTGAGTTCCTCCTATCCTGTACCTTCCATAAAGAGTGTGTTCACAGTGAATAGTCACTGACTGCATGCTAACACGTAGAGGGAAAGCTCACAATCAGTGCTAGGGAATCCCCATTGCCTCACACAGAGACCAGCTAAGAAACTGAAACTGAAGGCTTCCAGGCCACAACATGCCATGTCCATGTAGCCAGAATTGGAAGGGCTTGGTGGTACAGTGAGAAGAAGAAAAGGGTCTGAAGTGAGCACCACCACTTAGCATCAGGCAGAGGCTACTAAGGAGACCAGAACCGGTAACAGCCCCTTATCCCTGTACCCCTAACAAGGTGGTGCATCTGCCACAAAATTCTCTAGTCCTTCCCAGTGTACTTGTGGACTTTCTATAGCAGCCTGTACCAGTGGAGAACCAAGAAAATCCCTGAGAATAACAAGGAATATCCTGAAAAGAGAGCTTGGAGCTTATGTGGTCCAATCCTGTAACTTTCCAGATGGACAGCCAAGAACCGGAGAGAGGAAGTTACTTGCCCAAAGTCACATAGTAAGTTATAGCAGAGGCAAGACTGGAACACAGGTCTTCTGCCTCTAAATTTATTTTTTCTTAAAAGCATCTAAGGGCTCCAAGACGAAACTTCCGGAATAATTCCAAACTGAAGTTTCCTGACATTCCTTACCAATATCCTGCCCAGATATAACCCTTGAGAGTCTTTTCCACCTGGTTCAAGAGATTGCCCATATCCCTAAAAGCAAATGGGCTCAAGATGCCAATGATGAGAGTAGCCAAAACCTTTGGACTGGAGGGAGAGTTCAATGAGGACTTCTCATGCTTCCATTTGGGGATTTGGAATAACACAGAGTGGTCAAGCAATAGGCAGGATGCCACAAAAAAAATCCTTCACTTCAGAGTTTCAGATGCCTTCTGGGTGTCTTCTAGGCGTCCCATTCCCCTCACTTTACACTTGAGAAAGCTGAGGCCCAGAGAGGAGATGCAATTTGCTCAAGATCATACAGGGAGCTAAGCTCACTGCCCAACAGAATGTTCGTATGTCTGGGGAGAAGAAACCCTATTCTATCTACTTGTCCATCTGCCTTCCAGCCCTGTACAGTCTTGGATTTCTTTCCCTTATTTTAGGTAAAGCATCATGTCATGCTTGGTCTTGGTTACAACTGCAAGGAACAGGGGTATAATCTAACCTTAACTTCTTAATCTATACCTTACAATCTTTGGGGACAGGAATCACCTGTATCAGTCAGGGTTGAAGCAAGCAAGATCCACTCTAAGTATTTAAAACAAAAGCAATTTAATATTGGGAGCTAGTTATACAGGTGATGGAATTGCTGAGAAGTCAAACAAGGGATGGTGAGGCCACCCAGAGATTAATAACAGCAGGAAGTTTCCAGCATCCCTAGGGCTGGAGGGACACAGGAAGAAGGTAGTATTTCCAAAGCCCAGAAACTAGGGCAGGAGCTGGCACCAAGGTGGAGGTACTCATCAGATGCTGACACCACGGCAGCAGGGGCTGCCTGATGGACTCTAGGATCACAGACATGAAACCACTGCTGGGGATGCCCCCGGAAGCAGAGAAAGAAACACCCTAGTGATGGAAAAAGCTATACTATGCAAACAACACCCACAAAGGAGTTTGAAAGGGTATACTAATATCAGACAAAATAGACTTCAAGACAAAAATTTATTATAGAGACAAAGAAGAGCATCTTGTAATGATATAGAGATCAATACATCAAGAAGATATAACAAATATACATATATGCACCTAAAAAACAGAGCCCCAAAACATAGGAAGCAAACACTGACAGAATCAAAGGGAGAAATAGGCAATTCAACAATCATGGTCAGAGATTTCAGTACCCTACTTTCAATAGTGGGTAAAATAACTAGGAAGATCAATAAGGAAACAGAAAACTTGTTCAACTATAAATCAACTGAACCCAACAGATATCTATAGACTGCTTCATCTGACGACAGCAGAATATATATTCTTCTCAGGTGCACATGGAACATTCTCCAAGATAGACCATATGTTAGGAAACAAAACGTATCTCAACAAATTTAAAAGAATTAAGATCAGGGCACCTGAGTGGCTCAGTTGGCTAAGGTCCGACTCTTGATTTCAGCTTACGTCATAATCTCATGGTTTATGAGTTTGAGCCCTGCGTTGGACTGTGCTGACAATGTGGAGCCTCCTTGGGATTCTCTCTTCATCTCTCTCTGCCCCTTCCCCACTCTTTCGCCCTCTCTCTCTCAAAATAAATAAACATTAAAAAAACTACACATATAAAAATAATAAAAATAAAAGAATTAAGATCATACAAATTATAATCTCTGATCACAATAAATAACAGAAGGAATGGGGCACCTCAGTGGCTCACTTGGCAGTGTGTCTGACTCCAGCTCAGGTCACAGTCTTGTGGTTCATGAGTTCGAGCCCTGCATCACGCTCTGTGCTGACAGCTCAGAGCCTGGAGCCTGCTTTGGATTCTGTGTCTCCTTCTCTCTCTCTCTCTGCCCCTCCCCCACTCATGCTCTGTCTCTCTCTCTCTCACTCCTTCTCTCTCAAAAATAAACATTAAAAAATATTTTAATCAATAACAGAAAGAAAATTTCAGAATCCACAGATATGTGGAAATTAAATAACACACTTGAAAATAATCAATGGGCCAAGGAACTCACAAGGGAAATTAGAAAATACTTCTAACGAAAACACAACATATCAAAACCTATGGGATGCAGCTAAGTTAGTGCTTGGAAATTTATAGCTATAAATATCTATATTGGGGGAAAAATAGAAAGACCTCATATAAAAAACCTAACTCTTACCTTTAAAAATTAGAAAAAGAAGACCAAACTAAACCTGAATCAAACATAAGGAAAGAAAGAATAAAGATGAGAATGTAACGAAATGAAATAGAGAATAGGAAAAGGTAGGGAAAATCAATAAAACCAAAAACTGGTATACTGAAGAGATTTACAAAATTGACAGATACCCAAACCACATAAAAAGATCACAAGAAAATAAAACTGCAGACCATTATTCCTTATATAATATATATATATATATATATATATATATATATATATACATGCAAAACTCCTCAGCAAAATGTTAACACCTCAATTCAGCAGCATCTAAAAAAAGATTAGGGGCTCTTGGGTGGCTCAGTTAGTTGAGCATCCCACTCATGATCCCAGCTCAAGTCAAGATCTTTCAGTTTATGAGATCAATCCCCACCCGGGGTTCTGTGGAGCCTGCTTGGGATTCTCTCTATCCTTCTCTCACTGCTTTTTCTCTTTCTCTCTCTCTCTCTCTTTCTCTCTCTCTCTCAAAATAAATAGGTAAACTTAAAACATTAAAAAAAAAAACAGGTATTTGAGGTTGGTTCAACATACAAAAATCAAACTACATAATACACCATATTTAATAGAATAAAGGACAAAAAAACAAAAAAAAAACAAAAAAACCCAAGGTGGACGCAGAGAAAGCATTTAACAAACTCCAACAAACTGGCAATAGGGGAGAACATGATATATAGAAATGAACTCAAAATGGATCAGAGTTAAATGCCAGAGACAGAAGTATAGAACGGTCAGAAGAAAACAGAGGGACAAATTCAATCTTCTTGAATTTGAATTAGGCAGTGGTTTTTTAGATAGAATGCCAAAACCGCAACTGATGAAAGAAACTAAATGAATTTAAAAACTTTATGCTTCAGAGGGTACCATCAGGAGGTGAAAGACAGAGGCACCTGGGAGGCTTATTCAGTTGAGCATCTAACTCTTTTTTTTTTTTTTAATTTTTTTTTTTTAAATTTATTTCTGAGAGAAAGACAGCATGAGCAAAGGAGGGTCAGAGAGAGAGGGAGATACAGAATCCGAAGCAGGCTCCAGGCTCTGAGCCAGCTGTCAGCACAGAGCCCGATGCGGGTCTCAAACCCACAAACTATGAGATCATGACCTGAGCCAAAGTCGGACGCTCAACTGACTGAGCCACCCAGGTGCCCTGAGCATCTAACTCTTGATTTGGGTTCATATCATGATCTCATGGTTCATGGGCTCAATCCCTGTGTCAGCCACCACTTTGACATTGCAGAGCCTGCTTGGGATTCTCTCTCTCTCTCTCTTTCTGCCCCTCCCCTGCCCCCACACACACACTCTCTCTCAAAATAAATAAATAATAAACTTAAAAAAAAAAAGAATGTGAGGGTGTTATATGGAAACCAACTTGACAATACACTATCTAAAAAAAAAAAAAGAATGTGAAAAGACAATCTACTAGATTGGAAGAAAATATTTACGAGCCATATGCCTGATAAAGGACTTCTACCCAGAATACATGAAGAACTCTTACAACTCACAATAAAAAAAACAAATAACTCAAAAATTGGCAGATGATTTAAATAGACATTTCTCCAAAGAAAACAGAGAAATGGTCAACACCATTAGAGTAATGCAAATCAAAACCACAATGAGATACCATTTCATAACTGTTAGATGACTAGAATCCAAAAGGCAATAACAGGTTTTGTCAGGGATGTGAAACCTCCATATAGAGCTTAGGAGAATGTAACATCATGAGGCCACTTTGGGATATAGTTTGACAGCTCCTCAGAAAGTTAAACCTGGAATTGCCATATGACCCCACGATTCTGCTCCTAGGTCGGTACCCAAGAGAAATAAAAGAATATGTCCTACACAAAAACTTGTACATGAATGTTAATAGCAGCATTATTCATAAGAGCCAAAAAGTAGAAACAAAACCACTCACTGGTACCCAAGTGTCCAACTGATGATGGATAAACACAATGTGGTATATCCATACGATGGAATATTATTGGGCCATAAAAAGTAATGCGGAAATGAGACATGGATGAACCCAGAAAACATTATGCTAAGTGAAAGAAGCCAGACATGAAGGCCACATATTCTATAATTCTATTTACATGAAATGCCCACAATAGACAGACCTATAGAGCTAGAAAGATTGGTGGTTACCGAGGGCTGGGACCAAGGTTGGAGGAGACATGGGGAGTCACTGCTAATGAATAGGGGGAGGGTTGCAGAGGGAAGTGATATAAAATGTTCTAAAACGATTGTGGTAATGGTTGCACAATTCTGTGAATCTACAAAACCACTCACTGGTACCCTTTAAAAGAGTGAATCTTAAATTTATATGTGAGTTATATCTCCATAAAGAAAAATGAAAAAAACAAACAAACAATGAAAGGAAGAGAAAGAAAAAAGAAACATCCTGACAGTGCCTCCCATTGGCCAAACCTATCCAAGAAGCTGGAAAACAAAGTTGTCTGGGAAATGTAGTTCCCTGTGACACTGAGTAAGGCAAAGAAAAGATGAGGATAACGCCCCATTCACCTCTGATTCCCTGGCCCGCGGTATTCAGTCTATAAACACGTGTCAAATCTATAACTGGCCCTTATTCTCTTGCCTTGGGCTGGGATCTTTGTCTGCGGGGCTACACAGGGGGCTTTTTGAATATAAATAACCTGATGATTCACGATCCTGTGACAAATGAGGGGGCTATCACTGTCACATACTCATACCCTTTGGTTCCAGAAAGCACTGTAGGGTTGAGGCCGGATTGGAGGGAGGAGTGGGTGTAGGAGGGGCAGAGAAGAGGGTGGCTCCTCTCACAACTTAAAAGCACTTCCTCCCCAGACAGTGGGAGCTCAAGACCCGGCACAGCCTTCCTGTGTGGTTTCAGCCGCCCAGAGAGTGTCATGGACCTGGGTGAGTGAGCCTCTCTGTCTGAGAAAAAGCAGTACTGGGGTCACTCTGACATCCAGCCTGACTTTGTGGAATGCAGGTGGAGGAGGGGGATGGAAGGCATGGAGGAGTCTCCTGAGAGATCACGTCCTGCGTTTGGTGGGAATCGGTGTCTGCTCCCACAGAATGCCACCCTGTTCTCCCAGGCATGGCGGATGCACCTTTCAGACCTGGGGAAAGGGGTAACCATCGGTGAGTGAGGCTGTGTCTTTCTAGAACAGTAGGGACTAGAGAAGGCTGCAGTGCTAGGGTTGGTGGTGATCTGGACGGCACCTGTTCTCGTCTCAACTTGGGGTGATGGGGGAGGCTGTCTGGGACCTGTTTCATCAGGGACAAAGCCTCCCCAGAGGGCTCTGGACTCCTCCACTTCCCGTCGGCTCTCTGATTTCCACCTTTGTCACCTGCTAACCAGGGATCAGAAGCTCTGCGTGCTCAGGGTTGCGAGGAGGAGC
This sequence comes from Proteles cristata cristata, assembly GCA_017311185.1. Classification (NCBI taxonomy): domain Eukaryota; kingdom Metazoa; phylum Chordata; class Mammalia; order Carnivora; family Hyaenidae; genus Proteles; species Proteles cristata. The sequence goes on along the minus strand of JAESUZ010003788.1, from coordinate 251,711 downwards.
ACATTTGTGCCACTGGGATAGGTGGTGCAAATGCAAGCCCTCTGGCTTGGCTGCCGCCTCTTGCAGGTTAAAGGCTGGGTGGGCGACAGGAGATGGGACAGCAATGGGGCGTTCAGTTTGGAGTCAGAGCCCGGGCCTCCAGCACAGCCTCTGCCTCACTTCATTGCTTTTTCTGCGCTGGCAGATGATTCTTCCCTTTTAAAAGCCTGTCCTCTGGCCTAACGTCAGTCTTAACTAGAGGGAAAGAAGCTCTTGCGAGGGTTTTGAGGGGTATGTCCCGCTCCAGACACCCCATTTGTAAATCTCAGCCGTGAAGTCAGACCCGGCTGAGGCTACGAAGGCCAGGTTCCTGGATGGTTCATTCTCACCAGCAAGCAAAGCACCACGGCGGCCTCAAAGCCGCAAGAGGTTGGCTTTAAAAAGTGAAGGTTCATGGGTGCTGGGCTGTCCTCAATACTCCTCCCACCACACCACAGCCTCTTGCCTTTACTCTACCTCCCCCACACCTGCTCCGAACCCTGGGCGGACAGAGCGATCAGCTGTAAAGGGGTTAAAGTAGCCACCCACCCGACCATCTGGGACTCCTGAGAAGGTAGGGTCTGATCTTTACCTCTCTATCCCAGGTGCTTTGGGGGTGGAAGCAGAAAGTATCTGGTGGAAGGAAGGAATGAATGAATGAATGAATGAATGGCATCAAGAACTCTGAGTTGATTTTAGTTTTTAAAAATCTCTTCCAACCTCCTGTCCTGCCAGCCGCCTGCTACCTAATTCCACTCCCCAGACCCCCACGCCACTCACCACCATCACAGAACGAAGGCATCACCCGCTGAGCAGCGACTTCTAACTCTCTGTATGACCTCTGGGAAGGAAACCAACCAGTGTCCCAGTAGTGTGCTGGGAAATGTTGAAAAACCTGCTCCCCCGAAGGAGGAAGGGCCCTGATTGGTAGTTCTTGCCAATTTCCATAGCGTAAATTCTCCCACCATGGTCGAATTAAGCTTCAGACAATTTCAAGGCATGAAATGGCTGAGCACAGAGTCAAGGAAGGATGTACGCAACTAGGTTCTGCGCCTGTAAGAACCAGCTCTTTAGTCCACCGCTGAGGGTCTCCCCCTCCCCAGACCTAGGTTTGGGGAGCTAGTCTCACAGGCTTTGATGCGGGGAAGGAGGGCAACCTCTGGTTTAGGAGAAAGGGATGTTCTTGTCTGCTTCACTCAACTCAAGAGAGAGCCCCAACGGCCAAGCCTGAAATACTGGTAAGAAGGGAAGCCACTGAGAGAAACTTTGCTCAGAACGGACTCTGGGCGGTTGGGAAGACGGGTAGGCCACGGAGGATCCGTTTTTTCTCTCTTCGTCCGCCCAGCAGGGAACAAGAGGTGGGTGAGGAGGCAGAGTTTCTGTTACACAAAATGAAAACCCCGAAGCAGGACTGAGCTGGTCTTTGATTCACGATTTGAATGAGCAGCCCCTACCCCCCCGTGCCCCCAGGCATCCTCCCCACCTTCGAGGGAGGAAACTTAAGACCTCAAAATTCTCCAAAGCAGAAAAGCAAAAATGAGCCCATCAGAGACTTCTCTCTCATAGCTTGACCTCGAATGATGGCAGAGGGATGTTGATGGAACTCAGGGGCAATAGGTCCCGGCCTTCTGGGGGCCCGGCGGGGGTGGGGGATGGGTGGGAATGGTCCAGCCTCTGAGAGCTGTAGGAGAAATCTCTCTTCTTCGTGGGGCACCTTCTTTCCATCAGCCATCACTGGTGCGGGAATTCGGGCATGACCAGTCTCGTGGGGTGAGAGACGCATTGTGTCAACAAGCCACTGAGACAAAGCGAGATACGAAGCTGATGGGGTAAGGGTGAGGCACTTGGGAAGCTCAAAGAAAAGCATAGTGAGCGTGGGTCAGAGGGGCATTTCAGTTGGGTTTTGAAAGGTAGGTAAGCATTACCAAACCAGAGAAGGAGGAACAAGGGATGCGGGATGTGGCAGGGATAACAAACTCAAGTTTCATCAGAGGCCATGAAGGCAAACGAGGGAAGGGGCATAAGCTGTGGTTAGTGGAGGGGAGCAGAGTGAACCAGAGGGTGTAAGCCCCACCGAAAGGCATCCAAATCCAATTTTTTAAAAATGTTTTTATTTATTTCTAGGAGAGAGAGAGAGAGACAGCGTGAGCAGGGGAGGGTCAGAGAGAGAGGGAGATACAGACTCTGAAATAGGCTCCAGGCTCCGAGCTGGCAGTCAGCACAGAGCCCGACGCGGGGCTCAAACCCACGAACCGGAGATCATGACCTAAGCGAAAGTCGGACGCTTAACTGACTAAGCCACCCAGGCGCCCCCAAATCCAATTTTTTGAAAGTTCAGTGTAGCTGGGCAGAATATCCAGGGGCTCTGCCTGCAGACCCCCAAGCAGTCAGCTCCGACACAAACTACCAAAAACAAGGAAGAAGCAAGTAGAGGGGGGTGTAAGGAACGTGGCCATGCCATGGAGGAAGGGAGGAAGAGAGGCAAGAAGGACAGGCAGGACCAGTCTTTAAGACTTTGTGTGGCATTGCTAAGGGGTTTGGGCTTTATCCTGAAAGCAAAGGGGAGCCAGTGAAGATTTTTATTTTTCAGTTGAGTTAAAGGATGTGAGTTGCGTCTCAGAAGGAGCTCTGTGGCGGTAAAGCCTTATGTCAGGGCAGAGGTAGGGCCAACTCTGAGATGTTAGGGGACAAAAGCAACACAGTTGGATGACCCGTGGGATGCGGGAAGGTAAGGATTCCCATCACGCTCCGTGGAAGTTTCTATACACAGAGGGCTCTTCAGATATGTAATGGGATGCAGTCATGAGAGTTCCATTCAACTCTCAGATCCATCTTTTAGCAGCTGTGTGACCCCAGGCAAGTGCCTTAACCTCTCTGGGCCTCTATTTTTGGGAATATAGTATGAACATTGCAAGACATGGCTCACAGGATGTTACAAGGGAGAGATACACAAAGACTAAGGGGAAAAACAAAAGAGGGGTTAGAGTGTGGTTTCTGGAGACGGAAGGATTCAAAGCCCAGATCCCCTACTAGCTGACTGTGTGACTCTGGGAACGTCACTAGTCACTCTGTGCTTCAGTTTCCTCGGTGCCAGATGGGGATAACAGGAGTACCTATGCCCGGGCTTCTGTGAGGATGAGATTATCAGACCTGGGAAAGGTTTGGTGCAGACTGAGAGCTCAGCGAGATCTGAAAGGTATCACTGGATAAAGCAGTTGACATCACAACTGATTGACTGTAGGGTTCAACCAGCAGTTGTTCAGGCCTACCTTCTGCCTGAATAGGGGTCCTCCAGTCTTCGCACCTTCTCTCCAAATTTCCTCACTGCCTCCCTGCCTCTTCTCTCCCCTTTTCCCCTGCCTCCTCTCCACCACATCCCGCCTCCCCCACCCCGGGTTTAAAAAAAAAAAAAAAAAATGTCAGCACGTGAAGAATTCCAGAGAGGAAAGTTTGGGGTGGCTTTGAGGCCCAGCTGATGGACAGCCATGATTTCCTGGACAGCCTGGAGGGCTGAAAAATGTGAAGATGGAAGTTTGGAATTTGGGGGAGCAACTGACCAGCAATCAATCCCCTCCTCCCAGTCAGGAAGGCAGTTTCCCTTGCTGGGGGCTCAGGTCGGAGTTCTAGGGAATTTTCTTTTCATTATGATGATTACTAGAAACTCAAGAACTCAGAAAACACCCAACATGTAAGTCACCCACTTCTCAACCCCTGAGATTCCCAATGTCAGTGGCCTCACCCAAGCTGGTGCCCAGGGCCCGTTGCTTTATGACTTTGTACCAGACGGAAGTGATCTGACTCATGGCCACTGACCAGGCTCCTGCCCTGCCACAGAGTTCCCCTAAATTCCCATTCGATTGCCTTTCTTGAAAACAGCCTATTTTGGTTCTACAAATCCTTGCTCATCCGCCATTTCCAACACACCTGGAATGAGAAGTCATCTACACATACACACACACACACACACACACACACACACACACACACACCTTTCTCTTCCCCACCACCAGTGGGCAAAGGAATGAGACAGGGCCCAGGAGGAGAAGGGGTTGATGGAGTAAAATAGAAACAGTTCTTGCTCCTTGTATCTCACCCGTTGTGACTTATCAAAACTTTGAGGTTTCTCAGTTCTCACTGACAGTCAAAGCGAGCTTTCTCTAGAGTAACGAAGTATTTGTATGCGTTGAAAGAAACCTCGAGCGCTTCACGCCAAGATGAGTCAGTGGAGGCTGGACGGTGCGCATTGGACCCTGACAAGAGCATGGTTAAAGTAAAAGACGTAGGCTTGAGTGGGGCCTCTTGGGGTAATTCACCCAGGAAGGGGGATGGGAGAGGGGCGCTAGGATGTTGCCTGACAATCTGTTCCCCTCCAGGACTGCAGATACTCAGCCGCAAGCTGGGGACAACGGGATAGGGGGTACCTGCCCTCAGAAAGAGAAGACAGCCAGGAAGGCAGGTGCAGATAGACCGTGAGGGTCTTGACTGCCGAAATAAGCTTCCGGGGCTTCCTCCTTAGGACTGGATGGAGAGGTCTTCAGGATTTAGGACAGCTGGTGAAGTTGGGCATCAGAGGTCAGCCTCAGAAAGACGTGTCTAGCAGCAGTGTGCGGTATAACTTGCTTGAGGTGGGAGAAATACCTACTTGTTTATGTGGCCTGATGCCCTTCCTCCTTCACCCAGGAACCCCCAAGCCCAGAATCCCCCGCGTTAGGCTCTCCACTGGAGCACACTGTCAATCAGGTGTCATGCAGAGAGACTTCCAGCAGGTGGCGCTCTGGCCAAGGGCACAGAATCCCTGGTAATCTGCTCCCTCTTGGAAGCAGAATTCCTCCTGGGCTGAAAGAGGGCCCCCAGCTTCCAGAAGGTGCTTGATGCACAGCCCCAAGCATTTCCCAGTCCCTACTGGGACTGGAGGTGGGACCGGTCTGCAAGTCCCGCCTGGGCATTTATTGGTGGCACCCCAGTTACTGATTGTCCTGTGGGCCAGGCCCTAGCTGGGGACTGAGGGTCCCATTGAAGGTAGGAAAGAAAGCACAATTCCTGCCCTCTGGGTGCTCCCAGAAGGTTAGGTGACTTGTACAGAAAGTACCCTGTGAACTGTCCTCCCTGCTCAGCCCTCAGAGGAAAGAAGTTCCTGCTCCAGCCCCTCAGCTCCTCTACAAAGCCAGACTGAGCAGCCAAGTGTCTATCTTCAGACCACAGCACACCAGGCCTGTGCTCACCTAAGGTCCTAGCCTGTTGCTCAGACTCAAGGAGAGCCTCTTGGCTTCCAGAATGTACCCAGGCATACTCTGGGCACGCTAGGCAGGGTCCCTTCCCCACAGCTGAACATGTTCCCCTTTCCCACATCTCACAAGGGCCCCGGATTAGGCAGAAGCTAAAGATAGAACATACACACACACTTCAGTCAAGTGAAAAACAGTAGTTACCTCAGAGAATAGTCTCCCATCATACCACGCTGTCATAGGACAGTGTCCCCTCGGGCCATCCTGGTACTCTCTCCCTTGGAAGAAGAGGAAGCAGAGCACTCATTCATTCATTCATTCATTCATTCATTCATTCATTCATCAACACACAATTCCTGGGTGCCTTCTTGACTTGCGGTCTGCTCTGGATAAAAGGGGAAAGATCCCTGCTCTGAAAGCAGGCTGAGGGAGTAAGCAACGTAAACCACCAGCTGGCCTTGATGAATGTCAAGAGGCTATGGAGGCAGATGGGTCCCCAAAGCACTTTCCTATCCTTGAGCTGCCAGGAAATAACCTTACTCCTCCACCTAGCCCTGTGACGTCACCCTATTTCCTCAGCTGGCCTTGCCCAGAAGACACTCAGGGCTGTACTTGGGGCTGCCCACTCACCTGGATGCAGGAAAAAGGCTCCCCAGTGGCTACTGGCACCAGAGCAGTGCAGGACACAACACACACATGAACACAAACACACACACACACACACACACACACACCCTGACCACCACCACTTCAGGGCCTTGCTTCCCATATAACCTGGACTAGGAGGGACCACTCAGACCCAGGAGTCAAGGTCAATCAAAATTCAGCCTTGAGGGGTGGTGTGGACCAGAGTGGACTTCCCAACCCCAGAAGACACCCTGAAGAGCCAAGAAGGGGGTGGGGAGCGGGGCCTGACCACTGATCCCACTCCTTTCTGAGGCCTCGGAGCAAAGAAAGAGGAGGGGAGGGCGGCAAGGCTGGGCAGCCAGCCAGGTGCTTCAAGGCACAATCTGGTTCTGATGTTCCAGCAAACGGGGTGCCTGGGGCTTGTGACGAAAGTTCCCAACAGTGCCCCCACCCCTCCCAGAGGCTTTCTTTCGTAACAAATCCCTGGCCCTGCCATGCAATAACTTTCTCACCTTGTCTCCTACAGGGAAACCAATGAAAACCATGCTGGTGGTGGCTCTCCTTGTCAGTATCCAGGTGAGATCTGAGGCCAAGAAAAGCTCTGTTCCCTCCTCCACACCCCCTCCCCAAGCCCACCCCTTCCCATCCCCGGGGGCCTGGTGGAGGAGGTGGGCACTTGCTGGAAGGAAAAAGACCCAGACACAAACCTACTCACTATTCCTTAAGCTGATGGCCGCCCCTGTCCATCTGCTGAGTGACCCTACAAAGCCACCGATGATCTCTGAATGTCCTTTACTCCATTTAAATTAAAACATGGGGGCAGGGAATCAGACACCACCATCTCCCCCACCCCACTTCCACTGTCCCCATCCAGGATACGAAAATGTGGGCTCCATCTGAGGTCATGGAAAGGAACTACACAAAGCAAAGCCTGGGAGGTATCGGAGTCTGTACACATGTATGCAAAGCCATACATGTAAAACTTCATACATGAGCTGAGAGAAACCTTGGTCTGGTGGCCTGGTTCCTATCCAGTTATCCCAAAGTTGTCCCTCTCCCCCAGTGTGCAACCAAAGCCTCCTCCAGAAGCCCCCGTCCCTTCTGTGAAATCAAGAGGCCCATTTGAGCCCCACTTAATGGGGAGGGAAGAAAGGATGAGGCCTGGGACACTGGGGGCGGGGGTGGTGCACATACGTTATGGGGCCCCAAACTCTGCAGGAGTGAAGTACCCCGGTTTACAATGTTCTGCTTCACGATCCCAGAAATAGAGACAGGAAATCTGGCCCCTTGAAGTGCCTAGAAGAAACTGTAACTCATACAGTTTACTCTCTTCCATTTGTCAGGGGTGGGAGCTCTCTTGGAGGGGGAGGGGGAGGCTGAAGCCAGAGCTCGAGAGGCAGTCCTTCAGAATTTGGCTCTTCCCCAGGTCTGGAGGCCAGAGGGGCAGCTTTCCAAGAGCTCCGGCCAGAGGCAGGCCCCAACCTGGGCACTGTTCCCAAAACCCCATCCCAGAGGCCCCCCGGAGCTTGGGCTGCAGCCCACAGCCTGGCCCCCCTCCTCATCACTACTCACTCCCCTCTTGCTTCCCATTTCCAGGACTTGGGAAGGGCTGTTTTGCTGCAAGTGGAGCCTGGAAGGTTGGGGAGGGGACAAGGGACAGCTGGGGCTCGTTCTTCTCTTTACTTGGGGGAAGGAGGGTAGCTCAAATGGGGCAGGATATGGTGGCACTGTGGGCTACAGAGGCATCAAGCCTGGTGGCCGGGGAGCCAGGAGGTGATAAAGGGGAGAAAGAGAAGGCAGGACAAGGTGGCGGGGAGCATGCTTCAGAGAGGCTGGGGGTACCCCTTTATGTCCAGGGAGCCCCAGGCTTAAAACCCTGGGCCTTACCATGGGAGGCTGAGAGCAGCCAGCCTTTGCCAGAACTATCAGCTGCCATCATGCCCACATGAGGGAAAGGGGGTCGCCACCGACATTTCTCAAGATAGCAATGCCTAAAGAAAAGGCTCCTCGACATTAGTATGTCCTTGCTCTTCTCCCCAAGTAGGACAGTGATAAATTCAGAATTTGGAAGTAAGAAAGACAGACAGGATGCAGGGAGGTCAGGAGACTGGGTTACACTCTGGCTGTGTAACCTTGAGCGAGGCTCTCCAAGGGCCTCCCTTTTCTCATCTCTAAAGTCCCTCCAGCTCCCCAGTTGTATGAAAACCCCATCCTTTTGAGCTGCTCAGAGCCCAGTTCCCAGAGGAGGGACCGTGGGCTTCCTGAGGTGGCCTTGCAGCCCCGCTGCCGAGCTGCACAGGCTTAGCCATCACTGCGAGCTGAGGCACGGGCAGATGTGAGCCCTCCTTCATTGATAAAATCACAGCAGGCTGCCTGAACCCTCACCCTGCCCTGCAGACAGGCTAAAAAAAGCCCTGAGCAGCTGAGCCTGGCTGATTGGGATCTGCTGGAAGAGACTGCAAGGAAAAAAGAGACAGCAACGTAGGGGGAGAGGGTAGCACAGAGGGAGAGTGGGAGACAGAGCCACACTCTCTTCCTGGGGTGCAGGGAGGGCTTTGTCACAGCTGAGGAAGCTATGGCCCAGCAGAGTCAACAGCTCCCGCCATAGCTGAGTGTACTTGGACAAACACTGTCTGAGCCCCTACTGCATGCCAGGCACCATGCCTCGGGCCCCAGGGATTCGTAGAATTCTTCGAGTCCCTCACCACCCAGAGTCACGGCAGCTCACCCCACACCAGGGTTTTAAGGCGTCTCAGCAGAGCATTTGCCTTTCTCTCTTCTTGCTTCAGGCCCTCCTCAACCTTAACCCCAAGGTGGATTTTTCCTCAAAAGCTCAAGTATTTTGTAGGCTCCCTGGAAAACTCTTTCTAGCAGATTCTGAAGGAGGCTCAAGAAGAAAGGCACACATCTGAACTCTCCTGGATTTGTTAGGCACCTCACCACACCCATGTGAGGGAGATAGTACTCATCTCCGTTCCACAGTTGAGAAAACTGAGGCTTAGAGATAAAGTGTGTTTATCTGGCCCAAGGCTCATCTGACCCCAAAACGCAGACACTTTCTTGTCCCCCATCAGGACACGTAATGATGAGTCTGTCAGAAATGGCAAGATCAGACCCTGGTTTCCTATTAGAAATGCAGAATCTCTGGCTCCAGACTATTAAATCAGGACATGCATTTTGACAAGACCTCCAGGGAATTCATATGTGTGTTAGAATTTGGGAAGCACTGGTTTCAAGCCAAAGAACCACCTGGAAAGTGGCCCAGATTCATGAGGCCCCGCCCTCTGAGATGCTGGTTCGTAGGTCTCGAGTAGGATCTGAGAATTTGCGGGTGATGCTGATGATGCCAATGGTGGGGGACCACGCGTTGAAACCACCGCCCTGGGGCCAATCCCAGGGCAGCGAGCTGAGCTGAGCTGAGCTGGAAACCACTTCGCTGAGCTGGATCGTGTTGCTCTATTCCCTTCCCTGCAGGTGTGCCTATGCCAAGATGAGGTCACAGATGATTACATTGGAGAAAATACCACAGTGGACTACACGCTGTATGAGTCCATATGCTTCAAGAAAGACGTACGGAACTTTAAAGCTTGGTTCCTGCCAGTCATGTACTCCATCATTTGTTTCATGGGTCTGCTGGGCAACGGGCTGGTTGTGCTGACCTACATCTATTTCAAGAGGCTCAAAACCATGACCGATACCTACCTGCTCAACTTGGCCATGGCGGACATCCTCTTCCTCCTGACCCTTCCTTTCTGGGCATACAGCGCGGCCAAGTCCTGGGCCTTCGGCATCCACATTTGCAAGATCATCTTTGGCATCTACAAGATAAGCTTCTTCAGTGGCATGCTGCTGCTTCTTTGTATCAGCATTGACCGCTATGTGGCCATCGTCCAGGCCGTCTCGGCCCACCGACACCGTGCCCGCGTCCTTTTCATCAGCAAGCTCTCCTGTGTGGGCATCTGGATGCTGGCCATGGTGCTGTCCACCCCAGAGCTGCTGTACAGCGGCCTCCAGAAGAGTAGCAGCGATCACGCGCTGCGGTGCTCCCTCAATCCTGAGCACGTGGAAGCACTGATCACCGTCCAGGTGGCCCAGATGGTGGTGGGCTTCCTCATCCCCCTAGGGGCCATGAGCTTCTGCTACCTTGTCATCATCCGCACCCTGCTCCAGGCACGCAACTTTGAGCGCAACAAAGCCATCAAAGTCATCATCGCTGTGGTTGTGGTCTTCATAGTCTTCCAGCTGCCCTACAATGGGGTGGTCCTGGCCCAGACGGTGGCCAACTTCAATATCACCGGCAGCGGCAGCTGTGAGCTCAGCAAGCAGCTCGACATCGCCTACGACATCACCTACAGCCTGGCCTGCGTCCGCTGCTGCGTCAACCCTTTCTTATACGCCTTCATTGGCGTCAAGTTCAGAAGCGATCTCTTCAAGCTCTTCAAGGACTTGGGCTGCCTGAGCCAGGAGCGGCTTCGTCAGTGGTCTTCCTGCCGCCACACCCGGCGCTCCTCCATGAGTGTGGAGGCCGAGACCACCACCACCTTCTCCCCGTAGGAGGCTCCTCCGCCAGGACTAGACGGACCTCTCCCGGGGCCCCTGGGCTGGGGACAGGGAGCAGATGACTCAGGCTCCAAAAACTGCAGAGGGAAAAGCAGTCCTGGCTGTTAAGTTTATCTCATGGGGAAAGCCTGTGCCACAGCCCGGCTTCATCCCGGCCCTAGCTACCTCCACCAAGGTTGCAAAGAGTTGTGGCCAGTGAGCCACACCAAATCCTGCAATGCTCCCAAACCAACGCTGTTGTCTCCCAAAACAAAACCCCGAAGTGGACGTCAGAATAAAGTCCACACTCTCGGGGTCAACAGATAGTTGGTGACAGGTAGGCTGGTGGAGGGGCCTGGCGGGTCCTCTGAAGGAAACTCCTCTGACCTAGAATGACATTCTCCCTGAGATTTGAGGGCTGAGCCACATCTTCCAGAAATCAAGGCTTTGTCTCCAAGACCAGAGATGGTGGGGAGGCTTGGCATGGCAGAGAGTGGGGATGCCAATGGGCCAAACTCCGACTTCCTGCCTCCATCTCTTTTTCTACTGTCATTCGAGCCAGCAAGAAATGGGAGCCTCTAGGCCTCCCCGAAAGTGCACTTGCCCCTCGCCTGCCACCTCTCATCAGGCTGCTGCCCTCCCAGGCTCTCCTCAGGGAGGGGTGTGGTGTTTCCTGCAGGCCAAGCCAGCTGCCTCTGCCAGGCCAAAGCCATGCTCCCAGCCAGGACTCTGGGGCAAGGATGATGTGGAGCCAGCCCTTCTCGGGTCTCAGCTCTGTTCGGATGGAGGAGAGTACAGGGAGAGAGGTTAGGGGCCAGGGGGTGGGGACCATGCCGGCTGCCAAAGACCAATGAGCTGCTTTTTGTTCTTAGTCGTGGGGACAAAAACACTCTCATCCTGTCCAGCATGGTTTACTCACATACGAATACAAGTTTTCCCTTGAGGAATCAACAGCTTTAAAAGAAAGGGGAAATTTTTTTGATAAATGACAAATGGGTATGTTCCTGTTGTGCAAACTCCCACTTCTCTCTTTTCCCTAGTCTTCATTTCTCAGAGATGCTCAGAGCCACGAGGTCTGCCGAACTATGTCCCAAACACATCCAATGACGCAAGCCCAAGAGGCTAAATGAGGCAGGGGGAGGGGAAGCACATGGGGCCCATCTGGCAAATGTCCTTCCAGAGCTCGTGGGCAAGGACCCAAGCCTGTGCCATCAACAGTGACCCAGACACACCAGTCTGAGCTGAGCTCTGGAAAGAACCAAGTCATCAAGCTCTGGAAAGAGTTGTCGAGCTCTGGAAAGGACCAAGCCTGCAACCTCAATGGCTGGGGAGCTCTCCCTGACCTTTAGCAACATTCGCACACCGGTCTGCTCATCTTTCCAGGCTCGGTCTGAACCAGAGCCCCTGACCCTTTGTCAGTCTTTTCAAGCTCCCCCAAAGTGGTGTTTTGAGGGAGGGCCTCCCCCCTGGGCTCAGAGACCACAGCATGCTGGATTAAGGGGGGTTGGGATGAGACCCATATGACAGGCTGCACCCTTTGCTGGATGCTTGAAAGCCAAGTTCACCCATGTCCCTCCCTACTGACCATTGTTGCCGCAATAGCCAATGTATGGTTACCAACCATGGAGGGGTGGGAATCTAGAAACAGCCACCATGCTCCACATATATCCATGTCCCTGAGTGCCCTGATGCCTGCCCAGGACCTGATCCCTCAAAGCTAGAGAGGAAGTTAGCTCATGCTGTGACATATGAGGAGGGGTCTGAAGGGACCTGCAAAGCAATAGCTTGGGGCCTGATGGGGAGAGGGGGGATGACACATGCAAAGGTCATTCCATCAATTTTCCAAAGAGAAAAGAGCCTGCCTGGTAATGAAGCCCATTGGCTAATTTCACAAGCACATTACATTACCCTCCTCCACAGGATGCACTGGGCACGGTTTGTCAGCCGGCCTCCACGCCAGGACCCGACGCCCTGGGAAAAAGGAACCCAGCATGGGTGCAGTCAGCCTGGAGCAGTGCACACCACAGCAGCATTAAATTTTAAAAGGTGCAGCTGCCAATGCGTGTGCACGAGTGTGGGGAGAGAGGAGGGACCCCATAGTGTCTGTGGGACCCCAAGAGGAGCATGAAGCCCACCAGCGTGTACATCCTAGTGAGGGTACAGGCAGGAAACTGAGCCTCAGATCCTGAAGGGAGAAATGTAAAGGAATGGTCACGACCAGGAAGCCAGGCCAACCGCACAAACACACCACCTCGGCTTCAAATACATTTTTCTAAAATAACTGGACATCTCCAAGTATTTACAAAGACAACAAAATCCCAGCAGTGTTAATTCCCCAAACTGCTTGCTCTCTCTTGGCTCACTGCTGGCCTGACCCCTGTTTCCTTGCCCAGCGCCCTCACATGCCTACCCTGAACTTCGGGGGACACCTAGGAAGGTAGAATAGACTCACTGGGGAGCACCTCCCCAAAAGCTTCTCTCACTTCTCTCTCATCTGCCTCATATAACTGCCCCATCTTCCTGGGTTTATGGCCCCCACAGTTCCTCCCCGTCTCCTGCAGTCTCCCCCTTCTTTCCAGCCCCAGCAACTTGCACCCCAGCCTCCCTGGCTGCAACCCCAGGCCACAAATCTGCCCTTCCAGCCAGAAGCACCGCCCCTCTAGAATCATGTATTCACAGAGCTACAAGGGGCCTACAAGCTGTTCCAAGCCCCAGTCATTCTCTAGATGGGGAAATTGAGGCCCAGAGGAGGGAACTGACTACTTAACCAGACACTGCAATGTAAGGATACCGGATAAACTTTCTTCAGGCGCCTGAGAACCTGGCAAGATTGTGGAGGCGGATGGGGGAGAGCAGAGGCTCTGGAGACTGGCTGACTGTGAACCTCAACTCCATTGCTTCCCAGCTGTGTGACCTTCAACTGTTGCTCAACTGCTCTGAGTCTCAAATTTCTCAACTGCGAAGTGGAAAGGATCTGGCACACGTTTAGCGCGGTGCCTGGAATGCTGCATGTGGTGGTGAGGGGCCCAGGCTCTGTGGCCAGACTGGCTCTTTCTCAGCTGCGCTGCGGGTTTTAGTCTCTCTGTGCCTCGGTTTCCTAATCCATGTGATGGGAAAAAATCATTGCACCTACCTCCTAGGATTGTCATGAGGAGCAAATAAAATCTATATATGTAAAATGCTTAGAAATCCTTATGGGAGTGTTGTTGATAATCATTCAGAAGTGTTTAATACATGGTAACTAAAAAAACAGTTGCTAACCACAAGGAAACCAGATTCAATTCCTTAGCCCCATTTTTATCCCCATACAACTTACAAATCGAGCTGGAGAACAAGCTGAAGATTAGGCCATCTGTCCTTCCCACCAATTGTACAGGTGAGCCAACCGAGGCTCTGAGAGGTGAATTACGGCCCTGAGGTCTCTCAGGAGCTTCTGGCCATGTTAGAACTTGAACCCAGGTTCCCAGGCTCCATCCAGAACTCTTCTTCCAGACCTCCGGCACTCACTCACACAGCCCTACACATCCACTCTGGCTTACGCCATCCTCATCCCAGACCATGTAGCTCCATCGCTCCCATCCTGTGCCCAGGCCCATAAGGAGACTCTCCCTTCTCCCCTTTAAATCATCCCTGTCCTTGCCATTGAGTCTGGGAGAATCAGGTACAAAGAAAAGAACTATGGCAGCCCATCCAATGGAATTCAGGCAACTGATCTTTTTAAGAAACGATCCTCTCTGGAGGTCAGGTTCTCAGTTACATGTCTATATGGAAGGTAAATAGTTGAAGGAAGAAGAAACAGGTCTGTGGGGTCAGGGGTGGGAGTTGAGGCGAACGAGATGGGAAGCAGAGGGGAGAAATTCTGAGTGGGGCGCAGAAGTCAGGGGGAAGGTGGGGTAGGAATATATTCTAGGCACTACTCAGCTAGGGGCCAGACCTGGCAAGTGTTGTCAGTGGCTGGAAAGATGTCCCACCACACACACACACACACACACACACACACACACACACACACACACACACAGCTTCCCTGGGCCTCCCAATCACAGGTGAGGAGAAAGGGGCTCTATTAGTCTTGAGACAGGTGGGCTCATGGCTTTCTTGGTCAGGAGGAGGCTAGAAACAGCCCAGTTTCCCTAGTCTGAGCCCCCAGGGAGTAAAAGAGGGGGTGCTTCTCCTTGAAATCAAAAGAGCAAGCGTGTCAGCCCTCCCAGCTTCCACTCTATGAGAGCAGATGTTTGAGAGGCACTGTAGGGAGGAGGAGCCTCATTACACACACACACACACACACACACACACACACACACACACACACACACACACACACACACACACACCACCCCCAGCTCAGCCATTTGTCTTGTCAGGGCTATGTAGCCATTTCTCTTGCCTAGAAAGAGACCCGGACAAGGGGTCTGCTGTAGAAAAGGCTGCATAGCCCCTTGCTCAGCCAGAGCAGCTCTATACCAACAAATCTCGTCTGATCTCCAAAATCAACCACAAGGACACGTGATTGCTCCCACAGACGCCTCTCTGTGTGTGCGTGCGCAGCCGATTCAGACTGCTTCTCCTCCCGCATCCACTGTGAAAATGGATATAACCTTATTTTCATCTGTTGTTCCCTAACCCCAGGGAATCCACTTGCTGGATTGCTCCATGTGTCACAGCAACCACTACACAGTGTGGCCTCCAGGTGCTTATCTCTGTGTAAGTAAACATCAGTCTGCAGAAGCAGGGCAGGGGTCAGGCTTTGCCCAGTTCTGGACAGTTCACTCCCTCCGGGTGCAACAGGCCCGAAGGTCAGATGGCCATCCCACTGGCAAGAGAGCTAGTGAGGAAACACGCCTTGCCCCGGAGTCCTCTCATGCCTGTGTCAGAGCTTGTTGCTCAGGGCAGCGTAGTTTATATTAGTCCCAAGTAAATATCTGACATTGTGAAGTTCTACAGATACCACAGATGAAATGCCCCAGACCCTTTCCCAGAGTTCAAAAAGGAGGCCTGGAAATGCACGCACATTTATCTTTTATGGTTTATGCAAACTGTACTCAAGTGACCGAAACAGGAACATGGTCACGTGTAAAGGCCAAGTGGAGCATTCTTCCCCGGCCCAGGGAGTGTTTTCTGTGGTGTGGCCGGAGCCTGTGTTCGAGCCAGGGGCCAGGAGTCACCTATGGTGGCATGAGATCTGCCTCTTGCATGGAAGCTTGGGCTCTCACCCCGGTCACTAGCTCCCCGGACACTGCCATCGAGCCCACACTGACGCCTCTTTCCGCCACCTGCCTTCTCTGTACGCTCCCAGTTCAGGGATGCTCAGCTACCAAGGAGTGTTTCTGGCAACCTCTGGCCGTGAGAGTCCAGGGAAAGGGGAGCAGGAAAAACAATGGGAAGCTCTGAGCCTGGGGGGAGGGTTCAGGGAAACACCCTTCATCTTCACCTTCAGATCAAGACACAGACCTACATGCACCTGAAACCCTTCAGTCCCCGTCAAAGGCAGAACTTGCATGTTTGTCCGAGAATACACTTGCTCTGCCTCCTTCTCAGTTACCCACCCCCGCCCAAGTCTCCCTGACCCCCAAACTTGGGGAGACTGTGGACGGCCCAGAGCATGTGAGGTTTTACTGCCAGGAGAGTCAGAGGCTGGATATTTAGGGGGCACCTGGGTGGCTCAGTCGGTTAAGCGTTCAACTTCGGCTCAGGTCATAATCTCACAGTTCGTGGGTTCAAGCCCCGCGTCCAGCTCTGTGCTGACTGCCAGCTCAGAGCCTGGAACCTGTTTCAGATTCTGTACCTCCCTCTCTCTCTGACCCTCCCCTACTCACACTGTCTCTCTCTCTCTCTCAGAAATAAATAAATAAATAAATAAATACATACATACATACATACATACGTTTAAAAAAAATATGGCGGGGCGGACCACAGAAGTGACTGCAGAAATCACAGAACTTAAGGTAGAAAAGACCTAGTGTAGGAGGAGAGATAGACTCACATTTACTGGGTGCCTATGATGTGCCAGGGACTACTGTGTATACCAGCGCCCGCTGAATTCTTAGGAGAACAGGTGAGGACACTGAGGCTCAGGAAGTCTGTATGACTTACCTGAAGTAACACAGCTGGCAAAAATAACCACAACCTTACCTTACCGCAATTGTATTATGCCCTTCACAGGGGACAAGCATCAAACCTTAACTCATTTAATCCTCAAACAACCCTGCTAGAGTCCCATTTTACAGATGCGAAACTGAGGCTCAGAGAGGTTAAGTAACTTCGCCGAAACACACAGCTGCTGCGTGATAAATCTTCACGGAGTGGCTTTGACCGGTTCTAGCTTGCCTCCGAAGCCCGTGTTCTTGCCACTCGACTCCACAAACCAACCAAACAGCTGCTCGCTCATTACCAAATATGCATGGGGCCCCTACTTTGCACCAGGCATTGCGCTCACATTCTCGAGATGTACCAGCCAACACTTTGCAAAACCTACTGGACGCGAAGCTCTGACCTG
This sequence comes from Proteles cristata cristata, assembly GCA_017311185.1. NCBI lineage: Eukaryota > Metazoa > Chordata > Mammalia > Carnivora > Hyaenidae > Proteles > Proteles cristata. The sequence continues at coordinate 234,806 of JAESUZ010003788.1, read as the reverse complement.
GGAAGAGGGAGAACCGGGTAACAAGGACACAGCACCACCCCACCAGGGGGATGTGACCCCTCAGGCCCTGGACCAACCAGGTCTTTGCTGCTCCTCGAGAGCTTGGTCTCTCCTTCTCCCCTCCAGGCCCCGCTTCCCACTCGAGCTTCCTGCAGAGGCCAGCCCTCCAGGGCTGCAGGCTCTGGGGCGCAAGTGTCTGGGCTCAGCCACAGACACACTGGGCAGCCCCGCTTAGTGGCTGTCCCCCTTTGGGCCTCCATCTCCTGAACTGGGAGGTGGCGGAGCTGCGTCAGATGATTTCTACCGTTGCTTCCCCCTCTGAGGTGTTACAGGCTCCTCACCTGGGTGGGGTCAGCCAGGCAGGGCTCTGGGCACCCTGATGCCTGAAAGGGGTACAGAGTGAGTGGGTGAGGGGCTGAGGAAGCTGCCCCACCCCCAGCTGTGGTTTCTGGTGGGGCCACCCTGGCAGCAGGTGGAGGGAAGTGTTTGTCACCCTTCCAACAAAGCAGTAAAACAAAAGCCTCCCGGGGCACTATGGGAGCAGGCAGCCAAGGCGCCAAAAGTGCCAAAAATAAAACACACCTTTCCTTTGATAGACACCCGCGCCTGCCGAGGTGACTGGCCTGGGGGCGGTGAGGAAAGGGCTCAGATTTCACGCCCCAGAGCGCGCCTGCACACAGCCAGCACGCACGTACACACGTACCAGTTGCACACACTCATATACCAGCCTCACGGGCCTGAGACCTGCGCGGTCACTCAGGGCTGCGCTCAGAGCAGCCCACGCTTGATTTAAGGCTCAGCTGTCTCTATCTTGAACTTCTTAATAATTTTTGAGCAACAGGCTCAGCATTTTCATTTTGCTCTGGACCATACAAGTTCTGCACCGAGCCCTGATGGTATGTACAGTAAGTGTATGTACATTCACACTGCACTTAAAAAACACACAAACATTTATATACACCACACACACACACACACACAAGTATAAATATGTGCACACCCACCCACATACAGCAATAGTCCCCTGATCCCCCATACACACTCACCGAAGCACACACATGACCCAAGGGGCCACGGACACTCACCAGTAACACTGAGACACCTGCAGTTCACCCACACCTGTTGGCACAGTTTGATCACCTTAACATTGAGGGACGGCCAAACAAAGCTTTGGGGATGGGGCATGGTGGGAAAGCATTTCCTCTTGCCCCCAGCATCCCCAACAGCTACAGCTGGCTTCTCTCATCAGCCCGAGACCAGCAGCTGGGATCAGAAGCAAGGTAGAGCTTGGGAAGTGGAGGGATCAGTGGGAAGGGAGAAGGACATGGGGTAGAAGGGAGAGAGACAGCAAAAAAGAGCAAGAAGAACAGTAATGGAGTCTCCAGGCGAGTTAGCCAGAACAGGGGTCCATTAAGAGTTTAAAAGGTGTTGTTGGGGCGCATGGGTGGTTCAGTCGGTTAAACATCCCACTGACTCTGGGTTTCCACTCAGGTCACGATCTCGCGGTTTGTGAGTTCGAGCCCCGTGTCAGGCTCTGCACTGGCCTCCCCCCTCCCTTGGGATTCTCTCTCTCTGCGCCTCCTCTGTTCACACACATACTCTCTCTCTCTCGCTCGCTCAAAATAAATAAATAAACGTTTTTTAAAAAGGTCTTTGACTCAAAAAAGTAATAGCTCTGTCCGTCCCTGAGAGCGCAGTACCCCCACCCCACCCCCACCTCCTCTTCTCACTGGCTCCGTGGCCTTGGGCGAGCCACTCAACTTCCCAGCCCCAGCTTCCTTCTCCTCGGAATGGAGAAAACAATGTCCACCCTGGACGGACATGAGACACGCCCAGATCCCCCACAGCCTCACCTCCTGGATTCTCCCCAAGGTTCAACATCTCCTCTCCTTGTCAGGCCTTGCAATCTGATCCTCGGTTCGGAAACTCCAGACCCCTTATTAACAGCAGCTGTCCAGACGCGTTTATTCCCCATCTTCTCCTCCCCTCCGTTCCTAGCCAGACACAGACGTGACAGGTAGACACAGCCCATCGCCCACCATCCCTGCAAAGACCTTCAGCATCCTGAGGCCCCTTTTGATCCCACCGTACACACCCCCTCAAACCAAGCAGGGCCTCAAGGCCTGGAACATTTTCTTCCTCCTCTGCTTTCTGCCCCCAATCCTAATGTTCCCTACTTAAAGTCATTCCAGACTCTGTCACCTCCCTAAGGACCCAGCAATCTGTTCAGTGGTACCAGACACTAAGGAGTTAATCGGAAAACAAATCAGCTCCAGGGGGTGCCCCTTTTTCCCTATGAGATGTAGGAACTTTCTCCCTGGACACATGAAAGCAGAAGTCACTTGCAGAGTGCGGGCCGTGGCCCTGTCCCCATTACACCCACCGACATGGACAGAGGAATGGCCACCCAAGTGACCACCAAGAACCTTGATTTCATTAGAATTCTTACAAGAGTGTAGATCTCTCAGATCCCCACACACACTCCCTCAATTTATGGAGAAGGAAACTGAGGACCTGATGAGTGAAATGACAGGGGAGACGAGTCTGTGGTCTTTCTGCCATGCGGCCCCTAGGAGACGAAATTCAGAGAGTCCCTCCCTACCCGCCCTGGCTCTCCCACACGTAGCTGATGTTTCCCATTCCTCAGGCAGGTTGGAGGCCAGGCAGGGGGCGGTGGAGGGGGGGTGGCGGTCTGGTCACCAGGTGCCCCTTGACAGGCAAGACGGGGGCAAAGCAAGAGGGTTCCGGTGATTAAGTCCCATTCTGGCTTCACCATTTATTGTCCGTGTAACCTTGACAAGTGCCTTATCCTCCCCAGCCTCTGTTTCTCCCTCTGAAAGTGGGCATGATGTTTTTTCCAAAAACTTTCCTACAGCTGTTGGGAGGATTCCGTTCAGTGAGACAGGGGCAGCAGAAGCTCTCTGTGACAGTCAAGTCATGCCTTTTGACAGCCTTTTCGTATTGGCTTGCTAACTGATACCTAACTGGGAAATTAACGTAAAACAAGGGCCTCGGCCTGGCAATCACTAGACAAAAAGCCCTTCAGCCTGGACAACACCTTTGGAGAAGCCAGCGCAGACCCGCTTTCCTTCACAGTAACTGGAATACTTCCCTCTTATGTGAGTAAATGCTTTGATCATTTAGGGGTGATTTTTCCCCAAGAGGTGTAGGAAGTCACTCCCTTGACACATGAGGACAGAAGTCTCTTGCTTTGGTTGCAGAACAAGGGCAGTGGCCTGGGTGCACCTGTGTCCTCCTGTACCGTGTGGTCGGCCCTCAGCACGTGCCCACTGTGCTCCTTCACAACCACAGCTCCTTCTAGGAAAGGAGGTTGCAGCTACCAACCTTCGCAAATACAGACCAGTTCCTGATCGGCTGGCCTAGCCCAGTGCCTGGCACAGAATAGCTCAAAAACATTTGTGGAATAAATGTATGAATGGTGAAATTGGGGTCTTCCCACACCCTTGACTCATAAATTTAAAAATCTACCCAAAATCCCCCGTACTGCAGAAATATGCCCAGCAGACGGGCCTCTCCGTAGGAGGAGCTTAGTCAAAGCTAAAGGTAAGGAGGGCCTTTCAGACATGCTGTCCTGGAAGAGTTCCAGACTGTAAACAGATGACCTTGCCCTCTAATGCCGGCCCCCACCCACCACCCCCCAGCACGGGGTCCAGGTGCTGACGCAGGCTCCTCTGCAAATAGATGCCGTTTCCATGGGAACTGAAACCCCAGTTTGTTTTTCCCTCCAAGGCACTCTGTAATTTCCAGCACATTTCTGTGCAACGTCAGCATCGTAACCTCACAGCAAGCTGCTCCTCTGAGTGTGAGTCCGGACCAGGGCAGCTGAGCTGACCCAGAGAGATCACAATGAGGCTCCTCTCCCAGAAGCGTCTCTAGGGGCGGTGGGGGCCAGGCTCTGCCTGCCTCCCCGCTGCACAGTGGTGCCCAGCAGAGGAGGAGAGGGAGAGATGAGTCCTCAAACCTCCCCAGGGAGGCCAGGCGGGTGACAGTGGGTGGGGGTGGGTGGACGGGGGCTCATTTCCAGTAAGAAGTAGGAGAGATGCACAAGGTCTCAGTTTGGCAGCCTGGGCCCCAGCGATGGGTAACAGATGATTTCTGGCTGCAGTGGGGAGGGGAGGTGGTGCTCTCAGCGGTTGGATCATCAGCCTCTATTGTCTGAGCCTCTGAGGAAACCGGCCACGCAAGCAAAAGCAGAGTGGAGAAGGACTTGGGAGCTGGAGGGGGTGTGGTTGCTGGACAAGGCAATGGTGAACTTCAAAGTCAGGATGAGAAGTATACGGAGCAGGGGCGGTGGGGGGATGGGGGGAGATTCTCTGCTCTCTGTCCCCTGTCCATTCAGGCTAAAGGCCTGGGTGGCATGTCCTTCCCAAGTCAAGCTCTAGGATGACCACACTCCGAGGCAAGACCAAGAGCCAAAGGACCCAGCTAAGGCTGCCTGGATTCCCGGCCCAGGGCGGCTGCAGTCTCTGCCTCCTACCACCGGTAAGGGCAACAGGTGCATGGCCCAGGCACTCTCAGGGGCCCCAGAAGGGGAGTGTGAAGGCAGGGCGGGAGTTTGGATGCCTTTGAACTAGGTCCTTGACCTCACACTCTCTCTCTCTCTGAGCATCATCATCAGCAACTTGGGACATAACACTAACGCCCACTCCTGCCTCTTCCAAGGGCGCCATGGGAGGGGTGAGGCAACATGCCACAAGGCTCTGCGCCCGGAGCCCTCAGCTGCTGCTATTGTTGTTATTGTTACCTGTGGGGAGAACTCCACTGCACCCCGCTACAGCCCCAGAGCTCCCCTCACTGCCCACCCCTCCTGCAGAGCACGGGCCACAGACCGGCTGCCTTTCCACTGGCCCGGTTCCCCGATTACTCTGCAGCATCCCCCAAGGACGCTGCAGCCCCGGGCAGGTGGCCCGAGGCCCCCAGCAGAGGTAGAGGAATGTTGAGAGGAAACAAGATGCTGCCAACAATGTGCCCTCCCCAGATTGGTAGCCATGTCGCTGCTTTCTGGGGGCCCCTGTGGCCCCAGACCCCAGCCTCACCCCTCCCACCCCCAACACTTGGAGGCCACGGTCACTCATGCCGCCTATTCAATGCGCCGTGCGGTTAACGACAACAGTCAAACCACTGACCTGATTTTCTGCAAAAAAGAAAAGATAACAGGGCACCTCCACGTGGGTGGTGTCCCAGCCGCACACTTGCACACACATGCACACGCACAGTGGAAACTTTCTCTGCTTCCTTGACAGGAACCCAGCCCTGGAGGGCGGGGGTGGCGGGAGACTGAAGTCTCTGTACCCAGAGCTTCCTGGGGTACAAAACTCGGTGTTTACCTGTGCTCACTGAGACCTTCTTCATGAGCATGGCAGGTGTGAGGTGCCTCCCCCATGGGGGCCAGTGCTCTAACAAGATCTGAGTCTCTGTGAGATGTCAGCTTTCCTGCCCAGTTGTGAAGTTCAGGCAAGATGGGGCCGTATGCCACGCCCCCACAGATCCCCCAGCTCAGACGGACAAAGGGATTATTAATAAGCTCCTTAGCCCTCCCCCCCACACACAAAGGTCCAGAGACATAGGTAGAAATTTCTGCCAAAAAATAAAAATAAATGTGTCCTGTCCCTGCACTTTCTCGACACCCATGGACCCAAACAAAAATAGCTTTGGGCCAATTCTGCCACTTATAAGTGATATATAGTCTCTTCATGGTAGGTTCTTGGTAGTGGGTAACTGTTATTATTATTAACCACCATCAAAGGGCACCCGCCTTCCTCTGTCGGCCTGGAATGGCATGGAGAAGAGTCGCTGAGTAGGTGAGTTTAGCACTCTGGCCACCCACCCCCATGTGGTCTTAGAAGGCACAGTATCAGAACAGGGACACCAGAGGTCACAGGCCAGCACCGTAGAGACATGCCTCTACCCTGGGGAGTCCGCAGAACACCCCCTCCCCATTATCTACTCTCACTCCTCAAGCGTGGTCCTGGACCAGCAGCACCAGCAACACCCAGGAGCTTAAAGGAAATGCAGATGCTCAGGCCTACGCCTTTGAAATCAAAATCTGCATTTGACAAGATCCCTAGCTGACTCCCCAGCCCGGGCCTAGGTCTTCTGTGTTCTGCCCAAGGGAGGCTGCAGCCAGCTCCCCTCGATCACCACGGCCTTCTTTCCCCAGAGAGAAGTCAGCTGAGGTGGGTGTCCTCATAACCTCAGAGGGAATGGGCTGCCTGTGCTGAAAATGGACAGAAAATGCTCTAACCCACCTGTCACCCCACCCCTCTCTCCACCTTCCAGACTTTGCCCATCTTGAAGCACCCAGCAATGGTGGGCGGTGGGCCCCGTGCAAGGTGTCATCCGGTCTGACCCAACCTTTGAAGGTCTTCTGGCTCACCCACTCTCCAACAGTTGATGGTCACAAAGGTGACCCCGTGCTCCCATTGTGCCTACCCCTTGCCCTTTGGCTCGTGTCCCCTGGTTAGCCCTATTCTGGTTGGCTCCCTAACCCCAGACCAGAGCCAAAACTTGGGCCTCCACTCCCTGCAGGCAATCAGCACCCCAGCAGAGCCCCCGCAGAGTTCAAGGAGGGAAGTCATGTTGGTTAAGAAGGCAGTTTGTCTGAACCAGAAAGCCTATAACAGCTATCAACGTCCCTTGGGTATGAATATCTTTGATTTGCTTATTGCTATTAACATCTTGGTGTGAATTAGCTACTGGCAGAGGTGGGATGAGACGTCTGGCCTGTGACAGTTTAAGAGACCCAGTCTCAGGATTGGCAAAGCAGGGGCCTAGCTGGTTTCCACTCCTCTCCCTCTACTCCAGCCAGCCACTCCTGCAAGGGCGAGACCCCAGAGGTCTGTGCCTGGGGGAGTGAAGTCACCAGTTTCCAGCTTGCCCCTGTCCCCTAATCTGGGATTTCAGGGGTTCTATGTGGTGGGGGGAGGAGGGGGAGGGAGGCGGCTGCCTTAGAGCTCTTCCTTCAAAGTAGCTTTGAAATTCCCCAGAATGGAAGGAAGGGAGGTAAGAAGAAGGGAAGGAGGGAAACTGGTATTTAAGGGGTTCCTAATATGTCCTGGTCACCGTGCAGACTGTGTAACTACGAGCTCATTGGGTCCTCACAACACTGTGAGTTGGTACTGGTATTATGCTCATTTTATAGTCAAGGAGATTGAGGCTGGAGGAGGTTAATATTGTGCACGAGATCACCCAGCTGACAAGTGGCAGAGGCAAGATTAGATCCCAGTTCTGTCTAACCTGGGGATTCCCCCACTACCTGCCAGGTCTAGTGAGGCAGGATCATGAATCCGTTTGTCTCCCTCTGAGACCAGCCACAGGAAGTGGACAGCTCAAACACGTCCCTCCTCGTGGACTTGGGACAAAACCCGGCAAAATGAACCTCCCTCCTGAATTCCCCTGACTAACGCTCCTCCTGGAGAAAGTTTACATAAGGAAAGGGAGATGGTGAGCCAGCCTGAGTAGCACTCCCACTGGTGACCTGGACCCGGTGGCTGTGCCAGCGTTGGGCATGGGGCCCAGAAATCCTGACGACGCCACCCTTTTCCCCACATAGTCTCATTCCCAACCCCTGGTGCTGCAGGGCTCCTGCTGCCTGATGTCACAGCGGCCAGGACGATGGCACAGATCCCAGGGCCCTACCCACCCTGCCAGGCAGGAGAGCCTGTGAAGGAGCACAGATCCCACAGGGCTGGGAAGGGCATGGATCATTTAGCTGCACCCTCCTTTCCCCCAACCAGGGCAGGCACAGGGTGAAAAGGAAGAGGGGCGGTTGGCCAGGCTGACCTGCTAAGCACTGACTAGCTGACCCTCCCCCTCCCCTGTCCATGCCATTCCCAATATTTAGAAAATGAATATTTATTGAAGTAAGCCAAGATGGTCATCTTATTTTACCCATGAGCAACAGGCGCTGTTATGCTCATGTCACTTGGAGGAAACGGAGGCCCAGTGGAGTTTACCAACATGCCGAACGTCCCACAGCTGATGGGTGCAGAAGCCAAGAGGCAAACCCGGACTTCTCTGGCTCCCTCTCCACCCAAAGCCCATCCTTCCTCCAGGACCTCAGTCCTTTCAATGTGAGCCTGACTTGATTCTCAAGACCAGAAGCAGAATCGCCCACTCCGGAGCCCTCTGGCCGCTTCAGTGTGGTCCGTGCTGCTCCGGGTACTGACCTGGGCACGGACCTGGGAACCACCGCTCAGGCTGGTGGAGGGTCTCACCACCGGGCGAGGGCAGCTGGAAAGTTGTGTCCCACATAAAGAGCCGGCTGTCAGTCACCTCCTCATCCTTCCTCCACTCAGAAACCTCACAAGGGTCCCACCGCCTCTCGATGAACACAAGCTTCACATTCGAGCCCTCTGCTGTCTAACCCCACTCTGCTCCATGCCCCCCGCCCCGTGCCTCCCCATCACCCCTTTCGTTTCAGCTAAACTGGACTGGTCTGCGATCCCCTCACTGAGACCTGCGTCTCCCTTCCTCTCCACCTTTGCTGGGCTCTTTCTCCCCCCCTGAAATCCCCACCCAGCCATCATCACCCATCAGAGTTCCGTGACTCCTTCATGACCGTTACAAATGCCACTTTCTTTAACTAACACATTAACACGGAATCCCCTTCCTGTAGCTCCTCGTGGGTCTACTCCACCAGGTACAGTCCTCCAAAGAAGGGTTTATCACCCACCCCGCCCCCAGTCTGTTGTGAGCTCAGACAGGGCTTAGGCCTGTCTGATTTCTCTGTGCGACTTCCCAGGTGCCCCACATGGTGCTGGGAGCACGGCAGGTGCCTCGAGGGCCTGGGTGCAACAGAATTGTCACGGCATCTCTCTGGAGGCGAGTCTTGCACCTAGAGAGCTAGCGTGGTTCAAAACGAGACTCGGATTTCCTGGGGTGCAGGGTGTTCTCCAGCAAGGCTATGCCCCTCTCCAAGGCTTGGTTAGAGGTGCCAACTCTGTCACCAGGAATCAGGAGAAATCTGGGAACTGGGAGCAGAGCCAAGGAATGTCCCACCCACGGCATCTGGAGCCACTTCCTTCCTGGAAGGAGAACAAAGCCGAAAGAGGAGATAAAACCTCCCCCTGCACGGAGGGTGTGGAGGGCTGGGCCCCAAGTGGGCAGGCCTCCAAGAAAGGAGGCTGCCAGGTGACAAACGGGAGACCTGAAGGATGCAGGTCGGTGGGTCCAAGGCCCCTTCTCTTCCTCCCTTCTCTTCCCCCCTTCTCCTCTGTTCCTTCCAGCCTCTCCTCTGTGAACCCCAGACTTTCCTCCCCCACCTCCTTTGTCTTTCTACTTCCTCACCTCCTCCCCCATCGCTCCCTCCTTTGTCTCCATGACCACCTACTCCCCTGGACTTCACTGCAGAAAGACCATGCATGACTCTGCATTTCCACCTCCTTATCTTGACATTCCAGGCTTCCTAGTGGGCTGCCAACACACCTCTCCACCCCTTCCCGCCTCTGACTCCCCCTCCCTGAGCTTTCCTCCCTCTTGACTCTGTTCATGTGATTCCCTCAGGCCACCCTGAGCTTCCTCCATCTCCCCCTGTGGCTATCCTGCTTCTCCTTCAAGACTTCTCAGATTCCACTGCCACACACACACACACACACACACACACACACACACACACTACACACACGTCAGAAGTCAGAATGCATCATCCCCTTTGCTAAGCTCCCACTGGGCTTTCACCTCCCATCCAATGTTTACTACGCTCTGCCCTGGATGGAAATAGCAATAATAACAGTAATAGAAATCTTTGTTTCCCAGAGAGTCCTGCCTCCCCTTCCGTAGTACACAAAGTCGACCCTGGGAATGTAGTGCCTGCCCAGCACACATTTCCTGGCCCCCATGGCATTAAGATGAGGCCATGTGACTCGCTATAGACTGGGAGCACAAGTGGGGCTCCTGGGCCGAGGCAGGTAAGAAGCTGATGTACCTTCTCTACACTCTCTTCCCCTGGATGCCCATGGTCGAAGCAATCTTGGAGGACACACATCGAAGAGTGTGTAAGCAGAGTTGTAAGCAACCTGGTCTCCCAATGAGCCCCACTGCCAACCTGGTATTTCCCAAGACTATTCCAGAAGCAAAAACCAAACTTCGAATCGTCTCTCAGCCATTATACATTCTTAGGCCTCTTTGTTACACCAGTTAGCCTGTCCTGACCAATACAAGCAGCTACCAATGTATGGAACACCTACTACATGCCAGCAACTGTATTAAGTGCTTTCACATTCATTATCTCCATTCAGGCTCCCAGCACTTCTGTGAGGGAGCTGCTGTTAAGTCCCCATTTATAGATGAGAAAACTAGCACTTAGAAAGACTAAGTAGGGATGCCTGGGTGCTGACTGCCAGCTCAGAGCCTGGAGCCTATTTCAGAGTCTGTGACTCCCTCTCTCTCTGACCCTCCCCTGCTCACACTGTCTCTCTCTCTCTCTCTCAGAAATAAATAAAACATTTAAAAAAATTTTTTTAAAGAAAAAAAGATTAAGTAATGTGGCCAAAGCTACGCAGTTAATAACTTCATTCTAACTGGAACCGGGGAACAGAGCCACCTATATAGTGAGTTGGGCACTTGTCTGATATCTTCCCCAAGGTTATAGTCACCTTGTCGCCAGGAGGGTCAGGGTCGTGTTCTAGTCACACCTTTCCCCGCTGCAAGGCCAAGTGTCTGAGCCGCCCTAGATATTGTTAAATGCAACTGCTCTTTAGTTCCTATTTTCCAAAAGCCTGCTAGGTCCTACGTGGGGGAGGGGGGAGGGCGAGAGACGGCACTGCCCATATGTCACCTCCAATCACCGCAAAACGCCTGCCCTGCGAGTATTTACTTTGCAGATCGGGAAGCAGGCTCTGGGAAGCTAAGCGATCGGGCTAAGGAGAAGAAGCTGTGTCTCGGAGCCTGTACCTTCACGCTGTGCCCAGGAGGAAGCCTCACCTTCATTCCACCTCTCCCTTGTCAGGTCACTTCTGACCCTCCCCGGGGTGGGGGGGTGGGGTTCTGGCCAAGCGGAGGTGGGAATGGAGGGGCACGTGCACTCACACTTGCGTGCATGCACATGTCCTACGGGAGTGTATCAGTGTTTGCTGCTCCTCTCTCACTCTGTCTGGTTTTCATTTCTTCAGGGAAGGGGGTGGCGTATGACAAAAGAGTAGAAGGAAAGAGAAGTCCTCAGGCTGATGGAATGAAAGATCAGCAAACATCAAGGTCAACAGAAACGTAGGTATCATGGCCGGCCCACTGACTTACCTCAGGAAGAAACAGGCCCCAAGAAAAAGACTAGCTTAGTGAGTTGGGGTTAAAATCAGCACTTCAAAAACCCCGCAAGTGTTCTTTGTGTAAACTCCTCCTCCCCAGAGCTGCGGAGGGCCTAGAGCCCCCACAGCTTTGGGCCTCAGCTCAGGCGTCCCCTCCTCCAGGCAGTCTTCCTTGGCGCCTCTACCACTTCCCTGTGCTGCAACGGTTGTCTCACCCTCTAGACTGGGATAGGGCAGAAACAGATTCTGTCGTTGTCGCTGTTGCCTTGCCAGACCTCAGGAGACCTGGTGCTGGGTAAGTATCTGTGGAACAGAATGTTTGCATGAGCAAACGGATAAACCAAGTGATTATACGTGCTCTTATACATAATAATGGCCTGATGATGTCTACATATTGCTTTCGTTTCTCAAACCAGATAGTGTGAGTGGAATCCCAGGAGACCCCTGGGGCAAGAAGAGTGGTATCAAGTGTACGCACAAGGGCGCACGTACACACATGCGAGCCAGCACAAGCGGTTTCCATGCGTGCGTCTATATAAGCATATAGAGACTCTCCCCTTTCTAGCCAGCACGGAGGATGCCATGACGTGCTATTTCCTGTTTTATCGGCAGTAATAGAGGCCTTCTCCACCACACACACACACACACACACACACACACACACACACACACACACACACATCTGGTCTCTTGCCAAGTGCAGGGCTGGCTTTCCCCTTTAGTGGAGGAGAGTGAGGAAAGCCAGCTGTCCACAAGGGGGCGCCCAGAGACCATTGGGACGCAATGCCTGAAAGCCAAGAAGACTACTGGCTTCAAAGAGAGGAGACCCATCACAGGAAAAACTGAAGGCCTGGGCGGGGTCTCTTGCGGAAGCCCAGAGGAAGAGATGGTCAGCCCCTGGAGAAACAGGACCTAGAGATGAAGGGAGAGCTTCAGTCATAAGATAATAGATATGGTACTAATGATTGCTCTTACTATTTACTCAGCGTTTATCATGTGATGAACCAAGTGCTGATCTAATCACCCAGCAGATAATAACCCATTTCATCCTCCCCTCACCTCTGCAAGGCTCAGTACTGCTCTAATTCCCGTTTTATAAATGAGAAAATACATGTCTCAGAAAGATTAAGGGGCAAAGGCAGAATTTGAACTCAGGACCTGTTGTCCACAGTCAGCACTGTTAACTACTCTGCTCCCTTGGCATTAGACCTAGAGACTTTCTATTTCTTAAGAGTTTTTTTTAATGTGTATTTATGTGGGGGGGGGAGGGGCAGTAAGAGGGGGTGGACAGAGGATCTGAAGCAGGTTCAGAGCTGTCAGCACCGAGCCTGATGCAAGGTTCAAAGTCGCAAGCCACAAGATCATGACCTGAGCTGAAGTGGGAGGCTTAACTGACTGAGCCACCCAGGCACCCCCAGACCTCCTATTTCTCAGCCCAGGACTCCACACTGCACCCCACTTGCCTCACCTGTGAAGCCTTTCAAGTAGTTTTGGAAGGGCCTGGGAGCTGATTTCTCAGGAGTGAATAGCTTATTGCCCTGAAGCTATCCCTTCATATGCTCTACACTGTTGACGTTGGTTGGCATAGCTCCTTTGAAAGCAATAAAGTATCTCATAGCAACACCCATAAAGCTGTTTCTCTTCCTTTGACCCAATAATCTCATTCCTGGGACTTTATTCCAAGGAAATAATTCCAACGGAAGCCCAGTGTTATCTGCATCAGTGCGTGCACTGAAGTCTTTTCTTTAAAGGTCAAAAACTGGGAACCAGACTAGGGAAGTGGTTTAGTAAACTGGGACATCAACACAATGGGCAATCAGGCCTGGAAAACTGCAGCTGTAGAACTGTGACAGGAATGGGGAATGCTTTTACTACCCGCTGTGTCGCCGCCAACCCCTCCCCACCAGCTAACTCAACTAACCACGCTTATCAGAGACACGGAGAGGGAGAGAAATCTCTGCTCGTGTTCAAAATAGATTCTTGGCCTCCGCCGCCCCCAAGGAAATGAAAGACACTCTGAAATGCAGTGACAGGATCATGCTAAGTAACTCTCTGCTTTTGAGTTTCAGAGGCCCCAGGTCCTGATGATCTAGATAGATGATTTTCAGAGAGTAATTTTGATTATTGGTTATTGATGATTTTCGCCTTTCACACTGTGTCTGTGATGGAATTAAGTGATGTGATTCTTCAAATTAAATTCTGCGAAGGTAAAAAAAAAAAAAAGTAACAGGGGTGCCTGGGTGGTTCATTTGGTTGAGCGTTCGACTCTTGATTTCAGCTCAGGTCAGGGTTTGCACTGACAGCAGAGACTGCTTGGGATTCTCTCTGCCCCTCCGTCGCTCACTCTTTCTCTCCCTCTCTCTCGAAATAAATAAATAAACAATAAATAAATAAATATTTTAAAATTTTAAAGAAAAATAATAAAATAAATTCTGTGAAGGTGACTGGTACAGTTTCTGCCTTCTGGTGGGACCCCGGGGGACATATACATGGACCATGGACCCTGATGCATGACATCCCCCCCTTATTGATAAGTTGGGGGCGGGGAGGGAAAGAAGATTTCAAAATTAACCTGCCCACCAGGAGTTCAAATTATGTGACTATATATATACATTAGGATGGTGACAAGTATGGCTGTCAAATCAGCCATTCTTTTCCAAATCCTACTTTGTATCAGTTACCTACTGCTACAAATTACCCTAAAGCTGGAGTGTCTTTCACCAACTTTTATTAAACCCCAGGTCACAGTGAAGGTCGTGAATCCAGAGACAGCATAGCTGAGTCCTCTGCTTCAGGGTCTCTCGAGGGACACAATTCAGTTCTCTGTGGGTTGCTGGGCTGGAGGCCTGGATTTCCTCACTGCCCGTTGGCTGGAGGTCTCCCTCAGCTCCTTGGCACATGGGCCCCTCCGCAGGGCAGCCCCAAGGCCACAGCTGGTTTCCACAGAGCCAGTGAGAGAGAAGAGTCACAGAAAGTGGGTTCGAGCAGGATGGAAGTCACAGTCCTGACCTCAAAAGTGACATTCTCTCATGCGTGCCATGTTTTATTCATTAGAAGCAAGTCACCGGGTCCAGCCCACACTCAGAGGGAGGGGACTTCACAAGGAGGTGTGGTATGCCTACCACATACTTGAACACTTATGGCGTCTTCTCAATAACAAAAACCAGTATTTTCGACATGACTTATCTAATATGGGGATTTTCTAAATCTGTTGGCAAACTCCCACACCCATTTCTCACAGGCTGTGGGCAGACATCCCCTGCCCCCACAGAGCTAACGCTCACAGTGTTCATGGCCTCTGATTCCCACCTCACCTAGCAGAAAGGCTAGTGAACTCCAGACTTGGAAGGAGGGGGGCAGTCATATGAGAATGGGGCAGCCAGACACTAGCAGAAGCCAACAAGGCCTGGCCAGAGGTGGTCTCATGGCTCTCAGGCTCAACTCTCTGCTTTCTTCTCAGCCCTCCTCACTCCAGCCACACCAGCCTCTTCCTTGGTCTCAGACAGGCCACCCTCTCCCACATGAGCTTGTGTTCTTGACTCTCTCGGACCCCTGGCCTGCCCCAAAGCCTCACCTGCCTACCCCTTACTGAACCTTCAGCCTCAGCCTGGACATCACCTCCCAGAAGAGGTTTCTCCTGGGCCTCCACACTAGGCCAGGACTCCTTCCTAGAAATTTCTTTTTTTTTTTTTCCACATTTTAAGGAATTTGGGCATTTATTTATAATCAGCCTCCTAAAAGTTTTAGCACAGACTGTTTTTCAAAGTTTCAAAGTATTCTTTGCACTTATGTTCTTTCATGTTAAATTGTACCATCGACTATCATGAAACTTATCTCCATTAAGTTGATGATATACCCAAAGGGAGGGAATTCCCCAAAAATGCCAAAATGAAATAAATTCTAGACTCTAAATCATATTGATATCCATCTGATTATATCTACTTTCCTCTAGATCCTTAAAAGTGACATTTCCCAAAGGCTCCCTGGGAAAAGAGTTCTGTGATCTGGTGGGTTTGAGCAAAGTTGCATCCTCCATCTCCGTGCAGATCTCAAAAACCCCTGCAGTAACTTTGAGCAGGTGCAAATCTGTTTAAATCAATTTCCTTACTTAAGGTCATTTGGTCACCAAACTACTTAAAAAAATCAGAACCTACAAATATTTCACTGTATACACTTAGAGAATCACCAGTCTAGAGTAAGCTCAAGGCAGGACCCCTCCCTGGAGATTTCTGAGGCTGACTCCCTTGGAAGAGCATTTTCAGCCCTGGGGGATTTATTACACAGCCTTGCCGTTGCTGTTACAGGCTCCCGCAGCACTTCCTTCTCCAACCTCACTCAGCACTTGGCACTCAGGGGACTGATTAGTTAGTTCCCTGAGGGCCAGATCCACAGTGGAGGGTGAATGGGGAGAGGAGGGAGCAGACCAGAGGGAGATGGGCACAGTCTGCCACTGAAAAGGTGGGGCAGAACAAAGGAGCACTGATTGCTGTGATGTGGGCAGGAGGGAGGCACAGCTTGGTTCTGGGGGAGACAGGCCCCGCAGGACATCTGAGTTCCACTGAGAATGCTGAGGATGTGAGGGGAGAGTCAGAGATCCAGGAATAGTAGAGATCTTCCAGAATTCCTGCAGAAAATCAGGATCTCTGGGTTCCTACAGGTACAGCGTGGGTTGCCCGCAGCCCCGAGATTTAGGGTTGCCAGATTCAGCAAACAGATGCCCTGTTACATTTGAATTTCAAGGAAGCCACAAATAACTTTTCAGAATAGGTGTGTCTCAAATATGACACGGGCATCTTGTATTTTATCTGGCAACCCTGCCAAGGTGTAGACTGAGTCTGAGGCATCCAGGCTGGAGTCCATGATTGTTCTCAGGAGTTTCTGGAGAAAAGGACTAATTCTAGGGGTCCCCTCTCCAAACAGGCCAGGTCCCAGCCATACTGCTCAGAAAATGGTGGCAGGCATCACTATGACAATAATGCAACATTAGAGGCAACATAAATGTCTTTCAAGAGGAGTGCCTTAATTTCCTAGGGCCGTTGTACCAAATACCACAAACCAAGTGGCTTAAAATAAGAGAAGGTCATTGTCTCACAATTCTGAAAGCTAGAAACCCAAAATCTCCCTCTGAGACTCTGGGCAGAATCCTTCCTTGCCTCTTCCTAGCTTCCAATGGTGGTCGTCAATCCTTGGTGCTCCTTGCCTTGTGGCCACATCACACCAGCCTCTGTCTCCATCGTCACTTGACATTGTCCCTGCATCACTTGACATTGTCCCTGCATCTCTGTCTCTTGTCTTCTCATAAGGATACCAGTCATATGGGGTGAAGGGCCCACCCTCATCAAGTACGACTTCATCTGCATTTAATCACATCTTGCAAAGATCCTCTTTCCAAATACGGTCACATTCCCATGTACCAAGGATTAAGACTTCAACATACCTTTTGGAGGTCACAATTCAACCCACGGCAAAGACAATGCATAAATTAGAAATCCACACATGGAAGAAAGTTCGTTTTGGACTTCTGAGTAAAAACAAAACAAACAGGCTACATGAAATAGAGTATACATGGCAGAATCCTCTTTGTGATTTTCTACAAAGCCTACCTCTGAGCCTTTATGTGTAATCATTACTAATTTTTAACCCATTCAACAACTATTTACCGAGCACCTACCAGGAATACTGCAGTGAACAAGGCAGGTCCCATCCCTGCCTTCCTAGAGCCTATAATTGGGTGAGCAGCTTGCTGGAAGGACACACATCTACTCATTGTTTCTATTTCCAAGTGAGCTTGGAGGGGCAGAGGGAAGATGTTTTCTTTTCCATTTTTTTTTTCTGTACTGCCTGAATTTTTATAACACGCATGTTATTAATTTGTAACTTTCAAAAAAGTGCTTAACCATGTTTTAATCAGAAAGGCTGGTCCTTTGGAAGCTTCTCCACCATGTCTTCCCGAGCACAGTGGTTCTGACACAGTAACAAAACTTGTGACATCACCTAGTTTGGCTGTTGGACCAACCAGCAAGGCCTTCTCTGAGTGTGGGTAAGGGATACCCAGTAAGAAGGCTGTATACAATCCAGGCA
Source organism: Proteles cristata cristata (assembly GCA_017311185.1). NCBI lineage: Eukaryota > Metazoa > Chordata > Mammalia > Carnivora > Hyaenidae > Proteles > Proteles cristata. The sequence goes on along the minus strand of JAESUZ010003788.1, from coordinate 217,461 downwards.
CTCATTTCTCAAAATTTTATTAATTAAGAGTGAGATATTTATAATTATACATTTGTCTATGTGCTTATTTGATGTCTGTCTCTTCTTCTAGATTCTAAGCCCCAAGATGAAGGGGCTATAATTTTTTTGTACTATATTGGATAACCAGCCTCCTGACACAACATTCAGCACGTATCACTTAGGTACTCGATAAAACTGTGTTGAATGAATGAAAGAATACCAAAGCCTGGGTTGGCTCCTACCCATCACCTAGTCGAACCCATTCATTTGACAACTGACAAAAACTGAAGCCCAGAAAAGTCAAGCCACAGAGCCAGTAAGTGGTAGCATAACCTAGAAGCTTGTCGCTCTCAATACAGCCTCTTACCCTGGGGAAAAAAAAAATAGTGATACACGTTCTATAGTGAGATCAAAAGACATACAATTAAGTAGAGAGAAGCACTGTCCAATAATTATCAAAATTTTAAACCACTGTTTTCATCTAACTGTGGCTTTTCCCACTGGGGCTAAGTAGTCAACAGATGTTGGGGTTTTGCGGGTGCTAGTTAATCACACCCCTCAATTTTCCAAGTTCTGATCCAATTGAGAAATAGTCACAGGAGACAAGTAGGGATTAAAATGTCAGCTTTATTGCTGGTCCAGATGGATCGGAGGATGTGGCTGGGACCCAAGACCCAAACGGGCTTCCTTCTCCTTCTCCCCTGATTTGACCCTACCCACCCACTCACAGAAGAGCAGCTGGACTATTGAAGTTCTCTCGGGCCGGGGCCGGGCCTGCTCTGATGTTCATCGCCTTGAGGAGGCAAGAGCAGAGAGAGCAGCATGCCGCTTGGAGTTAGGTCAGTCCCAGAGCGAGAGCCAAGAACAGGCTGGGAACAGTGCACATGTGATACCTGTTCCCTGCCCCACCAGCCCAGAGGTCACTCCGTCTCTCACACCGAGGACTAGGAAGCAGATGGCAAGAAAGCAGAAAGCTTTCTTCCCAGTACCTCCAAGAGGATGTAAATTCCTGCTTTATGGGCTGATGGGAGAGTGGGGAGAGGAAAAAAAAACTGTTCCCCTTAGTGACAGCCTTCAATTCACTCAATACCTTTTCATAGAACCTGAATACCTCTGTGTTCCAGAAGCAGCTCTGACTTTAGAGACTGTATCAAGTAAAAGGTGAATTTGCTGGGGGGAAAAGTGGGAAGGCAGAAATCTGAACAATTGGTAACTTAAACTAGTAAGTGGTATATTCTTCTTGTGCAACAGGAAACGCAGAGGTGGGCAGACCTGGGTTGGTGTGAAGCTAGGTGATGTACCCCAGGCCAGGGCTCGTTCTGTCTCTATGCTGCACTTTCGTAGCAAGTGGCTTTCGTCTTTGTGCTCACAGGATTCCTACTCCATGTCTAGGCATGCTAGCTACATTCCAGGCAGGAGGAAGGGAGGACCAAAGGACAGCTGAGTCTGTCCCTTTTACCAGAAAATGCTAGCTTTTTCATTCAGTACATGTGTGTTTTCTCATTGGCCAGAACTGGGTCACCTTCCCCACCTCTCTGCAAGAGGACTTATGAGATTTAATTTCTAACGTGGCAAAATTGAGTTCTTTCAAGCAAAGGAAGAATAAGGACAAATACTGAATAGCAGAATGAACTGCCACAAAGGTCACAAAACAATGATGAAAGAAAACATAGAAAATATTGTCAAAATATTACTTATTTTAAAAAAAAAGTCTAGAGGCACCTGGGTGGCTCAGTCGGTTAAGAGTCCAACTTCAGCTCAGGTCATGATCTCATAGTTTGTGGGTTTGAGCCCCACATCAGGCTCTGTGCTGACAGCTCAGAGCCTGGAGCCTGCTTCAGATTCTGTGTCTTCCTCTCTCTCTGCCTGTCTCCTACTTGTGCTCTGTCCCTCTCTCTCTCTCTCAAAAATAAATAAACATTTAAAAAATTATTTAAAAAAATCTAGGGGCACCTGGGTGGCTCAGTCTGTTAAGCATCAAACTCTTGATCTCGGCTCAGGTCATAATCTCAAAGTGCATGGGATCAAGCCCAGCATTGGGCTCCATGCTGAGCGTGGAGCCTACTTAAGATTCTCTCTCTCTTCTTCTTCTTCTTCTTTCTCTCTCTCTGCCCCTCCCCCACTTGTTCTCTGAATAAATAAATTTTTTTTTTATTAAACATTAAGAAAAGGAGCCTGGGTGACTCAATTGGTTAAGCATCTGACTCTTAATTTTGGCTCAGGTCACAATCTCACTATTTATGAGATCAAGCCCTGCATCAGGCTCTGTGCTGACAGTGCAGAGCCTCCTTGGGATTCTTTCTCTCTCTCTCTCAATAAATAAAGATTTAAAAAAATTTTTTTTAATTCTTTCTAAATCTAGGGGCACCTGTCTGGGATAGTTGGTGAAGTATGTAACTCTTGATCTCATGTTGTGAGTTTGAGCCCTACACTGGGTGTAGAGATAGCTTGAATGGATGAATGAACAAACCTTTTTTTTTTTTAGTTTTATTTATTTATTTTGAAAAAGAAGGAGAGGGAGGGGCAGAGAGAGAGAGAGAAAGAGAGAATCCCATGCAGGCTCCATGCAGATCATGATCTGAACCGAAACCAAGAGTCAGACACTTAACCCACTAAGCCACCCAGGCCCCCTTGAATGAATAAAACTTTAAAAAAAAAATCGGGGCACTTGGGTTGCTCAGGTAAGCGTCCGACTTCGTCTCAGGTCAGATCTCACAGTTCATGGGTTCAAGCCCTGCATCAGGCTCTGTACTAACAGTTCAGAGCCTGGAGCCTGTTTTGGATTCTGTGTCTCCCTCTCTCTCTGGCCCTCCCCCACTCATGCTCTGTCTCTCTCTGTCTCAAAAATAAATAAACTATTTAAAAAATCATAAAAAATAAAACTAAAATTAAAAAATTTTTAATTAAAAAAATTTTAAAAATCTAAATGGGTTGGGCTTACTGGGGAGGGGGACAAGCATTCAAGAAAGAGATTATCTTCTGTGCAATCACATTCAGAGCATAAAAAAAATTCATAAACTTAGTTTATTTTACAGAGCTAACATAACCCTGATGCCTAAACCCAAGAGAAAACAAATGGAAGTAATTAATTAATTACTCAGTTAAAACCACATACCAAGCTAATTTATAGGCTGACAAAAATTCTGCTTTTCCTTTTCTCAGTTTCCCCTTGTTTTACTTCAGCATATCCTCAAATAACTTCCTATGAAAGAGTATGTGGCAAAGAACATCCTCAGCTCTCATTTGTCTCCATGTGTCTTTGATTTGCCCTGGTACCTAATAGACAGTTTAGCTGGGTACTGAATTCTAAAGTGAAAGTCATTTTCCTTCAGAACTTTGAAGACATTGTTCCACTGTCTTTTGGCATCCAGCACTTCTGGTGAGAAATCTGGCACCTTTCTGATCTTCATTCCTTTGTAAGTTACTTTTTTCTCTCTCTGGAAACTTTTAGGAGATGCCTTCTCATTTTCCTGGGCATTCTGAAATTTCAAAATTATGTGTTCTTTATGCTGCAGGCTCTGTGAGCTTTGTTAGTCTGAAGACTTGAGTCTTTTTGGTCTTAGAAACTCTGTTCAATTATTTATTTGGAAATTCTCTCCCGTGCTTGCTCTCTTCTGCCTAAAACACTTATTCATCAAATGTGGACTTCCTTCATTATTTTTTTCCTCTTTCTCATCTTTTCTCTAATAAAATTTTGACCTTTTCCTTTTTGCTTCATTTTCTGAGAGATTATCCTGACTTTAACTTTCAACACTTCTACTGAATATTAGTTACATTTTTTTATGTCCAGGGACTCTTTTGTTCCTTAACTGTTCCTTTTTTGTAATACTACTCATGTTTTAGAAGCTCAGTGCCTTCTTGAATTCTCTTTTCAACTTCTACCTATAAATTGTTTTGATTGCCTCAGAGATCTTATTTTCAGTTTGTTTATCTTTGTCTTTCTATTTCATATTTCAGGTTTCCTTAAATAGCTCCTGGCTTGTGGTTGTCCATTCATATTTAAGAATCAAGAAGTAGAAAAGTTTCCTGGAAGCTTCATGCACATGGATAAGAAGAGATGAATGGCAGGCTTTGTTTCAGAGTGAGCTGGTCTTTATGCCTTTGGACTTCTAAATGTCAGCCTGTGATGTGCTTTACTTGAGGATGCCACCTGAAAGCCCAACTTTCCTAGTCTTCCTCAGATAGTTTAATTTCTTTAAAGAAGACTCTCCATTTTAGGGGGAAGGGAGTAGAGCTGAGGACTCTGCATGCCTGGCTGAGCACTTTGTGTACAAGGGTCAGGGAAATTTATTGTCCCATTTATAGACTGTTTTTCTGAGAGAGAGACAGAGCACAGGAGTGGAGGAGAGGAGCAGAGGGAGAAAGAGATTCTCCAGCAGGCTCCACTCTGAGTGGACTCAGCAGTCTTGACACAGGGCTTAACCCCACAACCTGGGATCATGACCTGAGCCGAAACCAAGAGTCAGATGTTCAACCGACTGAGCCACCCAGGTGCCCTCCATTTATAGACTTTCAATTAAGCACCCATATTCAGCCACATATCCACTTGCCATCTTCCATATAACCCAGCAAACTCAAGTCTCAGTTTCGTCAGGCTTCCACAGGCAGGTGTGCCCCCACTTTGCAGACCGCCATGTGCATTCCAGACTTCAGCTTCCTCAGGTCCTACTCCCCCCATCAAACCACTCCTCCAGAAATTTGTTGAGATTTCTCTTGTCCACAGATGTCCTTCCCTTAACCCTTTCTTTGGAAAGGTGTATATGTTTATTATTTATTTCTAAGACATTTCTGAAGAAAGAGGAGACAATGTGCATTAGGTGACCATCATGGACTAGAAGCCCCATCTGCCTCATAATGGAGGGTGGTGGGCATGGGCATGTTTTCTCTTTTATGGTTTTACATGGATGATCCTAAGCAGACTGTGCAGTCTTTCTAATCAATGACACATTTACAAGAAATTCAAAAATATGCACAGAGATGGAAGGAAAACTTTTTTTATTTCATCATATTTGAGAGTGTGTTGATTAAAATGTTTTAATATATAAAACTAAAATTGGGTATGTCCCTAAAGCACCTCTTCAGAATCCTAAGTTTCATAGAATATGCTCAAGAAACCACTGGCCTAGTAAAATGAGCCTGATATTTGGAGTCAGACAAACTTGATTCAGAACATGGCTCAATCATCTATTGTCTCCAAATGTTAGTTTCCTCATCAGTACCCACCTCCTTAATTACTGAGTGCATTAAATGGGGTAATACACATGCAAAGCACCTAGCACAGAGCCTGGAGATTAGTAGGTGCTCAATAAATGCTAATTCCTCTTCCTCCTTCCCACCTCGTACTGAGCTATCTCCCATTCATACTTTGTTCATGCTATTTTTCCACCTCACCCCTCTCCACCTCTTGACTGACTGCTCAGTCTTCAAGGTTCAGATCAGACATTCGCACATTTACAGAATTTTCTCCAGCCTGGCAAAAGATTCATTGTTCATACTTCCGGCACCTGTTCATACTTCTGTTGTAGCTTCTGTCTCTCTGCAGCTGTGCACACACCTGTCCTTCTGGTGGAGAAGGATTCCTTAAAAGCAACTTCCTGATCGTGTCCTTAAGATTCCCCCCAGCACCCAATATGGTAGCTGGCACATAGTAGGTACTCAGTAAGTGTTGGAATCTAATTGAATTGCAACAATCTAAACTGGATTGTGGGCAGCCTTAAATAATTTCCAGGATGAGACACAAAAACAAAGTCGTGACCCAGACAGACAGATCCTAACTTGTCCACATTGCAAACACCTTGTTCCTTTCTTGCAGGAGTTTCTGAGCTGTTGTCATAATGACCTCTGCCTCCAACCTCGCTACTATGCTAAACACAAGTAAACACGTTCAACTCCACGAGACAGGACCTTGGTTTGGCTTGGCCTTTGCCCCACCCCATGAGACAGAGTCAGGAGGACTAGACAGAGCTCACCTGGATTTATGGGAACCCACGGGGTGGGGATAGGATTTTTCATTCGCAAGAATGACATGTTTAGCTCTGGGGCTGGGCGGGAACAGGATGCTTTCTCTGCTATTCTCTCTGCCTTCCTGGGCAGCACACAGCAGAAAAAGACATCTTGGACCTGGACCTCTCTCCTCGTCTTCCCTCTATCTTTACCTCCCACCCAGGCACAGCCATGCCATTAGTCAGGCCAAATAGAGATATGACACAATCTGTAAGCAGGACCCTCTTCCGGGGCCTCACACAGAGCCTGGCGTGGAAGGACACACTGGCGTAATGAAGAATGCAAAGTCCCTATCCTCAGGAAGCCCCCAGTCTGATAGGGTGGGGGGTGGGCGACAAAGCATAGCTCCCAGGCTGATGTGGTCACATCCACACTGAGGTAACACCCAGTCCAGTGGGGAAGACAGTGCACGTGCACACAACATCATCTAAAACTGAGGGGATAGGGCACCAGTCATGGTGCCTACTGAGTCCCTACCATGTGCCAAGCGTTTGACATATGTTATCACTTACGAGTTCATCACCCAAGGGGTCCAGTCTCAAAGCAGCGATACCATTCACAATGGCAACCCAAAAAATGATAATTTCAAAATAACTCAGCTTGTGGATTGGAATGTCCTTAACCCCACCAGAAGGGATTCGTAGGTGGCAACAGTGCCGTGGAGACCTCCTTGCCCTCCAATGCTCCTGATCCCCAGGCTCTCCTTCCTGACACGGGGCAGCTGCCCCCACATAGCCCTTCTCTCTTAGCCCTGTCCCGACCCCTCCCCCTGCCTCAAGTCTACATCACACTTGCTCAAGGATTATTCTGACAAGTCAGCACTCTCCTTTGAGGCTGAGAGGGAAGCAAAGCAACCGAGTAAGCCAAGCCGAAATTGCTCCAATGGGCAGGGAGGAGGGAATGCCGAGGAAGGAACACTCGTGCACTAATAATTTCCATCCTGTCACACACATATTCTCACTTCAGCCTCACAGCCTATCATCTCTATTCTATAGATGGAAAAAACCGAGTTTAGCAAATAATCTGGACCCAGCAGCATGTCATGTCTAAGTGGTAGAACAGAAACTTGAACCCACGATGGCTGGCGTCCATGCAGAGAGAAACATGATCACTAAAAAGACAAATATTAGTTAGTGGGGTGCCCAGAGTGAAGGAGTCGGGTGACTCAGGACTTTGAGGGAATGCTTTGTGGAAAGCATTCTCCAGGGTGTGGTAAACTCTTCAGTACCTCAGGATATGGATGTGTCTGTGTCGGTATGTGTCTGGGAGGTAGGTGAGGTGACCACAAGGAGTTCCCCTCAGCCGTGGTCCACCTCCTACGGCTCACGGTGTGGGAGGACATTCCATGCCGAGCCACTCACGCCGAGGAAGTGCAGAGGGAGCTGTGAGGTCACCTCCAACACTGAGAAAGACGCACGGGGACTCTCACCCAGGGTCAGGGTGGGCCAGGGGATGCTTGAGAGTATAATTCACTCAGGGAATCTTGTCACAGAATGTAAAGATTCTGTCTCTGACAAGAGGCTGGCGAGGCAGAGAGGGATGCCCCATTTTACAAGCAAGAAAAGTGGGGCCCAATGAAGTTTCACTGCTGTAGAGGAATAGGGGCCAGGCCCATGCCCCGACCTCCTGGCTCCCACCACACCCTGCAGCTGGCCTGGGCTGCCAGGGAGGAACAGAGTTCTACACCTCACTCCCACATCCCCAAACCCACCCCAAAATGGTGCATTGAACCGGGCTTTGACACTTCTGTCTTTTCCTTCTGGGGCCACCAAGTGACTGCAGACATGGGTGTGTTGGGTGGTTCCTCAGGGTCTGGCAACAGGAGGCACCCAGTGAACAGAGGGATGCAGGCAATGACGGCAGATGGTATAAAGAGAAGAGTGCTGGGCAGGAGTCCACGGGGACCTCTTCCTGCTCTGACACAACTCGACACCCAGGACAGCCAACTTTCACTGCTCAGGAGGAGGTGGGAGGCCACCATGCTGTACAGAACCCCTGGAGGCAGAGTGGGGTGCTGGAGGACACCAGGTTACTGAACAGTTGGGGTGCATATCCCTTTCCTTGATGCCCACCTCCCTTCAATTGGATTAGCTTTGACTTAACTGTTTTATGCATCCACACTCACTGACAGGCTTCTGTTTGGAGAAAGGCTCTGGCATCCTACCTTCTTGCTTAAGAATACCTTTGTACAGGGTTTGTTTTCAATCCTTTTCTGTCATGTGTGTTGAAATCAGGATTCTCTTGCCCATTTAGGAGGAGGTTCTTAGACAGGGGGCCGGAATGGGCCAGGGGAGTTTTCTCCCCTTCGCTGCTCCTGGGTTCCCCCACTATTGATCTCAGAAGTCTTGAAAATACGGCTTCTCTTCGAGGCCACCTCCCCCAAACATCTCCCCCTTCAGTATCCGAACCTTCTGAATGTCTCTCTTTTACTCCTGATGGTCCTTGCCCTGCCAAATTTGGATACTATTCCCAAGTGTTTTCCTCAGTCCTTCAAGAAGGGAGTTTGTGTGGGGTGTTTCTGAGGCTCTTGAATCTGCCTGTGCCCTCGGATCTTCTCACAGCCCATCCCTGGCCGCCCATGGTGTTCTTGCTTCACCTGCACATTGAAGCCCGTGGAGCTATCTTCCAGCCCCATCAGTTGTAGGAGATTCCAGTAGAATGCTTGGGTTAATTCCCTTTTCCCTTCGTCACCTCTGCACTCTGTTACCACCCCACCCCCCTGCCTTCTTGAAAGTCCACAGCTCCATCCAAAGACCCAGAGTGCCAGGATAAAGGCGGGGAGAGCAGGTGTCCTATTCTCCAAGCACCTTCCCCACGATCGGAGGAGATTTGAGTAGATACCCAAAGGCAGTAAGACCAGAGCAAGACTGGAGGATGCTTCAGTCCACAGCTCACACTGGAGAGAATCCCTCCCTGTCAGGGGGCTAGATTGGATTGGATTGAGCTCTTAGCCCTGGGCCCCAATGGTGGGGCTGCCCCAAGGTCTTAGTGCTGGTCAGCAGAGTCTCTTTCCCCTTCTGACCAGGAGGCAGCTCTTCCCCTCCCCGTGTAGGTCTGTTGACTGGTCTATGCAGTAGACCCATGAAGCCAGGAGGAGGTGGAGGGAGGGGGTACATGTTGTCAGTGCCCCAAGGCAGACATAAAAACCACCCTGAGATCAGAAGGCCCAACATCATGCGTGCCCAACAGCCCATAAATCTTGAACCCATTGCCAGCCACAGTTGGCTCTGGGGTTTATGGATGAAATGGGCAGATTGGGGAAACACTTCAAAGCCTACAAATGCTCCCCACAGCCCAGGCCCCCCAGCGCAGCTGGAACCCCAACGGTCTTGTCCTCAGCACCCAGAGGACAGATGGGAAGGCAGCAGCTGCAGCCCCACACACCCACCCTACCACTCGCCATTCAGACTTTGGGAGGGTCCCTCAGAGCTTTCTGGGGGGCATGGAAATGGCAGGAAGGTTACCAGCAGCTGGGCCTCTGGGAGGGAACATGCCTCAAGACCTCACAGGAGCCTCAGTTTCAAGGCACAGAAACATCCCTGCCATCAGGGAGCTCCCACCCCAATGGGGATACCTCGGCCTTACTTGGGGTAGGGGGTAGGGGGTCAGGCTCGCTTGCTGAGACACCTCCAGGCTCCTCTGAGGTTCCCTCCCCCAGGGAAGGGCGGGACTGAGGGTGGAGACTGTGAGTAAGCAGCAGTTGCAAAGAACTACACTCCCAGGGAAAGTGACTCAGAGGCAGGAAGAGAGAGAACTGGGCTGGGCCCTCACCTGGCCTGGTGAGCACAGCTGTCCCCCAGGCATTTGGGGAGACCCTTCTGCTCTACTGCTCCCAGAAAAGGGCCTCCACAGGGGTGCCATGTTCCCAGGGGTGCCAGGTAGATTCCTGGAGTCAAGAGTCCTGCAAATGATGACACGGTAGAGAGGAGACCTTAATGGATTCCTCTCCCAGAGCCCTGACTTCTGTGTTTGCAGGGAGCACCCACTCCATGTGCCCCTTCACCCTCAGGGCGTGTGCCTAGGGGCAGGTGCCTTCTGAACTTCAGAGCACTTTGCACTTTCAACCTGACTGAGATGCCTCTAGCTGGTCCTCCCAGAGACACTGTGAGCTACATGAAGCCAGAAACCAGCCTGACTCTGGCTCAAGGCACTTAGTATACAGCAGACTCCTGGTAGGTGTTTAAAACTGTTGAATGAAAAAATGACCCACTAAGTATATCGTTTCTCAAGGCCAATCACATGCCTGCATCTCCACTCCATCTCGGAGATGCCACAGCCTCTGAACTGGTCTCCCGGCTTCCTCTCTTGACCAACACCCCCATCCTTGAGCCATAATACAGCCAAAGGACCTTTCAAAACACAGTGACATTACACTTCTTCAAACACCATTGCTTCCCACTTCTCTTGGGATAAATCCAAAATCTCCAACTTGGCCCTGTCTACCCCTTCAGCCTTATTATTATAAGCCCCTCATTCTTTGTAACACTGAATTTTCTTTGGCATTTCAAATGGACGGCTATCACTCCTACCTCAGGACCTTTGCACTTACAGTCCCCTCCCCCTGCCAGCTCTTTCTCTCTCCTTTATCCTCCTCACTTGCCTAAACCTTGTCATCTTCAGGTCTCAGATTAATTGTCTCTTTCTTGGGGAAGCCCTTCCTGATTCCCCAAAGGAAAGTTCCACATTACATATCCTTAAGGCAACCTCAGTTTTTCTTTCAGAGTTATTTTTTCAGTTTGTGATTATGCATGTGCACGGTTATCTCATCAATGTCTATCCACCATACTCATGCTGCTCCTACCCCAAAGACCATCAAAAGCATGTGGACCAAGGCCCAACCCCAACCCAGGAATACACTTGACCCAGAAATGCCCAGCACCACATGGGGCTGGGATTCGGGAAGTATTTGAACCAAGAGGTCAGCCCCACCCTGTGTAAAAGGTGTGGGAAGAAGGAACTCGGGGGGCAGCATACTCACCCGGAAAGGGAAAGCTGCGGAATATTTAGAGAGAGAGATAAGGTGGCCAAAAAGCAGGAAATGAGCTGTGGGGAGCTGTTGGCTGAGACAGGGCAGTTTAGAATGAAGGCTGCAGATCAAAGCCACAGGAAGTGGGCTGGTTTTTTCAGTAACGGAAGACTCTGATCAAAGTCACACTTTCCTGTCTGGGTGGGGTAGGCAATTCATTCACTTATTCATTCGTATTTGTAATTTATCATACAGTCACTCAACAAATATTGATGGAGCACCTCTCTCTGAGCCAGGCACTGTGCTGTGCCCTGGAAATACAGCGCTGATTAAAAGTGGACCCGGCCTCTACTATCTTGAGTTTACAGGCATCTACCTTAACGTCCAGGCCAGTTTCACACTGCAAACCTGCAGTCCATTTAGTGGGTCACAGCCAGCATATTTTAAAATGAAATACAGACTAGAATAGAATGAGATGGGATGGAACGGAATGGAAAATATTAGCGTATCCCACATCGTAAGGAAAAGTATTGTTTCCGTTACTTCTGTATTATGTAAACTGGGTCCCAGCATAAAATGTATTTCTCACTGTGGATCACAACCCAAAAAAAGTCTGAAAAATACCCATCTAAACATTATTGAAATAACTGCAGAAGTCTATGGCGAACGTCTATGTTAGGGAGCATGCAGAGATACGGGAGTGCTAGAAGGGACTACAAAAGTAGGACCCCGCTGGGCTGGGCTGGGCTGGAGAAGGCTGGTCAGGGACGTCTTCCCTGGGGTGAAGGGCAGGGTGAAGGAGCAGAGGAGGCAGAGAAGACAGAGTGTACCATCTGGGAGAAGGAGCGTGGAAAATGCAAGGGGAGGAGCTGAAGGGGCCTGTGGTTGGTTGAGTGGAGGGGAGGATGGCATGACATGAAGATGGAGAGGTAGGAAGGACCCTTACGTGGCTTGTTGAAGGGTTTGCTCTTGGCCCTAAGAGCAAGGAGAAGCCACTGATGGGTTTACTCATTCATACACTCAACAGCTTGCTTGACCTGGCTGTCCTGGTGCTGGAGGCATGGAGGTGAACGCACCTGCAGGCCACTCCTAGGCCAGCTAGAAAGTCAGATACATGGAGAACGGTTACTCCGATGGGCAGACTCACATCCTATTTGAGTAAACTGATGTCTTGGGTTGGTTCCCCCCAAAGCAGACTCTATGGCAAAAATGAGCATGCAAGTCATTGACTTGGGAGGTGGTCCCAGGAAGCGCTGGTAGGAAAATGGAAGTGACACAGGGAAGGGGAGGAAGCCCATGGCACGGGGTGGACGCACAGCCCTGGGCAACAGGCTTTATCAGCCCAGAGACCTCTGGGAGACTGTGAGGAGCACACTTCCTAAGGGGCAGGAGCTGTGGTTTCCATACTCCTGGAAACACTCTTGGCCTGTCCTTTGCAAAGGCTGGGCCACTCGGGCTGCAGAGAAAGCCATCTGGCAGAATAGCAGGGTTGCCGTGCCAGAGGGATATGGACAGGGCACTGACCATTTCTGCCAAAGTCATCCTGTACCACTTCTTGAGCACTCTATGGTCCCTTCACTCATCTGCATTTGATTTAAGGATTACCTCAAAATCTCTAACTCCACTCCTAACTTTTCCTCTCGTTTCCAAATCTTTATATCAGCGAACCATCACTCAGAGCTCCCCCTTCGGAAGCGTGTCAAATCATCATATGAGTCCCCATCCCCACCATCAGAGAAGCGCCTCCAATTTTCCTGTTGGGATGAATGGCACCCCAGTTACCCTGTCACCCAAGCCAGAAACATATCCCCTTCCCCCTCCTCTTGCTGCTCCCAATCAGCAGATGACAGTCCCTGAGTCCTGCCCCTCCCTGGTCCAGGCCATGACTGCCCAGCCAGAAGATGCCTCAGCCCCTCTCACCAGGTCACATCAGCTCCCTGGCTGCCTTCCTCTCCCCCATCGGGCTATCCGTGGTCAGCCTTCCAGAACACACATCTGGTTGTGGCCGTCCCCTGGTCAAAATCCTTGATGCCTCCTAACTGCCCTGAGGATGAAGTCCAGACACCTACTTGCATACAAAGGCTTCCATGTAGGGCATCACGCCCAGGCACCCTAGCATCCCCAAGCCACCATCATTACCACCATCTCCCCTCATCTGCTCCCATATTCAGATCATTCCTAATCCCCCTCATGTGCCCATTCCTTTGCACTTGTACTTCCACTTTCTCATCCCAGTAAGCTCTGCTTTGTCTACCTGGCCTGTGACCCTTCTAGTCTCAGCTCAGGCTGAGTCCCCTGGCAAGGCTTCCCTGGTCTCCCCCAAATACCTTACACGTTCTCCTTTAGAGCAAGGATGTCATGAAATAGTTACTGTTGAACCGCAGATGAGCCTCACCGACTACACCGTGAGCTCTTTGAGGGCAGGGACATTATTTCATCTTTGTTTCCATAGCACCTCATGTGTGGGCTGCTCCCAGAACAACTTCCATAAACATTGGCCCACCAATGAAATGACCAGGCTCAGGTGACACTGCTGGACAGTGGCTGAGCTGAGATGGGAAGCCATCAACACAGGTGACATATACCTGTTAGGACAAGACAGCATAGAGTACCCCTTCCTCTACATGGCACTCCTGAACCCTGTCAACAGGACCCAGTGTTGTCATGAGTGTGGGGACAGGTTGCACCAAGCCATCCACACTCTCTCAGGACCAGAAGCAGAGTCAGAGTCAGGCCAACACACAGGCTTTGAACTCGGCAGAGCAAAAAGTTTCTCTCCTGCTGGGTACTACGGACAACTTTGGCTTCAAGGGGCCATGTGAGCATTGGGCTATATCCAGGTGGGCCAAGTGGCCAGTGAGGATTGGGTGATAGATTTGCCATCTGACTCTGGACAAATCCTTTCCCCGCTCTGGGCCTCAATCTCCCCATTTGTAAAATGGCAACTTACCCCAGGTCTATTCTAGTTCAAAAATACTATGAAGCAAGCCTGAGGGCCAAGCCCAGGACCCATGACATGGTGTGGAAAGGACGGTATTTGAGAATGATTGCCTCTGTCCAACCTCTGCCCTTGGTACCTGTTCTCTAAGCGAGTCCCTTCACCTCCCTCCATCTGTAAAAGAGAATATTGGCCTCTACATCATTAGATTGCTATAAGGAGAAATGCATTAAATTTGTAAAGAACCCGAAGCTGTGCCCCACCCATAATTGATGCTATAATTAATGTGGATCTTCTTCCCTGATACTAGAAGGCACCTGTGAGTGCTGGATACATCTGGCCCAGCCTCCAGAGCACCAGACTAGAAAATTCTTCCCTCACTCACCTCCTCCCATGCCTACCTCTCCCCTCTCCCCGCTCTGTGGCTTCCCTCACCACCAAGCTCAGCTCCCTGCCTGAGTTTGGTGGAAGGCTGGAGTGGCCAGGTGAGTCTGGTTAGCCACAGATGTGACCACCAAGATCCTAGACCAGAGTGGCAGAGCCTAGGTCCACACTGAAGTTTGTGGGGGCTCCAAGTCCAGAGCTCCCATCACAGGACAGCAGACCCCCCACATGACACAGGCCCACAGGCTTGCTGCCCACTTGCTGTCCAGCCACCCTCTCTCTGTCCCCAGGTGACCCCACTGCATTCTTGTGGCTTGGGGTTTGCAGTTGTGGTGACGGGTGACCAAAGGCTTGGCACCCTTCCACCAGCAAGTGGGGAGGGGGCTCCAGGGGCAAATTCTTCTTCAAATGAGATTCCCGTGGTTTCCTCAGCTGAGGCGTCTGCGGAGCAGAGAACAAACAATGTGGAATTAAATTTCTCTGGAAAACAGGCTCTGCGAGTGAAGATCTAAGCATCCCTTTGGGCGTGGGGCCGACTTTGCCGGGTGCCAGGCTGGACTCCCACTGTCTTCCAGGCCCAGCAGTTGAGCAATGCTAGCTCCTGAGGCCATGCACCGCTTACCCCCACCAGCGGCCTCCCCACCCTGCATGACCTCAGAACTGTCACCAGAGAAGGGCTCCAGCTTTTCCTGGACTCGGCTGGGGCACCCTGACCAGGGACAGCTAAGAACCCCAAACCAGGAGCATCTCCTGGGATGGGTCCGCACCAGCTGCATCTGACGCCACCGCCACCACTGGGCGGGATTTCAGGATCAGGTTGCAAAGACTAGGGGACGTGGTGAGACTGGCTGTCTCTCTGGGTCCCCAAGCCCCAGCAGCATATTCTAGAGTGACAGACCCCAAGAGGCACAGAGGAGAAAAGAACAAAGAAGCAGAGCCCCAGCTGGTTTCCCCAATCCCCTGCTCAATATCATCTTAGATCCTGGCAAAAAAAAATAAAAGGCCCCTACACATGTGATGTACTCATACAATGGAACATCACCATCACATGGTCGTAATAAGGCAGGAAGTGTTGACACATGGTACAACATAAATGAGCCTTGAAATCATTATGCTAAGTGAAAGGAGCTGGTCACAAAGATGCATATTGTGTGATTCCATTTATATCAAATACCCAGAAAAGGTAAATGAATGGAGACAGAATTCAGATCAGTGGTTGCCAGGACCCTGGGGGGAAGAAGGAATGGGGAGTGGCTGCTTAATGGGTATAGTGTTTCCTTTTAGGGATGATGAAAATGTTCTGGAACTCGATAGAGAGGATGGTTGCCCAACATTGTGAGTGTGCTAAGTGTGGCTAATGTTAAATTTATGATATATGTATTTTACCACATTAAAAAGGAAAAAAAGAAAGTCCCTTTCCCTGGGTCCCCCACTGGCAGAAGGATCCTGCTATGGCCACCCCTGAGGAATGAGGACTCCAAAGGTCTGAAGCGGATGTACCCATCAGAGCCATGGCCTCCCTTCTAGAACATACTTATTGCACTATTATATTTCCTGCCTAAACACTCTGAGACTTCTCCAATTTCCTTTTCCCAAAGGCAAACTGTGCTCTGGGCCCAAGGGGCAGGCAAGGGACAGCTGTTTGCAGGGGAGTAGATGGAATTTAGCTTATCTGGCCTGGGCTGTCCATCCCTTCTGGTGCAGGATGAAGCCAGGAATGACAAGAGAAGAGGGTCAGACCACAGGCCAGAGACTGGGACCCAGGGGCCAACCCTCCCTGGGCAGCTGCCTGCTGGCACAGAACTTTAAGTCATCAGAGAACTATGACTTTGACCCTGGCCTTCAAGGTCATTATGAAGGTATATATGCCAAGATGTATGGATAGAACATAGTTTATTAACAGTATGTATGATTGACTTAGAGCTTTTGAATATTTACACTCATGGACATCTGTATTCATCTTCTATTACTGTGTAACAAATGACTGCAGACAAAGAGGCTTAAAAGAACACCTATTTTTTAACTCGCAGCTCCACAGGTCGCAAGTCCAGGAGGACTTGACTGGGTAATCTGCTTCAGTTCCCACAAGGACGAAACCAAAGGTCAGCCAGGCTGGGCTCTTGTCTGGAGGTTCTGGGGAAGAATCCACCTGCAGGCTCACTCAGATTGTTGGCAGAATCCAGTTCTGTGTGGTTGTAGGATTGAGGTCCCCATTTCCCTGCTGGCTGTCAACACTCGAGTCAAATCCTTCTCATGCTTCAAATCTCTATTACTGCCTATTCTGCTTCCAGAGGAGAGAAAACTCTCTTCTTATAAAGGACTTCTCTGATTAGGTCAGGCCCATCTAATTCACCTCCATATTTTAAGGCCAACCAACTTGGAACTTTACATCTACAAAATTTCTCTATAGTGTACCTAGATTAGTATGTGATTGGAGTATGGAGGATTGCGTGTTAGGATTCTGCCTACCATCGCCTCTATTTGTAATTGATTTCCCACATTTTGAAAATGTTAGGGGTCAACTTCTCCAGCCAGGTGGGTCCAGTTCTCTCTACCTCAAAACTTAACTCACGGGAGCTTCGCTTACCTTGAGCAATCATGTAATGCTACCCTTTCTCCTTTGAGGACCTACTGAAATGCCACCTTCTCCATGAAGCCTTCTGCCTGTGCCTCAGATAGAATTAATCTCCCCCCCAGGGAGCACTATGTTTGTCCTGCTCTTCTGTGGCACATCCCAGCCTGCCTTGGGTTACGGCAGAGAGCTCTGAATTCTCTCCACCCACTAGACCAGGAGCAACCTGGACGAGGCCCAGCAGGGATCAGAGAGATGAATCCTGCTTTGGAGAACATCAAGTCCAACAGGATCAATGAACCTAATAATAACTACCATTTATAAACGCTTAGTGTAAGGAAATCAGGAATCATTACACATATCTTTCAAACACCCCAGAAAATTGAGGTTCAGGGACATTTATCAATTTTCCCAGGGGCACGTGGGTGGCTCAGTCAGTTAAGCGTCTGACTTCAGCTCAGGTCATGATCTTGCAGTCCATGAGTTCGAGCCCCGCGTCGGGCTCTGTGCTGACAGCTCAGTGCCTGGAGTCTGCTTCAGATCCTGTGTCTCCCTCTCTCTCTGCTCGCTCCCACTCATGCTCTGTCTCTGTCTCTCTGTCTCAAAAATAAAGTAAATGTTAAAAAAAATTTTCCCCAGAGTCACATGGCTTATCAGTGGGGGAAATTGGGAGTCCAACTCCAGAGTCAAAATTGTAAGTCCTACACAATATTGCCTCACAAAATCTTAAAGAATTCAAGCCCCCCGCCAACTTCTCATCTGGGTTCAGACACTGTGTTAATCGGGCTGCCACTGCTGTACTCACTGCAACATTTTTGTGGCTTCACATTTATAAAGAGTTCTTTCTCACACAGGTGCAGTGGGTGTGGTGGGCTCTGCTCACAGCTCTGTGGGGACCAGGACCCTTCCACCCCACTCTAGAGAAGGCCTTATCATCTTTCCCTGGGTCCTCCACATCCGATCATTGGACAGGGAAGAGAGTGAGCCAAGGTGAATTTTTCAGGGGTCAGACCAGGATAAGACATGGTTGACATTTCTTTGGCCACATTCCACTGGCCAGATCTCAGCCCGTGGCCCTGCATAACCGCAGGGGAGGCCGGGAAATGCAGTCTCACTGTATGCCCAGGAGGAAAACGAAACTGAATCTGGGGAACAGACAACATGGGAGTTGCCACGAATGCCATGCTCTTTGGCCACAAGTGGCTCGAGGAGTGCTGTGTGCAAAGGGCCAACAGGTGCAGAACAACAGAGCTGAGCTCAAGAAGTGAAGACGGGGGGGCATGCTGGGGTTGAGGGCAGGGAGGTGTGAGAGCACAATGTGTGCTTTCACTCACTTAGTAGGCTCCGCAGAAAGCCTTGCTCATCCAGCGAGCTCACTGTGGGCCTAGGGCTATACAGAATCCCGCAGCACCTTCCTCCTCACTCGAGCTAGCTGGGGCCCCAAAAGTCCAAGCAAGGCCTGTCCAAGGGGAACAGTGTCAAGCCCCCAGCCTGCCTGTTTTTGGATACAGCTAATTGCTTTTCTTTTCAAATTTAACTCTGGTTAAGGTATAAGAATCCACAAATTATGTTCCAAAGCCAAGTATGAACTATTTGGTCCAGAGAGGCCACACAACTTATCCTTGAACAGAATGATCCAGATTCTGCCATAAGAGAGGAAGGGGTGGACAGGAAAAGGGTATTCTAGCAAGAAGCATGTTGGGGCGCCTGGGTGGCTCAGTCGGTTAAGCATCGACTTCGGCTCAGGTCATGATCTCACAGTTCGTGGGTTTGAGCCCCGCATCGGGCTCTGTGCTGACAGCTAGCTCAGAGCCTGGAGCCTATCTTTGGATCCTGTGTATGTGTCTCTCTCTCTCTGACCTTCCCCTACTCATGCCGTCTCTCTCTGTCTCAAAAATAAATAAAACATTTAAAAAAAAAGCATGTCCACACCTGTGCTCAGGGCCCACCCACTGCTACTCCTCAAAGAACACAGTGTAGAGAAAGTGCTGGCCCTGGGTCCCAAGAGCGTAGGTATTCCTGGGGTCCCAGGACCCTGTGCAGTGGGGATGGGTGCTTCACAGACCAGCCTGCACTGACTTCACTTGCCTTTATTGGTATCAGGGGAGGGCCTGAGAAGGCAAGGACCTGAGTTTCAGTCTGGCTCTGTCACCACTTGCCATGGGCCCTTAAGCCACCCTATCCCCACCTTGTCCCTCCCTGAGCCTCGGTGACCCATCAGTGCACTGAGATCTGACCTTCAAAGCAAAGTGCACATACCCCTAGGGTAATACAGAATGATCCATTGGCACGTGGGAAGAAGAATTTTAGAATTCAAGGTACATGTATGTACAGGTATTTCCATCTAAAAGTAAGAAGGGAATTCAGCTCTAATATTTAACATACAGATGTTACATACCCCTTCTTGGCCAATCATGTCCCCCACATTGGTCAATGCTTGAGGTGTCCCCTCAAGCAGGCACCCTGAGAGTGACATGCTCACTCTGTTACTTGCTTTGCAACAGATCGTGACATGCTGCCGCTTATCTATGCCCAGTTCAGTGGAATTTGCAGATCGTAATGTCTGATTCAAACTCAATTAACCCTCCTAAAGAAAGGACAAGGGGCCTAAAAAGATTTCTGCAGAGACACAGCAGGAAAATAGCAGCGCTTCCCCTTTAATCCTCGGACCTGATGTCATGTGACATTTCATAAAGGAAAAAAACAAGGGTTGTCTGTCGAGATTTCCAAAAATGAAATCCTTTTCAGCAGGATAAAGGCGAAGTTTAAACAGTTGTTGAGGAAGTAACTTTTCTGGAAAGAAAATAGTATATAGAGCATTTAGAAATAAAGATTGAAAGCGTTCCCATTGTTATAAGATTTGGTGGCTGAAAACCTTGTGTGTTCCCAAGATCTTTCATATCCACCCTTTTAAAAAAAAAAAAGTTTTTTACCTTGGTTAAAAATCTTCCAAACGAGGGGCACGTGGATGGCTCAGTTGGTTGAGGGGCCATCTCTTGATTTCAGCTCAAGTCATGATCCCAGGGTCTGGGAGTGAACCCTGTGTTGGGCTCCGAGCTGAGCATGAAGCCTGCCTGGGATTCTCTCTTTCTCCCTCTGCCCCTCTCCCCCGCTCGCTCACACTCTCTCTCTAAAGTAAAAAAAGAAAAGAAAAATCTTCCAAATGAGAGTTTGAGTGGGTTTTAAATCCATTTGCTGAAAGTATTAAAATTCAACACATTCCAATTTCTTTGCAAGAACAAGTGATTGACATGAGAGAGGATGGAAATTTGAAAGTCAATTTTGAACAAAACCTTTGCATAATTGGTGGATGGCACTGAAAATTGAAACATGAATGTCATGACTTAATGAGCTGAGCCCACAATGCACCTCGTCCATCTGGATCTAGGTATCTCCATGAGGCCTCCTTTCCAGCCGTGACAGCCTTAAAAGCGGAATATGAAATAAACAGAATTTAGGGCCAGACATTCAAGTCACTGCTCTACGAGGTGTTAAATCAGGCTTTTCAAAAAATAAAGAAGCACATTCGGTGGTTGTGCTCTCACTGAGAGCAACAAGGGATTTTATACCATGATTAAATGAAAAGCCTTAAAAATTACTTTAAAACTGGGGCACCTGGGTGGCTCAGTCAGTTAAGCATCCGACTTCAGCTCAGGTCATGATCTCACAGTTCGTGGGTTTGAGCCCCGCATCGGGCTCTGTGCTGACAGCCAGCTCAGAGCCTGGAGCCTGCTTCAGATTCTGTGTCTCACTCTCTCTCTGATCCTCCCCTGCTCACACTGTCTCTATCTCTCTCTCAGAAATAAATAAAACATTTTATTTTTAATTGTTTTTTAAATTTAAAAAAATTTCTAAGTTCATAGCAGCACTCTTTTTTTTTTTTTACGAATAATTTATTGTCAAATTGGTTTCCATATAACACCCAGTGCTCATCCCCACAAGTGCCCTCCTCCATGTCCATCTCCCCCCTCCCCCCCCCACATCCATCAGTCCTCAGTTTGTTTCTCAGCATTCAAGAGTCTCTCATGGTTTGCCTCTCTCCCTTTCCTCCACCATTCCCCCCTTCTGCTCCCCCATGGTCCTCCGTTAAGTTCCTCCTAATCCTCCTATACGTGCAAACATGTGATATTTGTCCTTCTCTGCCTGACTTATTTCGCTCAGCATAACACCCTCAAGGTCCATCCATGTTGCTGCACAGGGCCAGATTTCATTGTTTCTCATTGCCATGTAGTATTCCATGGTATAGATAAACCACATCTTCTTGATCCATTCATCCGTTGATAGACACTTAGGCTCTTTCCATGTTTTTGAATGCTGAGAAACAAACTGAGGACTGATGGATGTGAGGGGGGAGGGGGGAGATGGGCATGGAGGAAGGCACTTCTGGGGATGAGCACTGGGTGTTATATGGAAACCATCTTGACAATAAACTATTTGTAAAAAAAATATTAATAAATAAATAAATAAATTTTTAATTACTTTAAAACTTGGTTTTTATTTATTGCATTTTTCATTTTTATTTATAGGTTTTAAGATGTACATAATATTGTACATTATAGCTCATTTTTACCTATATGGATAATGCACATAATGTACATAATGCACATATGTACATTTTACAATGTACATATACTTATATAATACACATACTAACATATTCGTATATATAATTCATGTAGATAACGATCTCTGTATATGATTTGTAAACTAATAGCTATCAGGGGGCTGCCCACTCAACAGTTTTTACTGATGGGATGAATGGATTATAAAGTTTGAGTTCAAAGATGTCTTCAGTGCCAGGGCCCCCTCTGGCTCTGGCATTAGAGACAGCATGGGGCACCCTTTGTCCTGGGTAGGGGTATTCATAACAACAATGTTCCTGGACTGGGCCTCACCTGGCCTGCAGGTGGAATTTCAGGCATGCACATTTTGTAGCTAAGGAGTCAGAAGAACAGAAGAATACCACCAGAGACAACTCCACCGCCTGAAGGCAGCCCATTTGTCAGGACAGAATGCCCTCCCCCCAATAAGAACCTCACGCCTCCCCTCTTCACCCCTCCCACTGCAACAGGGCAAGGAAAACACAACTTTCCTCCTGCTCAGAAGGAATCCAGAGGCCCTGAGAGGATAACTATCTTTCCTGGAGCATCACAGCAAGATGGCAATGGAGACTAGGCGTAAATTCAGGCCTCCCCAGTGCCAGGTCTGGCCTTTTACCTGCTCTCCCCTCTCTGGACCTTGATGCAGAACCTAATTTTTAGTTATCAAAATTCTCACTATTGTCTCTGTTGGGAAACCCTTCCTGATGTTAATTTTAGTCTTGGATGCTGCAAACAAAGCCTAGAATGTTCAGGAGGCTAACCACCCAAGCCAGTTCTCTCTGCCTCCCTGCAGCAAAGAACATCCCTCCCCAACATCTTTTGCATCTGTCTCAACACCGAAGAGAGTTCCAGAGAACAGTAAGGCCTGCGTCTCTGCTATGCTTTCAGGGGGCTCAGCAACTCCCTGAAGCAAAGATCTTTCTATAGCACAAATATGTTCATGTTATTCCTTCCCTGGTCCTACTCTGCCTAAAAACATTCCCTATGTCTCCACTGCCAACAACAGAAAAGCCAGGCTGCTTAGGCCCAGCCCACATACCCTTCCCCCACTCCGGCCATATATCAGTCACGCATCAGTCCCGGGCACGAAACAGAAACAACACTAGCGAATTTAAGCAGAAAGGAATTTCATGCATTCTGTGCTCACAAAATCATCAGAAAGGCTGGAGGAACAGGCCGCACCTGCAAGAATGGCTCCCAGAAAAACACGCAACCCACTGTAGGAGCCCCTCTCTGGCACCTGAAGGAAGGTAAAGAATCAGGAGCCACCCAGTGTCCATTGACTTCAAGAGCCATCACCTAACTGATTCAGGATCAGGAAGCCATTTCAGCAACAGCCTCTCCACACCCACAGAGCTGGACCCTGGATGCTAGAAGGTGGCTGCCCCCAAATCCCAGCGTCTCCACAGCCGTGCTGATCAGCAGCAACAAGCATCGTTCCCAAATCCATTCGATTGACAGAACCTGGTGCCTAACCAGTACTCCAGGCAAGGGAGGTGAGAACGACAGAAAAATGCATCTTCTGCGTTTTTGAAAATCAATTAACCTACTCCATCTCATCCACAAGCTATAGAAGAAGGGCACCTGGGTGGCTCAGTTGATTGACCATCCAATCTCAGCGTTCATGAGTTCAAGCCCCACATCAGCTGGCTGCTGTCAGCGCAGAGCCCGCTTCAGACTTCTGTCCCCCTCTCTCTCCGCCCCTCCCCTGTGCTCTCAAAGACAAATAAAACATTAAAAGCAAAACAAAACAAAAAAACAGGCTATGGAAGAAAAATCACACAACATATCCATAGATGCAGAAAGAAAGGCTGTCCCGGCTCCTGGAGAGACTGGTTATGTCAGGGGGGAGGGAAGGAGAGGGAGAGGAGAAGAGAGAGGTTAGGGGAGAGACAGGGTGGCATGGGGATGGGTAGGCAGGGTCTGTAAGGCCGCTGAGCGTTCAGAGGACTGGCTTAAGGTGCAGGAAGTGGCCAAATGTAAACCAAAAAAGCCGCACCTTCCAAGAAAGACTATAACCTGAGGCACAGGGTCATAAGGCTGGAGGGCCTCCCAGCCCCGAAAGAATTGCCATCAAGGCCGTCCTCTGTGCCAGCCCCCAGGGAGGCAGCCAGGGCTAGGGCCAGAACCACCACAATCCAGGCCCAACGCAATCACCTCCCTGTGGTCTGCCCCTTCCGCACCACTCCCCCACCCCACCCCACTCTCCCACCCACCCCCTGCTCTCCCCCTGAGCTGCTGCAGTGGGTAAGTCCACTGTGTGCAGCGCACCCCGGCTTGTAGCTTGCATCCACCCCATTTTCTTCATTCAAAGACACAACTGCTCACCAAGCCATATGCCAGCTGGCAGCACAGATATCCAAAGATGCCTTTTTTTTTTTAATGTTTTTTATTAATTTCTAGGAGAGAGAGAGAGACAGCGTGAGCAGGGGAGGGTCAGAGAGAGAGGGAGAGACAGACTCCGAAATGGGCTCCAGGCTCTGAGCTGGCAGTCAGCACAGAGCCCGACGGCCCGAACCACGAACTGCGAGATCATGACCTAAGCGAAAGTCGGATGCTTAACCAACTAAGCCACCCAGGCGTCCCAACCAGAGATGCCTTTTAACACAACCATCAGGAGGGAGCACCTTTTTATAACTTTGCACGGTTTTGCTCCCTCGCCTCCCATGGCTCATCGTGCCTCCCCAAAGCCACAGGGCATCAAATACTTTAAGGCCAGAAGCCTTTTCACCGAACATAATGGGGGTGCAAAGCAGCCCGCCCACCCATCCCTGAGACTAGCCACTGCTGGGATCACCATGAGTCCCTGAGCTAGCGACTTTACGAGCTCCCTCGCGGCAGACCAGCCTGCCCAGACCTGCTCTGCGACCAGTGCCCTCCCCCACCAGGACTGGATGCCCCCTCACAACTCTCTGGGGCCCCTGGCACAGAACGAGGAGGAAATTGGGGCCACGGAGAGGGGATGTTTACACTTGACGTCTTTCTGCCGTCCCCCCTGCATGGAACTTCCACCCTGGGGTGTAGACAGCACCGTGCAGAAGGGTAGCCCCTGAGTGAATGAATGAAGTGGACCAAGACTACGAGCCCCTCCTCAAAGTCCTCCAGACATTCAGAGCCTCCCCCCTTTGAGTCAGGAGCCCCATTCCCAGACTAAAATGGGAAAAAAAGAGAAAATATAAGATCTATGCCCAGTCTTAGTTCCAGTGCGCCCCCATCCTGGGCTTGCCACAGTGTGACCTACCCCCGACTGCACAGGGGTAGGGTCGTTGCCCACTGGTGTCCTGCTTTCCCAAAGGTAACAACTTCACTTCCTGTTAGTTGTGCCAACCCACCGTCCCTCTCCCGGCTGCCAGATGGTAGGAGGAATGCCCACAGCACACCTTAGTCCTAAAAAGACCCTGTCCCTGACAGGTAGAGCTTGTCCCTAATAACCAGGGCTCCACTGACCACATGGTACACGGACAAGGGGCAGGGAGGCGGGCAGGCAAGCAAGAAGCTTGGGAAACATACACACGCATGCACACGTGCGCGTTCGCGTGCACACACACACACACACACACACACACACACACACACACAGCCCTAGCAACTGCCAGGCCAGGCCACCACCCATTGCTTCCCTTCCCCAGTGCCCGTGCCAGCCCCTACCAGAGCTCGTCCAGACACAGGAGGGGTGGGGCCTGCGGGCTATCAGCCACGTGTAGGGCCTGGAGGGGAAGAGGGAGGGAGGGTGGGAGGGCCAGTTGCTCTTCAGGCAGGTCTGAAGGTGAACTGCACCTCCCCCTTGAGCAGTCTTGGTCCCAGGAGTCAGGAGTGTACACAGCCGCCTGCCCTCCCTGGACACCAGGTATGTGCCTTTATTCTTTAAGGACAAGAGAGGGAGACTCAGCACCTTCACCAGCCTCATCAGACCCTTTGTCCTCAGCTTCTCCACCTGTCCTGGGTGGGGGTCCAAGTGAAAGTGGAGAGAAATGGGAGGAGGCCATAGATAACAGAGAGATGGTCTCAGGACCACAGACCCCGGAGCTCAGCACTGTAAGAGAGGGAGCTCTGTACCCTTCAGTGTACAGATGAGAGAACCAAGATCTAGGGCCAGGGTGGGAAGAGACTTGCCCAAGGTCACAGAGACTTGGGAAGAGAATGGACACAGAGCCCAAGCCTCCTGCCTCCCAGCCCAGAGCATGAAGCCTGGCTCGGAGCTGCCGTGCTGGCCCTTTAGAGGCTACCAGGACCCGGGGGCTATGGCCATCCCAGGTTCTGCTTCAGTGTGTCTGGGATGGGACCATCAGAAGCCACTCTTCAAGGATGGGGCTGGAGTGGGGGTGGGCTATTAAGCAAAATGTTTTTGAGGAGGCTCAGGCTTCACCTTCTGTGGCCCTCCCTCATAATAGGAGGGACAGAGGTCCATGAAATGGAAACAGGGATTTGGCAAGGAATCAGGAGCCCTGGGGAACAAAGAAAGATATTTGAGTCCAAATCTGAAGGGGGAATGTATGGGAGTGTGAATAGGGCAGAGCTGGCTGGAGCCCTCCCTACCCACCTATACACCCCAACATGCACAGAGGCACACACACACACACACACACACACACACACACACACACACACACAGTCTGGAGCCCCAGGGACCCTCCCCATTACTTTCGAGCAGGAAAGAAAGAGCTAGAAAGTGGGCTGGTGAGGGTGTCCAGGAATAAAGGAGTGAGACCCAACCCCTGCCCTGGGAGTGTTCAAAGTGAGAAAGAGTTTGAACAGGACCCTGAGGGATTGCCTGCCTTTTGCTCAATCCCAGGCCTGTCCCACTGGGTTCCAGAATCCCAGAAGGAGCAGATGTGGAAAGGGTCTTAAATTTGTGAAGCAGTGACACAGGGTTAAGAGTTTGGGACTGTGGAGCCAAGACCACCCAGGTTCAAAGCCACTGGGTTCAAGCCCCATTTCTACCTGTGGATTTTGCAGGCTCTTTGACCTTAGGCAAATCCCTGAACCTCTCCAGCCTCACAGTAATAGTACCCTCCTCACAGAACCATAGAGAAAGTGAGTACGTTTTAAGCTCCATTATTATTATATCCCCATCATACAGATGGGACAACTGAGGCCCATAGGGGAAAGGATAGCACAAAAGCAGTTTTCCCATCAGTAAGCAGGCATCCTGGGTGATGGCCCCAGCCCTCAAAGTGCTCTGCAAAGCCAGTAACCCCAAGTTCCTCTGTGGGACCCAGCCCAAAACCCTTCAGGGTGCACTATGATCCTGCCCCAGTAAACTCAGGCCACTTGGAGCATGCGAAGAAAGAGCCACAGCTCCTCGTCCTCAACTGCCCCTAGGAAGGAGCTCCGGGGACTATTCCCTTCCACTGCCATTTATAGACACGCTTCCCAAGCTTGGGATGCACCGCCCCCTCCAGGCCCCAGCCAAGGAGAAGTCTGACAGAGCCTACAGGAGCCACGGGGAGGATAGAGACTGGCTTTTCTCATTAATTTACTGGGTGACCTCGGGCAAATCACACACCCTCTCTGGACCCCGGATATCCCTCCGCATTTGAACCGCATGCAGTAAAGGGAGTTAAGAATCCCAAGTCCCACAGCCTGGGTTTGAATCTCAGCTCTACATTTCTGGATGTGTGACCTATGCAGATTCCTTAACCTCTCTGAGTCTCAGTTTCTTCATCTGTAAAATGGACTAATTAATAGAGATGCAATACTTCCTAGGGTTGTGGGAGGATTCAAATAGCTACCACATGTAAAACACATAGGTGAGTGCTCAGTAAATGGGAGCTATGATTATTTATTATTATGAAGGGGTTATACTCTACATAAGCCCTTCTTTCTAAGTATTTAGATTTATCCAGCTGCTTTCACTTACTGACTCCACACCGCTCTCTGAGAGGGTACAGGGCAGGAATTCTTATTCTCAGCTCACAGAGGAGGAAACTGAGGGACAGAGTTACACCTTACAGAGCTGTTTGAGCTGGGATTTGAAGCTGCATCTTCTAACTCCACAGTTTGCATCCTTCCTAGGCTGACCTCTATGCCTTTTCCAGCCGTGGGGTCTGACTCTAAAGCAGGGTGTGATGGAGGCACTTTGGAAAAAGGCAGAAGCAGAGCTGGGGAGTGATGAAAGGCACACAGTGAGGCTCAGGGCTGGCGGTGGTAGTACAACCAGCATGTCCCCACTCCTTCCAGTTTTCTTTGCAGCCTCAATCCCACAACCTGTCATCACCTACCCAGCCCCACCTATAAGAAACTACTAACATGCAGCATTAAGGCTAGACAACAAGAAGAACTTTCCACACTAAGGGAAACAGGGAACTTGGGACATCTCTTTCCAAATGAGCCCACAGGGAGTGATTATCAACTGATGATGTCACGGCCAAGCTCAGAACTATTCTGTGGCTCCTCATTGCCCTTAGGGCTGAGTTGGCACTACTGAGCCCAGCCTACAAAGCTCTGCAGGGTCCAGCCAGCCGTTCCCCCACCCCCACCCCATCTTTCCCCCATCCAACCTAGGTGCTCTCTGTGTCTCAGATGCTCAGAATGCCTGTCCACTAGGGCCCTGAACATACCTGCCTCTTCACTCTACCTGCCTTGCCCAGCTAGCTCCTGCTTTTCCTTCTTGTCTCCCTTTACATGTCCCTTCCTCCAGGAAGTCCTCCCTGACCTCCCCACTGGTGCCTACAAAATCTTCTCTGCTTTGCCTCTTCCCTGGCAACCCTGTTTAGAATTGCTCACCTGCCTGCTAGTCTGTTTCACCAACTGGCCCACATACAGCTAAATGCAAGGTTCCTGACATCAGGCAGCCTGAGGTCCTGTCCTGCTCTGATACTTGTTGGCCATATGAACCTTGGGCAACTTACTGACCACTCTGTCTCTCTATTCACACATCATAAAATGGAAAATAATAATATGTACCTCATACGGTTGTTAGGAGGAGTTTAAAAGGCTTTATGTATAATGTATGTGCACAGTAATTACTCAATAAATATTAGCTAGTATTTATTTAATAATAAGGCTGTGACATAGTAGATATTCAATAACCTCTTAATTGAAGAGCTTTTATTTAAGAATCATCTGCATAATGCTTATTATGTGCCATGAACTGTTCTAGGCAAGTTACAAATCGTAACTCATTTTACAGACAAGGAAAACTGAGGCACAGAGATGTTAAGTAACTTGTCCAGCATTGTACAGCTAGTAAGTGGTAGAGCCAGGATGCAGACCCAGACAGTCTGGCTCCAGTATCCATGCTTCTTATTTTATTATTATTATTTTAATGTTTATTTAAGTAATCTCAACACCCAACATGTTGCCCAAACTCACGACCCTGAGATCAAGAGTCACATGCTCTTCTGACTGAGCCAGCCAGGCGCCCCACCCCCCACCCCACCCCCACCCTCTACCAGTATTCATGCTTTTAATGAAAGAATAAATATGCCTTTGCTTTGGGGGGAGGAGTGGCAGAGGCTTCATCTACCAAAGTTACTCAGTTCCCAACCCTGGTCTCTTTCAGGTCCTGGCAGCTTCTGGTCGGCAGGGGTATAAGTGAGGCTGACTAGAAACCAGAGGCAA
Organism: Proteles cristata cristata; assembly: GCA_017311185.1. NCBI lineage: Eukaryota > Metazoa > Chordata > Mammalia > Carnivora > Hyaenidae > Proteles > Proteles cristata. The sequence continues at coordinate 188,434 of JAESUZ010003788.1, read as the reverse complement.
ACCGACAGCCACTGCCCCCATCATGTCACAAGTGATGTCCAGCCCCCTGCTGGCAGGAGCCCATCCAGGCGGCTTGACTCCCTGCGAAGAACCCAGGAGGGTCCTGCGCCCAGCACCCAGCCCCAGCCTGCCACCCCAGTGTCCTTACTACACCACGGAAGGCTGGGGAACCCAGGCCCTGATGGCCCCTGCACCCAACAAGGGGCCCCCCAGCAGGCTCCAGCAGGGCCCACCGGCTGGGGCCAAAGCCAGCTGCCTCCTGCAGTCCCCTGGTGAGCAGGCCTCAGGGGTCCTGGAGGACCTTGACTCCTACATTGACTTCTCACTGGAGAGCCTCAACCAGATGATTCTGGAACTGGACCCCACCTTCCAGCTGCTTCCCCCAGGAGCTGGTAGTCCCTGGGCCGAGCCCACCCAGAACATAACCTCCAAGAAAAAGAAAGAGGAGCCTGAAGCCTTGGGTAAGGACCTGGGGTGCAGTGCCAGGAGGGGGTGCTTGGGGACCAGACCTCATGAGGAAGAAGGACTTTTCTAGCAAATCAAAGGAGCAGGGGACAATGTCCTCTTGGGAGGTGCTGTGCAGCCCCAAACAAGTTACTTAATGTCTGTTTTCTCTCCTGTGTAAAGGAGATGAATACAAGTTTCCCTCACTCTCCAATTCTATTTTGTTACTGAGTTTGGAAAGGTGATGGATACCTGTTTTAGGTAATTTTTCAGACTTTAAATAAGCTACTATATATAAGAATTTCATACAATGCCGTGTAGTAAATAAGAGCTTGATAAATGTGGAAGCCCTGAACCTCACTGTTCTATGGTCTATCTCTTTAAGTCCTAACCCAGGTCCCCTGAAACTTTTGTAGGATTGCTCTCTGGGCCCCTGTTGCTGTTTAGGGGAGAATCTCTCTGGGGGTCCCCAAGCTGGAAGTAGAGTCACAGAGTTCAGTCTATTTAAGGCAGGACCCTGCTGTGTTTAAGCAGTGAGGTGCTGGTAAATATTTAACACCTAGCTCCACCATGGGATGGGAAAGAGCCCTGATTTGAAACATCCGTCAAATTTCACCATATAGATTCTTCCACCAGGGCCAGTTTCAAACTATCAACATGATTATCACTGAATGTAGCACTGAAAAGACATACTGTACCAGACCATTATGGTATATATAGTATTTCTACCATACAATACAATAGATACAAATAACCTCAAGAGTATAGATAATAGTGGAGCGCCTGGATGGCTCAGTCAGAAGAGCACATGACACATGATCTCAGGGTTGTGAGTCTGAGCCCCACGTTGGGTATAGAGATTACTTAAATAAACAAAACCTTTTTTTAAAAAATGATATAGATAATAGGAAAAATAATTGGAATGTGGTGAATTGTATTTATAACTTTTGCTTTTATTATGTTATTCCGTTGTAAGTTTGTATAATTAAAAAAATGTTTAATATTTATTTATATTTTGAGAAAGAGATAGAGCATGAGCAGGGGAGGGGCATAGAGAGTGGGTGACACAGAATCGGAAGCAGGCTCCAGGCTCTGAGTTGTCAGCACAGAGCCTGATGCGGGGCTTGACCTCATGAGCCATGAGATCACGACCTGAGCCACAGTCAGATGCCCAACTGACTGAGCCCACCAGGGGCCCCTATATAATTTGATCATATTATAATCATGTCTAAGTTTAGAAATCAGCTGGACAAAATCTGAAAATTTTAACAATCAGCTCCCATGAACTGGTACAAGCCAACTTCAATATACCACCACATTCGAGATCTAGAAATCCTACATCTGGTATCAGTTTCCCAAACAAAGAGTTTCAAGTATACTCTGAGGATGAAGGTCAAGAAGCAGCCCACATTCGAGATCTAGAAATCCTACATCTGGTATCAGTTTCCCAAACAAAGAGTTTCAAGTATACTCTGAGGATGAAGGTCAAGAAGCAGCAGCCCCATTAGACAGGCCAGAAGACTGAGGTCCCAGGGCCTTAAACAATCAGCATAGGTTAATGGGTACAATTAGGGTTAGAGATAGGGTCCATGAGAATTTCTACTTATTGAGCACTTATTATATCCAAGCACTATGCTGAGTGCCTTACAGAAGAACATTTAATCCTCCCAATTTATTCCCATGAAACATTTTATGCCCGTTTTACAGATGAAAAAACTGAGGCTGGTGGACTTCAGGAAGGAGCTCATCCAGCCTAATCACTGGAGGCGGGCAAACCTTACATAAGCTATTGACTTCACTTCTTTGCCTCATATTCCTCATCTGTAAAATAGAGATGAGTTCTTACCTCAAAGCGGGTGGCAGGGATTAAAAGAAATAACACTTGTCAGGTGTTTATCATAAATCCAGGCCTGCTGTTAGTCATTATAAATGGCAGCCGTTTTAATTTTTAATTAAACACTGGGGTTGCATTTAGAACCAGCCTCAGCATAGGTTCAGGGTCTGGGGTGGAGGTGAGCCCAGCACCCACGTCCTCTGGCGCCCAAGTTCCCAGCCTCCAGCCTGCCTTCTACCCCTCCCATTGAGCATTACCTGCCAGGGCTGTTAAAAGAACCACCTCTATGCCCCAAGATCTTCCTGCTCCTTGAGGCCAGTCACAGGCATGTCTCTGCAGGGAAGGTGGCTTGGGTCTAATTATCATTGGTAGGAGCAAGCCCCGGGCTTTAATGCTCATGCCCCAAGGCAGGAGTTCCGCACACTCAAGGCCGGCTGGGGCAAGACCAGTCTCTGTGGGGCGTCCACACGTACAGGGCGGGGACGTTGACAACCAGGCCCTTCCTCCAGGGGCCAATGGTCAGTGGTCTGTGTTCTCAGATGCTCTGGGCACATCCTGTCATTGTGGGGATATGTCCCCCTGACTGTGGGTAGCAGTGGGGTTCAGGGAATGACTGGGCAGCCAGCAGTGGTCAGGGGGTCCTGATGAAGCCCCCCCCCCCCAGCTCTGCCCTAGCCTCTTCTGATGGAATAAGAAAATCCTCTGCTCTAACCTCCACCTGAATGGTGGTGATACCTGAGAGCTCACTACCTCCTGAGACAGCCAGTATAGTCAGCTCCCGGCTAGAAAGTTCTTCTCTGCGGGCACTAATAGCACATCACTGTGATGGGTGGCACCTGTCTCATGCATCTTGACCTTCCAAAACCCTCGCCTCAGATCGCCACTGGTGACAGAGCCCTCGCCAGCCAGTGGCAGCGTCACTGATTCTGGGCCCCGTGGTGAGTTCTTATTGGGCCAATGTACCCAAATGTGTGGGATGCCCCGCCTCTGCCTCTCATCCTTCCTTCTCTTGGGGTGTCAAGGGGAAGGTGTTCCATAACTGTGGTGCTAGCAGATGTTTGCTGTTTCTCTTCGTCCTCACTTGGCAAAATTAAACATTAAGCATCGCTGAGCCTATGTTTCTCCCTTCCCCGAATATACATAGATAGATTTTGTAGTGCGTGATCTCAGCATCTACCCTGTGAAGGAAATGGTGGCAGCCTCGTTTCACAAATGAGAAAATGAGGCCCAAGGAGAAGAAGAAGTGAGACCCATGGTCACACAGCCAGTGAGTCGTAGGCCAGGCCTCAAAGCCCCGGTTTCCGGCCTCCAAAGTGTGTTCTTAACCTCTCTCTCTTCTTTGGTGCTAGTTTCCTGCCCTCCGGAGCTTTGAAGAACAAATCTGTTTGGAGGCAGCCTGCGGACTCCCCATCTGGGGCTCCACCTCCCCCCGCAGTGCTTACACACCTCCCCCAGGTCCCCTGCCCCTACCTCTTGCTTACCTTCCTTCAGACTCACCCTGGGGGACCCCATCCTACCAGGAGCATGGCTCCTCCAAGCAAACACCATCTCCATCTCCATCACCCCTTCCTATCTTTGAAACAGGCACCCACATTTCATTTTCCAGCAATTTCTGCCAGGCAAGGCTGTTTGCCAATCCCAAGTGAAGGAGGGGTGTTTAATAACTATCTCTCTGCCCCCCACCCACGTGCCCCCTTCCACCAGCCCAGCCTGGTGCTGGCGCCTGCATCCACCCAGCACCGCTCAGACTTGCCCCGCGGGCCTGTAAACAGCGGCTGCACCCTGGTGAGGGTGTGGGTGCCTCCACCTCCCCCAGCCACATGCACCTCAGGGCAGAGGTGACTCACAGCTCCAGGACTCCTTCCGTCCTCCCTTCCCAGCCCTACTCTGCAGTCCCCAAGAAAGGCCTTTGGTTGATTGGATGACCCAGTGAGTAGGAAGCTCAGAGCTTCCCTAGGCCAAGAGACCCTCCCCAAAGCAGCCAAGAAACTTCTCACAAGGCCAGGCCTTGGGAAAGTGTCCTGAGGAGCCCCTCCTCCTGGTAGAGGCCCCCCAAACTGAGCACAGGAGCAGGAGTCCATTTCCTCTGCTCCCTGGCTGTGTGGCATTGGATAACTCACTTAACTTTCTGAGCCTTGATTTCGCATCTGTTATATGGAATTAATAATATTTTCTACTTCAATGGAGTTGTCGTGAGGATTAAATGAGCTAGCACAGGGAACATGTTTGCAACAGCGCTGGCACACAGCACTCAATAAATACCAGCCTTTATACAAATTATGCAATAAATGCCACCTCCATTGCCACATTTCTCTGAGCCTCAGTTTCCTCCTCTGTAAAAGCAATGGCTGCTGGCATTGGGCATAAGGGCTGAGAGAATTATGGGTAAGAGCACTATAAAGTCCTATAAAAATAGAAGTTGTGCTTGCCAACCTTCCAGAAGAATCCACCCCATTCCAAGACCTCTACTTTTTCAGAACCCACAATATATTGTGCCAAATAGCCTTCTCTTGCCCTCAGCAGTGGGACTCCTGCTGGGTCTTCTGACCAGTGCTGGCCTGAAAAAGCAGGCAGGCAGTTCTCTGAAGAACCCCATGGGCCAGGCTCCAGGCATAATTCATCAATATATTTTATCCTTACCACAACCTCGGGAGGTTGGTTTTACATCCCCACTTTGCAGATGAGGAAACCGAGGCTCACAGTTACCCGATGCCCCTTGGCGGGAAAATGGCAAAGCCGGGATTCACACCCAGGTTTGTCTGACAACAAAGCCAGGCCTGTTCCTCTACCCCTTGGAACAGCACGTCCAGGTCAGCCTGCCAGCCCCCCTCATCTGATGTAATCCTCCACCCCCACCCCAGCCCAAGCAGGCTCAGACAGAGGCAGTAACCGCGAGCAGGCTCAGAGGTCCTACCGGGAGCGTGCTGGGGCAGGCAGGGATTCCACAGTCACGGTGGGCGGGAGTTGGCGCATGTGCCAAAGCCCAAGGGGGGGCAGGGGAGGCTGGCAGACAGGAGCCGAAGGTGCAGTTTCCCACTGACTTTGCCCCAGTTTCCATCCTGGGAAGCCAGACGCAGGACTCAACAGGCCTCCAGGAGGGAGCAGCTAGGTAGCCTTTCCACCCCACCTTCTACCACTTTTGTTAGAAGAGCACCAAGACAGCTTCCTTTCCCCCAGGTCAGGAGGAGGGGGTGTCCATACTCACCCTGGAGAAAACCCCCCTGTGCCCCAGTCCAGGGAGGAGCAAGTTATCAGAACAAGAGTCCTGAGTGTGCCCCCTGGGGACAGGAAAGAGCACTGGAGTGAGCCACCACCCTGGGGCATGTCTAATATCCAACAACTGTGCACCAGTTAAAAGCATGGCGGGGGAGGTCCACGCTTGATAATGTAGCAAACCCTGCCCTCTGGGAGTTCCTGCTCTAAAGCAGACTTCCCAAACTCTGACGTGCACTCAGATCCCAGGGAGTCTTGCTAAAACGCACACTCTGATTGAGCAGGCTTGCATGGAAACAGATTCTGTGCATCTTACAGGGTCCCAGGTAAAGTGGTGCTGCTGAGCTGGGGGCCACAGTGGTGTGGCTTGGTGCACATTGGAACCAGCTGGGGGACTAGACGAGCAACCTGAGGTGTGGGTCTGTACCAGAGATTCTAGTCTATTGGGCACAAGGTGTAGCCTGGGCATTAGGACTTTTAAAAGCTCATCAGGGGAGTCTAGTATGCCACCAAGCTTGAGACCCCCTGCCTTCTCGGTAGACACAGACCTAGAAACAGCCTTTGTGCGCCCTGACTAAGGGAGGCATCAGAAAATGTGACTGGCACATTCTACAAAGTAGCCATTTCTTTTTTTTTTTTTTTAATTTTTTAATGTTTTATTCATTTCTAGGAGAGAGAGAGAGAGCGTGAGCAGGGGAGGGTCAGAGAGAGAGGGAGTGACAGACTCTGAAACAGGCTCCAGGCTCCGAGCTGGCAGTCAGCACAGAGCCCGACGCGGGGCTCGAACCCACGAACCGCGAGATCATGACCTAAGCGAAAGTCGGATGCTTAACCGACTAAGCCACCCAGGCCCCCCTACAAAGTAGTCATTTCAACCTGGGGCAGGAACAGGGGGCTTCACTCAGGAGAAGATTTCCTCATTTTAAAAGATTTATGCGCCAGTCAGGACGCCTTGGTAGCTCAGTCGGCTGAGTGTCTGACTTCGGCTCAGGCCGTGATCTCATGGTTCATGAATTCGAGCCCCGCATCAGGCTCTGTGCTGACAGTTCAGAGCCTGGAGCCTGCTTCGGATTCTGTGCCTCCCTTTCCCTCTCTGCCCCTCCCCCACTCAGGCTCGATCTGTCTCTCTCTCTCTCTCTCTCTCTCAAAAATAAATAAAAATTTAAAAAAATTTTTTTTAAAGATTTATGGGAGTGCCTGGGTGGCTCAGTCGGTTGAGTATCCGACTTCAGCACAGGTCATGATCTCACGGTTCGTGGGTTCGAGCCCCGCGTCAGGCTCTGTGCTGACAGCTAGCTCAGAGCCTGGAGCCTGCTTCAGGTTCTGTATCTCCCTTTCTCTGCCCCTCCCCCACTCACACTCTGTCTCTCTCTCTTTCTCAAATATAAATAAACATTAACAATTTTTTTAAAAAGATTTATGTGCCAAGAGCAGTGCTATACCTCTTACATTCATCTCATTTCATCCTTACTGTAACACCAAGAGGCTGGGTATAGTCACCTCATTTTACAGGTGTGGAAGCCAAGGCTCTAGTTGCTGAAGTTCTTTGGCCAAGTTCTCTGAGAGTAAGTGGCAGAGTCAGATCTGAAACTCAGGTCTGTTAGATTCCAAGACCTGTGTTCATTCCACTGCATCTCCACACCAAAGAAGAAATCACAAAGAGGGTGACTTGGAACAGCACCTAGAAGGTAGAGCTGGGTGCTAACCCTAACCCAGCAAACCCCTCGTCTCTCAGCCTGTTTCCTCATCTGTCTAAAAGAGGGGAGAGACCAGACGGGCTTGGGGACTCTTCCAGCATTCCTGTTCTGTGAACCCAGGCTCCCAGCTTTCACCAATGTTCTGCTCTCTCCCCAGACATAAAGTACATCGAGGTGACCTCCACCAGATCAAGGGGCCTTGATGGCCCCCAGCACTGCTCCAGCCCATCTGTCACTCCGCCCTATGGCTCCCCGCGCAGTGGTGGCCTCCTTCTTTCCAGAGACCTCCCCCGAGAAACTCGAAGCAGCAGCGAGAGCCTCATCTTCTCTGGGAGCCAGGGAAGGGGGTACCAGCGCCCCCCTCCCCACTCTGGGACTCCCTCCTCTCATCCCCCACCCTCTCCCAGCATCTCCATCCCCTGCGTGGGGAACAAGGCCTCGGGCTCCCATGGCTTGGGCTCCCCACTGGTGGCTTCTCCAGGCTTGGAGAAGGGGCTGGGGGCCCCGGCCCCACAGCGAGGCAGTAGGGTCTCTATATTGTCAGCCAGCCCAGCATCTGACATCAGCTATGTGTTTGGAAGGTAGGTCACTTCTGATAGCTTTTGATATTGCCTTCACCAAACACACACACACACATACACACACACACACACACATACACACACACACACACACACACACATCCTAAAATCATAGATGGGCACCTTGTTCTAATAGGAGCAAAATCAAGATGTGTACCAGAAACAAAAGAGTGATTATTCTCTTTTATGCCATCACAGCAATTTGGACCTCAAGCTTTTCTCGAGCACTTAGAATATAACTCAATATACAAAAATTTTTCCTTATGCCTACCTCTTGGGAAAAGAACTGTTAGACTCATGAGGCATTTATACAATGCATCTCAAGGAAAAGATTTTTTTTTCAACCTCAAAACACAGGTGCATAAATAAAATCGGGGGACTTAGGAAAAACCATTTAGGAAAGAAAAGCCTCCCTCCTCTTTATTGCTAACAAAACCTAGAAGGGGGGAGGCGGACCCTCTTGGGCATTATTCATAATTGCCCCAGCCCGCGTGCAGACCTTACAGTGGAGCCGCACACACACCTTGCCCAGAAGGACCAAAACACAGGACTTCTGTCCCCCACACCGACTCCAAAGCTGTTGTGCCAAGGCAGTCGTTGGCAAGGAGGCTGGGATTCCACAGCCGTGGCCATTGGCATGGGCCTTTGAGCTCAGAGAGAATTCGGGTTGGACACAGAGCTGGCCTCCTCATCTTTTACCAGCTGGGGAGTTCCCTCTGCATCCGCCATAGACACAGTCCAGCCTAGGTCCAGCCTGCGTGCAGGGCTCTTGGGGATATGGAGGTGCTTCTGTGATAGCTCAGTCAGACCTGCCTGGCTGGGAAGGCAGAGGGAATTCGGTCCAGCACAAGCCCACATGACCTACAGGGGATCAGCTCACTGGCTACTTTAAGTACCAAAGACTGCAGTGCAGGAATATTTCTGTATCCTTCAGCATCCCTTGGGGATCAGGTGGGCATGCACTTTGTCCTGGGCCATGGGGGCTGGAGTATACAATACTCTATTTAACCGGAGCTCTAGGCCCCTGAGTGTCCACTCTGACATCCTAACACCCTGCCTGTCTGGTGCCCTCCCTGTAGCAGCCAGTCTCTCCTCCACTCCAGCGTCTCCAGCCATCAGTCATCTTCTAAATCCTTGGAAAGCCCGGCCAGCTCTTCCTCCAGCCTCCACAGCCTTGGCCAAGTGTCCCTGTGCACGAGAGCCAGTGACCTCCAGGGCCCCAGAAACCCCACACCAAGCATGGGCCAGCCCAGAACAACCCACTCCCCGCCACTGGCCAAGGAGCATGCCAGCAGCTGTCCACCCTCCATCACCAACTCCATGGTGGACATACCCATCGTGCTGATCAACGGCTGCCCAGAACCAGGGTCTCCTCCATCCCAGCAGACCCCAGGACACCAGGACTTTGTCTGGCCTGGGGCTGCTTCTTCTGGCAACTCCTGTCCAGTCACCAGGAGACAAAGCCAGACCCTGACAGATGCCCCTGTCACCACATACTCGGAGGGTAAGTTGTAAACCAATACTTAAACTGTTGCGAGGTTTGGCTTGGAGGAATAGACAAAATATCAGTGAGTTTCTGCAGTAGCAGGTCAACATGCTGAATGCCTACTGTGTGCCAAGCACTTTCCCAAATAGTAGGCACAGAGAGATGGCCACAGTCTAGAAAGAGATACAAAAGCCAGGGATCAGTGTCAAGTAAGATGAACACAGAAGTAAAGAGATGTCCTAAGTCTTAGGGGGCCATAGAGGGAGGAGTGAGTGATCCTTTTAGTCTGAAAAACTGGGAAAGCTCCTCAGAGGATGTGACATCTGAGCTGGATCTGGAAAGTGGATCAAGTCTGGAGCCAGAGCAGGAGAGGAGGGGCATTCCCAGCAGAGGGAACAGCGAGTCCACAGTCATGAAGGTATAGAAGCAGCACATGCATGTTTAGGAAATGACTGCAGTGCTGGGTGTGGGGTGAGGTCACTGAGTAATCTGGGGCCAGATTGGGAAAGGCCTTGAACCCCAAGCTAGAGTGGATTTTACCCGTTAGGCCACGGGGGCCTAGCAGAGAGTCTCAAACAAGGGAGTGTCTGGGTCCGAGGTGCACATTCGATAGATCACTCTGGCAGATGAACTGTAAGGAGAACAGCTTTGTTTGAGTTTTCATCACAAAGCGGTCCAGACAAGCTGTAACGGGGGTCTAAACCAGGGCGGGGCAGGGCAGTGGAGGAGAGAGGACGGAGCCAGGAGACCCTCGGGATATGAAAACAGCAGGCTTGATGACTAACCCAGGAGAGGGAGAGGGAGAAGGAGAGTCAGTCCTACCTCTGACGTTCGTGGATGACGAGCACACAGAGGGCTGACCGAGACAATGCATTCCAACTCAGACAGCTAAAAACCACAAAACAGCAAACACCCTCCTTCCCGTAGTCTGTGACTACAGGCGTCCAAAAAGAACAAAACTAGCCAGAACCCAAAGCAGGAAACAGAGAGGCACAGCCTTAGCCCCCACGGGGTGCATCTCTCCAGAATAGAGCCCCTGCAGAGTCTCCCAGGGCACTGTCCCAGCTCCCGCCTCATTTAGCCACCTCCTTCCTGAGGCTTCTCAGCCCTCAGTCAGCCATAAGCATCAGGGTGACTGGTAAGGGGCGTGATGCTTACTCTGGACCAGGCTGCCATTCAGGGAGCCATGTCAAGGTAAAGCAAGAGAAAATGGCATGACAGGTGTGCCTTTGAATCTGCTCTGATGTTTTCTCAGGACAAATCATTTGAATACTTCAGTACATTTTTTTTATAATGAATTACTCTCAACTGGCCACAACACACCTTTTTTAAGATGCCAAAATTGAGAACCATGGCTGTCTTAGGGGACCAGGGAAAATGGCCATTCTGTCATCTCAAAGAGCACATTTACTCAGCCTGGTGGTATTCCCAACCTGGTTGGGTGATGCCCCAGGATATCACTGATTACACCCTGGAACCTTATCAAATTCTGCAAACTATTCTCAAAACAAAGTCCATGCTAATTGCCTAGGCTATTGGAGCGTTTAAGACCCTCAGAGGCTGGTTAGTATGTTCAGTCCTCTCTGGGCTTTGGGAGCAAAACCGTAGTCTCAAAGCAGAGTCAGGAATCCTGTCTTCTGACTTCTTCTGCACAGGCTCATCTGCCCAGATCTGCTGCTTTCTTTTCCTCAACCTTTTCTTTCCATTTCTTTTCCAAACTCCCCAGGACACTTGGAGGATTCTTAAGGAGGAAGAGAGGGTAAAAGCAAACAGATGATACATCTCAGAATCCCTTATTTATCCCTTCTTTCAGTCCACACCAGACAACACTAGATTCGAGAAACTGTTTCTCATTAAACTGAGATTTTATCTGTTTGTAATTCATTACCAAGGATACAAGGGGAGACTCCTAGGTCCTACATGTGCCAAACCCTGGAATTCTTCTGTTGGACGTTGCATTTTGTAGGACGTTGGAGATACAGTGGGGTTGGGGTAGGGTGGGGCGGGTTGAACAGGACCACTGGGCAGAGGAGGGGGGAGGGTCTCTCAGCTCCCCTCTGTCCAGCCTACAGGGTCCACCCTCTCTGTCTCCAGGTCCCCCCAGGGACATGCAGCCCACAATGAAGTTTGTGATGGACACATCTAAATACTGGTTTAAGCCAAGCATCACCCGAGAACAAGGTAAAAGCAAGCACGGTGTTTCAAGGGCTGAGGACGAGACTTAAGTCTCTGTCCTCCACCTTGTGTCAGGCAGATGGGGCCCTGGGTCATGTTAGGGGAGGGAAAGGCAAATGGTAGGTCCAGGGAAGGGGGTTATCCTGTGAACCTCATGTCTTGAGGAAATAGAGACTGTAGCAGGGAGGGTAGAGATTAGATAATAGAAAGCACTTCCTGGGAACAAAAAGTGAATTCTGTAATGTCTGCACTATGAAGACCTTATGGGGCTTGGGGACAGAAGGTGTCCAGAAGAGCTTGGGAGGGGAGGGGTGCGGTTAACTGTCTCTGACCCGAGGATTATTCCAGCAATCGGGCTGCTGAGGAAGGAAGAGCCAGGGGCTTTCGTCGTGAGGGACAGTACTTCCTACCGAGGCTCCTTCGGCCTTGCCTTGAAGGTGCACGAGGCCCCTGTACCTGCCCAGAACCGATCAGGTACGCACCAGTCTGTCCTCACTCAAGGCCTCACAGACGCGACAGGATGTGGTAGGCTTTAGTCCCAGCTCCGCCACTGTCTCTGCCCCACAGCAGGTCCGTAATGACAGCTGGGAGGAGGGTCCACCTCAGTGCTCTCTCAGCTGCCCTCCTGTAGGGAGGATCTGTAAGGAGCTCCTTCCACGGCAAACCTAAGCTGCTTCTGCCTCCTGTAATCCCCAGATTCCCTGCTCTGCTCTCATGGGGAGCCAAGGAGGAAGTTCCCAACCCCTCTCCAGGATCCATCCTCTCCTCTGGGCGCCCACCTCTGTCCAGACCAGATTTATTGTGAAGGAACCTAATGTGGTCATAACGTATGTCCTCTAGCTTATCACATGTGTGTGTGACGGTTTATCACATGTGTGTGATGGTTTATCATTTATGTGCTAGTTTACCATGCATGTGATAGCTTATCACGTGCTCTGCCATGGTCTCACACACACAACACACATCTGGGGGGCATCCATCCTGCACCGGGATACCTCGTCGGGGAGATAGATAAAACCAGATCATTATAGTACAAGGTACCTAAGTACCAGCCCCTCACCAAACCCCAGAATTGTAGCTCTCCATGACGAACGGATGAGATAAATGGGTCCCCAAGAGTTAACTGACGACCCCCCAGAGCAACGATGAAAATCCCAAATTCATGCTCTCTAGATTACGCCTCTCTGTCTAAATAAGAAAGTGACCTCGGGGGCGGCGTTGGTTATCCAGGCAGGCTTGCCAGAGGGCACAGAGAGGAAGAAGCCAGGGGCTAGTGAGAACAAGCAGACAGGCATTGTTCACCCTCCAGGGCCAGCCTGGCGTCGACCGGGTGGCGAATAATAGCACCTGGGAAGGAGTGGGGAGGGGGGGAGAAAAATCAGGCTGAAGAGTTAAGATGTGATTTCAGTAGTCATTGAGAACCATCCCCCATAGCTCTTGAAACCAAGAGAAAGAATTACTGGCTGCAGAAGCCTTTGAGTAAAGGCGTTAACACCTCCTTTGTGGGAGGTCTTGAAGATAGGGTTTTTACTAGCAGAGGCAGGGGGATGGACCAGTTAACCTCTGGATGGACCAGGAGGAGGCAGGTCAGGGAATGAGTTGGTCAGTGTGTGGCTAACCCTGGATTCTGGAACTCCCATTCACATGCACTCTTTCTTCTTTCTTTGTCCAGGTGAGGACAACAGTGATCTCATCCGCCACTTCCTCATTGAGTCTTCCGCCAAAGGGGTGCATCTCAAAGGAGCAGATGAGGAGCCCTACTTTGGTGAGCCTCTCTACCTGCTGGCCCCGGGTGGGCCCTGCCCTTCTGAGCCAGGAGGCTGGTCTGGGGAAGGCCTTCTCACACAGGGCTGCCTGTCTCCTTGCAGGGAGCCTCTCTGCCTTTGTGTGCCAGCATTCCATCATGGCCCTGGCCCTGCCCTGCAAACTCACCATCCCGCAGAAAGGTGGGTCTGGGCCCCAAAGAGGCAACATCAGGGCACTAGGCCCATGTGTTCTTACTAGAAATGCTCCCAGTAGTCACATCTCACCTGATTTATGGATTAGTGTCACAGTTAAAAGTGCTTTGTCTAACATGCATCTAAGTATCTGCACTTCCTGGTTTGAGAATTTGAGAACGTTGACCTCTCTGAACCTCCATTTCCTCCTCTATGAAATGGGGACAGCCATCATCATACCACAACTGTGTCGGATAGGTGTTATCCCCATTCTACAGATGAGAAAAAGGGGCTCAAGGGGCTGAGTAATTCACCCACAGGCATACAGATCATACATCGAACCAAGATCAGGAAGTCCCATTCAGAGCCTACAGCCCGGTGGGCTGGTAAGCTGAAGTAGATGATCTCAGGGTGTGTAGGAGGAGCGGCAAGGGGGTTCTGGGAGAGGAGTCAGAGCAGGGGAGCCCTAGTATGGTGATGTGGAGGGCCTCTCTACTTTCTGAAAAGAAAGGCCTGGGTTTGGGAAGGGCCCGAAGGAAGGGAGGAGGTCAGAGGCTTCTGAGGACCAGGTGACTTCAGCAGTCCAGGAGCTGGAGGAGTGAGGAGGAAAAGGAGGGATCAAAAGACTTGCAAGCTAGGCATCTGGGGAGCCCCAAGGGGCCCCGTTTGTCTAATTACGGTAATCACTCCAGGTTTCGCAGCGGCTTGCTTCCTGAAGGTGGGGGCGGAGGTGGGAGATGTTCAAAGGGATTACTGCTCCTAAGAGAAGGGTCTGTTCACTCTACCCCCGCCCCCTCCGGGGCCTGTTCCTTTGCTTTGGCTCAGAATTGGGAGGTGGAGACTCCTCAGACCCTGCTACAGGCAGCCAGGCCTCCTGCCTAAAGAAATCCGCAGGTGAGTAGTTCAGAGGAGGCTCCAGGCTTGACTGGGCCCCTGGAGGGCCCCTCCCAGCCCCCTGCACACACGGGCACATGCAGGTCCACACAAGTTCCCATCACAGCTTTATTTCTTCATCCTTAACAAGGTGCCCCAGTCTTCCCCATACCTGTAAGCCCTGAGGTGAGAGGTGCAGGGCTGAGGGGTGTGGCAAGTAGGCAGAAGAGAGGGAAGTGGGTGAGGCTTACACCCCATCCTGCACACACATGGATACATGTGGACATGATGGGGTCTCCCTGGTTCTGAAGGACCTACCCTGGAGGTGGTCTCCGGGCCTGGGATCCTGTGCGTGGAGTGTCAGGTCCAAGTCTTGGGGGTTTCCACGGCGAAAGGTCACTCCTCTTCAGGTCTGGAGGCCAGCACGGATCAGCCCTTGTCTGAGTGACAGCTCCTACAACGGGCCCCCTCCCCATCCTTGTCTTCTCCACTTTCTCTTGACAATGAACCGGGGCCCCAGGTTGGGTGGAGGTGGAGGCAGTGCCACCCATGCTCTGGACAGAAGGAAGGCTTGTCTGGGCATCCCTAACATAGGGCAACAGCCCCTCCTTTACTCCACCCTAAGGGCCACAGACCAGAGCAATGCAAAGCAGCAGATGATCTCGAAGTCCTCCGGGATTGGCCTCAATCCCGCCTGCCTGCTTGCTGGTGGCTCGGAGGAGCCCCACTGGACTCCCAAAGAAGGAAGAACCCTGACCCCTGGCTCTGGGCAGAGGGAAGACCAGAGCCTGGGTGACCCCACCTGCCCCTCCATGGTGGATCCTGGCAGGGCCCAAGCACAACATTTACATCCACAGGCTGCCATGCCCTGTACCTGACCTCCGTGAGTGTAGAGACCCTGAGCGGAGCCCTGGCCGTGCGGAAGGCCATCTCAACCACCTTTGAGAGGGATGTCCTCCCCACACCCACCGTGGTCCACTTCAAAGTCACCGAGCAAGGCATCACCCTGACCGATGTCCAGAGGAAGTAAGAGACCTCCCTTGCCCTGGGGCTGGTGGGCTGGGCATCGAGAAGTGGAGGGGATCCTGAGACGGCCTGTGGATCAGTGATGAAAATAGGATTCAGGATCCTGGACCCAACGTGGTCAGTGACTTGCTGAGTGACTCCAGGCAAGTTCCCCGCCTTCTCTGGGCCTCACACCAATGACCTCTTACCAAAGTCCCCCTTCCCTGTGACCAACAGAGATGGAATTAACCAGCATTCATTGGGCACTGATTAAATCTGCATCCATTGATGAAACATCTGCAAAAGGCCAGACTCTGGCTGCCCACTGGGACACAGTGGATGAGATCACTCCTTCCCCAGGCTCAGAGCTTCACAGTCTAGCAGGAGCCCAGTCCTGAGCTGGAGAAATAAGATGCCATTCTTATCCTCAAGCAGTTATATGACACAGTGAGCACGGGGTGGGGAGAGAGTAAAAACATGGAGGACACAAGGTAGATTCACTCCATGAAAAGAAAGAAGTGCCAACATATGCCCCAGGGCTCAGCAGTGGGAAAGGTCACGGCAGGCTGTAAGGGGTCTAGTTGGGAGGCTTCTTAGAGAGCATGGCCTCTGACCTCTGGGAGACCTGGAGATGTTGGAGGTAGGACATGGCCCTGGGACAGGCTCTCATCAGCTCCCCTTCTCTCCCTGCCTCTTCCAGGGTATTTTTCCGGCGCCATTACCCCCTCACCACCCTCCGCTTCTGTGGCATGGACCCCGAGCAACGGAAGTAAGTTCAAGGCTGGGCCGAACTCAGGAAAGCCACCCAGGGCCTAGATGCCCACTGAGGTTTCTTGCTGACTCCGGGACTGGGATCACAGACAGAGCCTGTGAGCCTCGAGGGGCCAGGAGTAACAGGATGAGGGCAGGGTGGGACCCGGTGGGGTGTGGACGCAGCTGGCTGTGCTCCCCTCGCTGCTCAGCCAGAGTCCTGCGGAATGCACAGAAGCCTCAGTACTCATTACCGTCCATCTTCCTTTCCCACAGGTGGCAAAAATACTGCAAGCCCTCCTGGTAAGGCCTTCCTGTGTACTGTCAGTCACCATAGAAGGTCTCCCTGGGGCAGGGCCTAGGACCCAAAAAGAAGAGGGTATTACAGAAAGAGGGAGGCCCTGTCCTGATCCTAAGAGAGCCCATGGTTTTGATGGGGGTGGCACAGGCCCCAGACCTCAGAGAACCTCCAGTCTGAAGGGGGACACATAACCTGGGAGCCCTCAATCTAATGTAGGAGGCACAGGTTCTAACCTCAGGGAGCCTTAATCTACAGGGATGCCCCGATCTGATGGTCAAGACACATCCTTGCCCTCAGAAAACTTCCACTCGGATGAGGAATACACAGGTCCTGTCTTCAGCCTCCCCCCACCTTCAAAATTAGGGAAACTTAGATCTTGAGGAGGAGGAGGTATCCTACCCCCAGTGAGCTGGGGAAGGGGGAGGCAGGAGCACGGTATTCGCTGAGATCACCTCTCCTAGCCTCTCTGGGCCCCACCTCCTCATTCAGGCTGTGCTCTCCCACCAGGATCTTTGGATTTGTGGCCAAGAGCCAGACAGAGTCACAGGAGAATGTATGCCACCTGTTTGCGGAGTATGACACAGTCCAGCCAGCCTCCCAGGTCATCAGCCTGGTGGGTGCTCTGTTGCAGGACACGGAGAGGATGTAGGGGGAGGGAGCTTCCTCTGCACCTTCCCAGACATCCCAAGAGACTAGAACCCCTGAACGGAGGCTGTAACCACACCGATGAGCCAATCTATTAGACTGGAGGAGAGAGATACCAAACCATTGGTGAAATCCTTGGAACCCTGCGACCTTCAGCAGTGACCTTCATATGGACCCCACTGTGTCTCAGTTTCCTCAACCAAATAAGGAGACAGGACCAGCTGTTCTCCTCAGACTTTGGTGGACATCTTAACAAGCTCCCTGTGACCCTGAAGCACACCCACACCTGAGGACCCCACATGGAAACAACCTCAAGGACCCCGACTCCATCAACTTGGACCCTACCAACACAGTAGCCTGAGATAGAGACCTGTGACGCTCTGTCATGGCAAACAGCAGGTTCAGGACTCATGCATCCCTAGCCCAAGGCAGACCTGGGAAAGATGATCCGCAAGGACTGACCAAAGGAGGGACGGACCGACTCTATTTCCCTCCATATCTGTTCTTTCCACCCCCACCCCCACTTTTGTAATGGCTTCTTGGGCGGCGGTTCCCAGGACAAAGCAAGATCTGCCTGCCCTGGATTCTTTAGGCCAATGTGGTCATGGTTGTCAGGGCAGCTTAGCAAGGGGAAACTTGCCCCCATGGTCAGAGACCACCCAGCTGTCCTCACATTCCTGATGTCTAATCCCCACACTGCAAATGAGTATCAGCTCCATCTTCTCTTTCAGTTTTTTGGTAAGCAAGTTCCTTCCAGCTGGTGCTGCAACTACCCTAATGCTGCTCATGCAACCCACTGGCGGGAGGCGGGGGCCAGGAGGCCAGACACAAGGGCCAGCTTTCTCTGATCCTGTTCAGCCCCAGTCTTGCTGAGTGCCCCTGCTTCCCCAGACACACGTGAAGACAAACACGGACAAGCGTGCGTAGCAGTAGGGCGTCAACTGGCCTTACGGCCACACGGGGGCAGCAGAGAGTCACGAATGTAAACAGCCAGCCAACTCCAGAAGTCTGGAGAAGCTGGGCGGTCTTTCTCCCACCCCACCTCCATCAAGACTCCCAGGAAGCTGGAATAGTTTGTCTAACAGGCCTGGGGTCCTAAGAAAACCACAACATGAGGATGGAAGAGGCTCAGAGAAGAAGCCCACTTTTGTTCTACCAGGAGCAAGTGCCTGCCTCCTCCCAGCTGTGGGCCCGGCCGCAGCATCATTATCATTATCTTTGGCCAAAGTTGAGCCTGACAGATTACGGTTTCAACCCCGGAAACCAAACTGGACTGAAGCTGCTCTGGGCTGGCAAGACTGGCCGGGAGCAGCCCACCCAGCCTGTGCTCAGACACTGCCCTGTCCCTGGAGAGTACAGAACACTAGACAAGCTTCTCCAGGTCACAGTGGCCAAGTCCTCAAGGTTATATTCAAGGGTCAGGCAGAGCCCCCCTTTTACCCATGGGTGCCTATGTAGTTCCCATGGAAAATAAAATGTCTCTCGTGGCACAGCTGTTGGTTCTAAGGCATTCAGGGCTTCCCCCTCAGGTGGAGACCTAAACAGAGAGGAGACCTGAGTTGGCACGTGGTGGCAGTGTCCTAAAGAAGACTACATTAGCCACACTCCTTCCTACCCCCCTGGCCACAGCAGTACAATATCCATTAGCTTCCCTTCATAAACCATCTCTTAAACCATTCCATGCTCCCCACATGTCTGACACACTTGGCTTTCTTCATGACTCCTTGCCTACCATTCTGCCTTGAAGACAGAGTTGACATTTTGCCCATGTCCCAGGGCTGAAGATGAGGATGTGCAGCCCCCTGACAGATTCCAAGGTCTCGGGCTCCCTGAGGGACAAGGAGAGGCAAGTGAAACATGGGCAGCTCAGCGGGAGTCTGAAAGAGTCTCTGAACCCAGATGATCCCCGGGCTACCAGCTCAGCCCTAGAGAAATGGAAAATGGCTTCATCATTTCACCCTGGGCTTGGGGGTGGGGGCAGTTCTACCACTAGCTTCGGCCAGTTGGCAGTCCAAGTCTTGCCAAATGGTACAGGCGGGGCGTCAGGAAATCTACTTTCCTAGAGACCCTTAGGAAGGGAGGCTGCTGCTTCTGTTTAGGCTGAGCTCTGTGACCCATGGCAGGAGCTGCCCTGGAGGGCTTGTGAAGAGACTCTCCCAATGGCTTGGAACCACTGTTGAGGAGCCCTGCCTCCCCCCTCACTACCAAACTTCAATTCCAGCCTCCTGCCCCAGCAGCCCCCACTCAACATGCCCATGGACTGAGTCCATTGAAGGTAATACTCTCTGCTGCATTTAGCATAACTCATCTTTCCTCCAGAAAGATTTAACCAAAAACTTGACTTAGACTTCTGCCGATGGACAGAGTAGCCAGCCCAGCAAGGGTAAGAGGGTTGGTGGGTAGAGAGGAGGAAGGACAGCCACCAAGCCAGGAGCCAGGAGGGGAGGGGTCTTCAGATCTCAAGAGTTTTCTGTCTAGGAGTCCCCAGGCCTGGCAGCCTTTGATCTGAAGCTTCCCTCACCAATACCTTCTAATGTCACCCCTCCCAATTTTCCATCCCTCTGTATCCTGCTCTCTATACACATATACCATCCATCCACCCCTCCCTCCATCTCCCACCCCAGGTTCTTCCTTTCCTTCCTCACCTCATTCTTTCTTGACCCACCTACCCTCAAACCCATCCTCTCCCTCTTTACAGAAAAAACTCTCACTCTCGTCCCATTTACTTTTTTAATGTTTATTTGTTTATTTTTATGGAGAAGGGACAGAGAGAGGGAAAGAGAGAATCCCAAGCAGGCTCTGCATTGTCAATACAGAGCCAGACATGAGGCTCGATCTCATGAACCTTGAGATCATGATCTGAGCTGAAATCATGAGTCGGACATTTAACCAACTGAGCCACCCGGATGCCCCTCATTCTTGTCCCATTGAGTTTCCTCACCTCTTTGTCCCAGGTGGCTGGACCCATAGCAAAGCACTGCTAGAGTCGACAGGAAGGGAGAGGGGCAGCCACCTGCATTGCCAACCATTTTTCAAGACTCAGGTTCCCACCCTCTCCAAACCCTGCCTCCTCTCTGGCCACAGAGTGACCTCCCCAGAAGCCTGAAGAACCCTCACCCCTGCCACCTCCCCTACACTCATGTCTGCTCACCTCTGCTCTTTCATCCTCAGCCTCCTTCCCTTCCTTAACTCTCGAGCCATCCAATAGGCTGAGGGCTTGAAACCACAACAGGGCTAGGAGGTGAAGGGCTCACAACCCGGAGATTGGTGGCTTGCTTTGTGCAACAATGGTTTTCTTGCTAGAGGCTTGTTCCTGGGAGCCAGGCACACAGACCAGTGTGAATGTTCTAACAGAGGTTCCTAAGTGCCAATCAGGGCTGACAGGAAGAGTAGAAACAGAGAAGGTAAACCTTATCCATTTGGAGGGAATGAGGACGATGTTACCAAGGAGGTAACATCCAGGTTGGGTTTTCAAGGGTGAATAGGAGTTTAGCATGCAAAGCAGGGGAGAGAAACCAACTTTTACTGGGAGGCTCTTATGTGCTAAGTACGATGTGAGGCACACTGTGTTATGTTCAATCCCGTTTTACTGAGGCTCAGAGGGTTAACTTACCCATATTCAAGGGCAATGGCAGGAAGTAGGATTCTCTATTTGTGCCCATTCTACTGCCTCAGCATTCTCAGAAAAGCAGATGGATGAATCTGTGTGCGGAACACACAGGTATGAGACGATACCATATTCACTGTGGCTGAAGTACACAGTACCCAAGGGAGTAAGTGTGAGGAGAAGAAAAGATTCGGGAGCCAGATTATCAAGAGCCTTGGGTGCTAGGCTGAGAATGTCTAAGGCATCAATACTTGTTAAGTGAATGAATGAGTGAATGAATGACTGAATGAGGTTGGGCTCGGGACCACCATATACAGTTGTGCAGGTTGTACAATGCGCAATCATACATGGAAACCTGCTTGGACTTCATCTAACAGACACTGGGGAGACATCAGAGGCTTTTCAGCCAAGGAATAAGTGACCAGATTTGTGCTTTAGAAATATGGCGAGGGGGCCAGGAGACTGGACCTGAGGGCTGGGCTGGGGAGAAATGTGATCGGAAGAGGAAGTTGTGAGAACTTGGACTCTAGGCCAGGAAAGGAATAAGAGCCTAAGGAGACAGGCTAGGGCAGGAACCAACCTGATCTAGCCCTGGGTCCTTGGTTCCTCTGACATGGAAGGGCCACATGGGAAAGACCAAAGACCAAGGCATCCCGGGCCCACTGGTGTGGGTCTCCTCTGGCGGCCATAACACAACAGCGGGTGGCCTAAACAACAGACACTTATTTTGTCACTGTTCTGGAGCCTAAAATGCCAGCATGGTCGGGTCTGGTGAGAGCTCTCTCCCTGGCTTGCAGACAGCCACCTTCGGTGGCCTTTCTTCAATGTATGTTCCTAGAGAGAGAGCTCAAGAAATCATTTCTTCTTTTTTTTTTCAAGTTTATTTATTTATTTTGAGAGAGAGAGAATTCCCAAGCAAGCTCCATGTTGTCAGCCCAGAGCCTGACTCAGGGCTCAGTCCCACGTACCGTGAGATCATGACCTGGGCCGAAATCAAGAGTCGGGTGCTTAACCGTCTGATCCACCCCAGGCACCCCTCTTTCCTCTTCTTAATAAGGCCACCAAGTCTATCAGATGGAGACCCCACCCTTATGGTCTCAGTTAACCTAACTGACTCCTAAAAATAGTATCTCCAGATACAATCACACTGGGGTTAGGGCTTGTGAATTTGGAGGGACGCAATTCAATCTTGCCCCAGCCGTGCTCCCCACTCTTACAGTCCCCCTGTGCTAGCCCGGCAGGGGCTCTCATCCTCCTGACCCTCACCCTTAGAGGCAGCCAAGGGCTTGTTTGGTAAGTTCCTGGAAGGTATCTCAGCCTTTACCTCCCTGCAATCGAGTCTTGTCAAGGCAAGGTGGTCAAGTACAGCTTGGCTGGCAGCAGGCCCGGGGGCCAGGGAAGGCAAGCCAGGAGGAAGGAACCAGAGAATGAGAAGAGGGGGAGAGGAAGGGGGCATGCCACTCACCTGATCATTCACTCAGTCACAAATGTGCTGAGCTCTTAGGGGAATGGTGCACGATTAGGCACACCAGGGTCAGGCAGGGAATGGAGAAGAGGTCTGTATGTGCCCCAGGAGAGATGTTCTCTCCTACACAGCATGAGATGGGACACCCTGTGTGCACTGAGATGGGACATATCCTTGCCTAGCTCATCCCACTCACACACATACTTCCCTCTTCTGCATCAAGAACTAGAAGCCCAGGTGGTCAGGCAGAGCTGAGTGGTGGTCCCCTTTGCCACTGACAAGCTTCATGATTTAGGACAAGTCACTTCTCTGGGAACTGAACCTTGGTTTCCACAGCTATAATACCCACTTCACAAAATTAAGGTTGTGGTGCGTTCAATATATTCCAAGTACCATACTGCTGGAGCAGGAGCTCCGTGAGAAAAGCTGAACCCCCAGCACCTAAAACAGTGCCTGGCACACATCATGCCTGCGGTATTTGCTAGAAGCTTTGCCATATGTGAGTTCATTTAATCTTGACAACAATACTACATAAGTACCATTACTTGCCCTTGTTTGATACATATAGACTCATGGATTAGAAGATTAAGTCAATTTCCTAGCGTCCAACCATAATAAATAGCGGAGCGAGATTTGAACCCAAGCAATCTGAATCCAAACCCACGGTGATGATGATAATAATGACGACATTTGGAGCTTACTGAACCCGAGGTTATTAAGTCCAGTCCCCTGCCTCCACATACATACACCAGGATACGGTAGTGTGCCCTCCGAGTTCTAGCATCTCCGCCAAACCCCTCCTCTCCCATCAGGGATTTGTTCTTTAGACCCAGGCCACTGGATGTTGACAAAGTCACTTCCCCTCTTTCTGCCTGGAAAGTGGCACGTCTCCCCCTATAATCTCCCACCCAGAATCCCAGAATCTTCCCTCAGGACCTCCTTCCTTCTTCCCCAACTATAGCCTTACTTAGCTTCCCCTTTCTGGTACCTGAAGAACCCTCTCCTATGGAAAAAGGGTAGATGCTCAAACACCCCCTTGGGCTCACTGAGAGATGGTGCAAATAGAATACTGCCCTGAGTTCTAACCCACTTCACCACCACCAGCTCATTTATGCCTTCAGCAAGCAAGTCACAGACCCACTAGGCCTCGGTTTCCCATCTGTGTGATGGGTGAGCTAGAGAAGATCTTAAAGGCTGCTCCCAGCCCTGGTCTTGACAGTGACCTCTCTCTGCCACCAGGCTACAGCCACCCTCTACCTCCCCCACCCCCACACACACACTCCTCTCCAGCTGAGCTATTCCCTCCGGGACTCTCCCCAAAGCTTCCTGTGTGGTCTCCCCCACCATTGTCCCCTAGCCTAGAACTTTGGGATCTGCCTGGGGGCCGCCTCTGCGCTCCCTCCACTCCAGACATGCCCTCTGCTTTGGACTGTGCTGACCCTCCCTTCCTCTACCAGGATGCAGAGTCCTCTACAAGGCCAGCATCTGCAGAGAGCATCCAAATGGAGGCTAGCCCTTCCCCAGCCTGTGGGCCCGCTCCCCTCATTAGAGCCCCAAGAACATCCCCACGCAGGGGTTTACAAAAATATTTTTGCATTTTAAAGGCAACCTTCCCCACCCTTCTCCCCAAAAAAGAAAGCTTTTCAAAACTTTTCAGGTCTCAGTTTACATTTCAATATAAACCCCTCTGGGCCTACTGCCTGGGATTTAGGACTCACCCACCCCTAAATTCGAAAATCTCTTTTGGGGACGGTTTTTGTTTTTACCACAGCCTCTCCCTCATTGCATGGGGCGGGACCCGCCCAGGGATTTTGGAGGTGGGGGTGGTCAAGTTCCGGGATGGCCTGGCCTGACCCCTCATAGGGCCAGCGATCAGGCCAGGGTCACTGAGCAGTCACATGTCACATTGAATGGGAAGCCTTGAACTGAGGCTGAGAAACGAAGTTGGGCAACAGCTCAGCCAAAGGCAACTGGACATTTTTTTCTTATGTTTTTTGGGGGAAAAAACCTCTATTGTCCGACTAACCTTCCATGATGCTGGAAAATTGAATTTATTTCCTGAGCAGTCTGGTCCAATTTCCCCTGGGTGGGGACAAGACTGGGCTTCCCTCCCTGCTGTTCCAATTTAGAAGCTCAGACTCTGCTCAGGGACCAGGACCCAGGAGGGAGGCAGGGCCCCTGATCTCTGGCAGCGCCCCACCCCCCCAAACACGATCCTTCTCCAGGAAACCCCCATTCCAACCCCTGCCTGTAAGGAAGCTTTTTCTGCAGTTTCGAGGTCACAGTTTCCATTGCCATTCTCACTTTCTCGGCAACCTGGGGCTGCTGGGCAGCTTTCTTGGCCCGTCCCAGACCCGCCCCAGCAATCCGTGTGTGCCCCTCTGGGTCCCCCAGCTTCCTGCCTCTGTCTCTAGACTCTACGGGGCAAGCTGATAGAGGTACAGCTGTAAAGCATTTGTCCTGGCCGCCAGGCTGGCGGAGAAGCCATCTGTGGCCCGGTAGCTGCCAGGCCTGCAATGACGGGAACCCTGGGGCCCCAGCTCTTCCACCCCAACCCCCAACACAGGAACCTCTCTGTCTACCAAGGCCTAGGAGGCCAAGGGGAAGGGGAATGACCTTGGGGCCACTGCAGGAGACAGGGTACAGACATAGCCCCTATTTGACAGCCTCCAGCTGAACTTCACTGCAGAGGTGGGGGAGGGGTGCTGTTCACAGAGGAGGCTGTCGGAGGGTGGGGAGGGGGCTGCTGCCCACCCAGCCTCAGTGAAGGATTTGTCCTCAGCCAACCAGCGCCCCACTGCCGCCCTTCCTGAGCTAATAGAAAAGTCTGCAGGCCACTAGTGGGTAGAGTAGGGAAAGGGGAAAGGACTCTCTCTCCCAGCCCCAACAAAAAGAAGCCCCCACATCCCCACTTTCCCCACCCTCGTTCTGGGAGGCGGGGGCCAGGGTGTACTGAGAGAATGGACTTCTGAGATGCCTCCAGCCAGCCGGCAGCAGACCCATCTGGTTTCAATCAGGAGAGCAGGTTCCCAGATCATAGAAGCGCATGGGGGAGGGAGGCAGTGCACACAGTCCGCCCGCCCCCCGGCCCCCCTCCAGAGTGCAGCCCCTTCCCCATTTGATCTCCTTTCACCTCCCAAGTGGGCCTCACACAGCCCCTGGAAGATTAGGCGAGGCAGGGAAAACTTAGGGAACAGTAGTATAGACCCGAGACCTCTGTCCATGTTAGAAGAGCAGACCACAGAGGAGAGAGACAAACCTAAGGAAAGAGGGTCCTGGAAGAAGAAGAAAGGCCTGCAAACAGAGAGAGTGAGAGCAAGCGAAGGTCCTAGAAACCACCAGGTCCCAACCGGATCTTATCACAAATGGGCAAGCAGAGGTCCTGAGAAGGAAGTCTAATAGATCCACTTACTGAACTCGGCCCCAAGCCCTGTTCAAAGCATCCCACTCGCAGTCTTAATAGGAATTGCCATCCCTCTTCAACAGATGGGAAAACTATGGCTCATAGGAGAAGAAAGTCCCACCTGCCCAACCTCGCCCAGGAGGTAAGCAACCGGGGCCACCATTTTGGCTTTCCCTGCCATCTCCAGACCTGGATCAGGTGGGAGCCCAGTCCAGAAGGAGAAATCTACCCTCCCCAGCAAGATTTCTAGCTGCCTTGGTGGAGCCCTCACCTGCTCAGTCCCAACTCCTGTCTCCAGACCAGGGTGAAAGGATACAAGCCTTAAAAAAAAGCAGCCTTCCTGGTCATGGCTTGTTGCCAGGGTTCTAATCCTGATTCTGGATGACTTTGGCACTTGGGTCAACTTCCCCGTCAATAAAATGGACGAGTGTTGTCTAAAACTGGGCTGGACCGCGATTCTGTGATTCCCCAAACCTCCGTTTCTATCATCCTAAACAAACCTAGAGGCTTCCCTTGGCTTGGGTGGTCTTTAGGAAGAACGTTGATCCCAATTTCAGAATTTAGAGCTGGCAAGAGAGCCAGGCTTTAAAGAGAACGAGAGGACCCAGCCAGCCATGGAAGCCGCTAATCTCCATCTCTCCCTGGGGGACTTCACTGCCGCCTCCACTGAAAGCAATTTGTCATGCCCTGAATTAAGTGATTCCAACAAGGGTTTAATTTCAGTTTAATGGCTCTGTTTTTATGTGTAATTAAATACCATTGCATGGCGAAAATATGTTGTTTGCACTTTAGAGACTGTGTAAGGGCCCGGGAAGCCAGTCCCACTGGGTTTCTACTCCCAGGCTCCACCAGCCCCTCCCCTAGTCTGGCTGGAAATGTCCAGGTCCTGGGGAAGGGGGTGGGGGACCTGGGGAAGAGAGGAGGGCGGTGAGGGGAGAAGTGGTCCTGGTGGCGCCTGCTCACTCAGTAGAGAATGTTTCTAATTATCCTCGGCACCCCACTTCTACTCCTTGACCCTAACTCTCCCCAGCGCCTGGGGCCTCAGACAGAGAGGGGACAGATCACTCTGACAGTGAGGATCTAATTAGACCCTTGGCTGGCTGAAGTGGTGTCTGCTCCCCCGTGGGTGTGCCCGAAGTTCTGCTTCATTGTCTCTCCTCCACTTATTGTTCCCATTAACTCCCTCCTCCCCCGTGAATATGCTTCCTCCCACATTGACCCTCTCCCCTGACTCACAAACCTCCCCTCTTCTCCCCTCTTCCCTATGACAACCCCACGACCCAACCCACAACTGACCCAGCATCCCAGCTGCCAGCCTGCCTCTGAGCTCCATCCAACCACATCATCTTGCCTGCTCCTTCTAGGTCAGAGGTGACATTGCCACAGGGGTCTGGAATGCAGGGGGAGTTTCTCTGGCTGGGAATGTCTAGGGTCATTTACCACACAGCCATATCCGCCCCCCCAGGAAGGCGGTCCAAGCAGGCACCCCAAGTCCTGCGTGCCTCATAACATTCCTGGAGCAGCTTGGTATAGCCCATCTTGGCCCGGAGGGCAGAGGGGTTGGGATGAGCAGCCTTTTCCTGGAAGGAGTTTGCAGGGCCTGGAACCCAGGGGCCTTCATAGGAGGAGGGGCCAGGAAGCTTAGCCATCTCTCCAGAGATGCCCCTTCCCGAATCCAATCCTGGAGTCAGTCCAAGTCTCCCCTTTCTTCTCTCTTCTCCCCGCCCCCGCTTGCTGGTGGAAAACCCAGCCCCCAACCCTCAGCAACAGACAGGGCTTGATCGCCACTAACAAGCTGGGAAATGGAAACCAAACGCCTCATGTATGTAGATGGGCACCAGTGGGCTAAGGTGGGGTGCCTCCCGTCCCCATGCTCCAAGCCACAGTGGAGAGGCGCAATATTTCTTGGGGGCAGGGCAAAGCACTCAAGGAGTTTATCTGGGTAAGTGCCACCAGGACACAAGAGTTTAGTCCTTGCCACCTCCTCCCTTCCACCTCTGCCAGAGATGCTGTGCCCTGTGGCCAGTAGAGTGATGATTAAAGGGTATTTGGAGGCCATGGCTGGGGGACGGGGGGCAGGGTGCTAGGTGTAAACTAGACCAGCAATTCCTCTCTGGAGCCTGGTTCTCCCCACTGTGCCCAGGGCAGTTTACTCCCCCTAGCCCAGCAGTGGTAGAGGGTGTCCGCATTGACACAAAGCTGCCTTTATTTCCTTCTTTCGGACATCTAGGACCCGGTTCTCAGATCATGGAAGCAAGCGCCAGGCGTGGGCGAGTGACAATGTTTCTGTGGGATGTGGAATTCCCTCTCTCAAGGTGTACATCCTCTATTCTTCGGTGCTAGAGCTGCGGTGGGGACATCCTGCAGCAGGGATGCCTAATAAGTGAAGGCCACTCATTCACAGCCGGGAGGGAAGTAGCAACACACTCTGTGAATTTCTCTAGTCACTCCCTCCTCACATCACACACATGCACACTCAGATTCACAACCCACATAGACATGCCCCTCAAATTAGCACGTCCTCTTCACACACCCAGATGTCCTGTAAAAGCCCATATACTCACATCTTACTTTGTATATTCAAAGGTATTATTTTGGTATATTCACATGCATGTGTGCACTTGTATGCACTCGTACAGTCACACACACACACACAAACACACACGCCACAAATATGCAGATATCACAGAGGCATATCCCAGGCCATATATGCAGCTACTTTCCAGGAAGATCCAGCTTTTTTCAGAAAAGGACCTCTTAGAGGCACCTGGGTGGCTTGAGTTGAGTGTCTGACTTTGGCTCAGGTCATGATCTCACCATTCGTTGGTTCGAGCCCCGCGTCAGGCTCTGTGCTGACAGCTCAGAGCCTGGAGCCTGCTTCTAATTCTGTCTCCCTCTCTGCCCCTTCCTTGCTCACATGCTCTGTCTCTCTCTGTCTCTCAAAAAATGAAAATGTTTTTAAAAAAGAATGGATATTTAAAAAGAAGAAAAAGACCTTTTAGTACCCACTGCCAAGGGTACCAGGGTGCAGCATTGAAAAAGGGAGCTGGAGGAAAAAAAGGGAATTTACAAAGATGCTTTAGGGAAAGAGGTATTATTCCTACATTTATTTGGTTTAAGCACCTAAAACATAATTGTCTGCATGTCAGTAAAGGCTGACATGCTACTCCAACATGCCTTGGCCTCAACCGCAGAAGTAGGGGGTTCCATGAAGGGTGATCAGGGGACCAAAGTCACTTTGTTATCTACTACTGCTGGCAGTGTCCTGTGGTGCCTCCGGAAGGCCAGATAGCTGCAAGATGCTGCCACCAGGGCAGAGCTACAGAGAGGAAGATTGCAGTCCCAGGTTCAAGATGTGGACAGCACAGGGGCTACCTCATCAAGGACCAGTGAAATCAAAAGGCCTGGGAGCGCTTCTGGAACTGGGAAGGGGCTAGGAGACCAGAAGACACCCCATCAAGAGGGAGCTCCCCCAGAGTGCTGCAGACTTGGTGCACAGGGTCATCAGGCTGCCCATGACCTGGAGAAGGGGCCCCCACCCAGATCAGTGTACATACACACAGAGCACAGAAATGGTGGAGAGGGACATTGGGACATGACCAGAAATCCAGTCATACCACATGGGCACAAAATCTGGGTCTGGCACCAAGAGCCCACAGCCTGGTGAGCTCAGGACAGCAAGATCAAAGATGCCCCCACTCCCAACGTCACAGAATTAAATCTCAACACAACCATTAAGGAATCTAGGCAGTCAGAGCTGTGGAATGTGTTGGAGATTTATACCCCCCTCCCCAACTTCAGGAAGTGCCTCTTCCACTACATGAATGCATCAAATCCAGACACAAATCCAGTCTGCCTGATGCCCTAGGAAATACCCCAACTTCACACACCAGGTGATCCCAGAAATAGCTCTGGTCCAACAGGACTATCTTTGCTTGTCTTCCTTCAGAAGCCATTTTTTCCTCACCAGGAGTCTGAACACAGACAGGATGATTCTAGGGAACACCACCCCCCTCCCCGCCCTAGGAAGAGGCTGCAGGGAGGAAGAGGATGAGCTGGCTGACTCTTTGCAGTTCTCTTACCATGTGATAAGTCTGGGGACTACATGATGACGCCCCCCTTCCCACCTCTGGCACACCTCTGTCTCTAATTATAAATAAATCAACCAAACACAATTGTCTAGATTTTTTTGTTGTTGTTTTGTTCTGTTTTGTTAAAAAAAAAAAAAAAAAAGACAAGACATCATGGTCAACTGATAGGTCCCTTAGTCTCCTTGCATCCAGTCAAGCCAGAAATGCCTAGAGGGTAGGGAGGTATAGGGAAGGAGGCAAAGCCACAGGCGGTGAGCCACTAGAAGGATAGAGTCATCCTGGTGACTCTGGCTGTGATGAAAACCAGGGACGAAGCAGGACCCCCGGGCAAGTCCTTCTCCCCTCAGCATATGTGTGTCTTCTCCATCAGGCACATGCAGTTCGATTGTACATTCTTTCCTCCCACCCTGACTGTTCAGAGATGGACCCCACCTCCCCAGCCCTCTGTCCCTCATGTCTTCTCCTGACCCTCTTCCCTCCTCCAAAGCAGGGTCTGAGCTGCCAGGCAACCAAGTAGATGGCACACCAGACCCAAAGTTGGGTTTATCTCTATAGGTCCTTCTTGCTGGAGGGAACCAAGGAAAAGAGGAAAGGCAGCCTAGCAGGCTTGAGCTTTGGGAGTGGGTCTGGGACTCCTGACCATTGAATCATCTGCCAACGCTCACTTTCCCTACAACCTCCACCCTCTGACTAGATTGAGGGGAGGGACAATGGTACAAGGTACAATGGCCAAGGTACATGTCTACCTCCCTCCTCTGATTCCAGAAATGAGACTCCTCTTCCCCCACAAGCTTGTGCTCAGCTTAGAGGAAGTAGCCCCACATGCCCAAATCAGAGAAAGTCAGAAAAAGAGCCCCCAGGGCTAAAAACTAGAGCTGGCATGTAGTATGTCATCAATAAATGTTTTTAGATGAGTGGCTGAATGAATGAATGAATGAATGAATGAATGAATGAACGAGTCCAGGATCAATTTGGAAACACACCAGGGCTCCCCATTGCCATTCTCAGACCTCTCAGGCTATCTAAGCCCAGAGAGGACACCCCTAGGCTTTGGCTCACCCCAAGGGCACACCCATACACACACACATACACACAGAAAGGGAATTTTCTGGGCCAGAGACAGAGCCAGGACTCAGACCCTGGCTCCAGGTCAGCTCTGCAGCCTCTAGGGGATGGGGTGGCAGGGGGTGCTGAGCCCCCTGCCTCCTGGCAGGGTTCACTCGCGGAAGCTGTCAGCCAACTGGTGGCAGTCCAGCTCCCCTTTCGGCTCCAGACCCCCTGGAAGCTTCACTCCTGTCTTCCGGTCCACACACCAGCACTTGCCGCGCTGCCCATCTAAGGCCGGGTGACACTGTCAAGACAGGGGTGTGAGAAGTCAGTTCCAAGGCAGCCTGCCCCAATCCCACCCCAGCCCTCAAGTCAGATAGTTGTTCCAAGATGGCCTCCAAGGGCAGAGACTCTTACATGACCATGGACTCTCTGAGCTCATGGAGTAAAGAGATCTTGGCCAAGAAGGAAGGGTCAAGTAGACAGGACTTGGCCAA
Source organism: Proteles cristata cristata (assembly GCA_017311185.1). Taxonomy (NCBI): domain Eukaryota; kingdom Metazoa; phylum Chordata; class Mammalia; order Carnivora; family Hyaenidae; genus Proteles; species Proteles cristata. The sequence continues at coordinate 157,383 of JAESUZ010003788.1, read as the reverse complement.
AGTGAAGTTTGTCTCAGAGGTCAGCACTGGTCTAGAGATAAAGGGCTCAAGCATCAGACTATCGGTGGGATAAACATTGGGTAAAGAAGACACATAGAACTGAACAACACAAAGAATGAGCCCTAATGTAAACTAGGGACTTTAGTTAATAATGTACTAGGGACTCCCAGGTGCCTCAGTCAGTTGAGCGTGCAACTCTTGATTTCGGCTTAGGTCATGGTCTCATGGTTGTGAGTTCGAGCCTTGCATCAAGCCCTGCCTCTCAGAGTCTGCTTGAGATTCTCTCTCTCCCTCTTTCTGCCCCTCCCCCCTCTCAAAATAAATAAATAAACTTTAAATAATAATAATAATAATGGGGGTGCCTGGGTGGCTAGGTCGGGTAAGCATCTAATTCTTGATTTCGGCTCGGGTTGTGATCTCGCTGTCCATGGGATCGAGCCCAGCATCAGACTCCATGCTGTCAGTGCAGAGCTCGGGATTTAGCTTGAGATTCTCTCCATCTCTCTGCCCCTGCCCCACTCGCACACACACTCTCTCAAAATAAATAAACATCAAAATAATAATAATAATGTGTCAATATTAGTTCCTCAGTCTGTGATAACATATGTACCACACTAATGCAAGATGTTGAAAACTGGGGGTGGGGAGGGTAGATGAGAATGCTGTACTTCTTGCTCGATTTTTCTACAAACCTAAAAGTGCTCTAGAAAATAAATTCTATTCATTTTTTTTTTAATTAAGGAAAAGAGTTTTTAAAAATTGGGACACAGGGGCGCCTGGGTGGCTTAGTCGGTTAAGCGTCCGACTTTCGCTTAGGTCATGATCTCGCGGTTCGTGGGTTCGAGCCCCGCGTCGGGCTCTGTGCTGACTGCCAGCTCAGAGCCTGGAGCCTGTTTCAGAGCCTGTGACTCCCTCTCTCTCTGACCCTCCCCTGCTCACGCTGTCTCTCTCTCTCTCCTAGAAATAAAAAATAAATAAATAAATAAATAAATAAATAAATAAAAATAAATTAAAAAAAATAAAAATTGGGACACAGATAAAATTGGTATTGGGATAAAGCTTGCAGACAGTGTGGTACTGGTTTCGGGAGCCCTTCCTGCTCCTCCACTCATTGCATACCACCCCATAACCTCCTGGTGCCATCCTGGGATTTGCAGACCTGGAGGCAGCCCTTCTCCTCCTATCGAGGCCTCTACTAGATGAGTAGCACCCCGCTTTGTGGATTTGTCTACAGAGCACGGAGTGAGGGGATGCATATGTTTATGCCCACAGAGCTGGAGAAGACCCCAGCCAGGATTCTCCAGGCTACGCCCAGCACAAGGCACCCCAGTGCTCTGCCCAGATATGCTACCCTCCCAAGTAAGCCCTCCTCTCATGGGTCAGAGATGGGGCTGAGGCAGGCCAACCTTGCTGAACATCCTAGTCTCCTGAGGGCTTATCAGAGGAACCCATGTTTCAAGGGCATGAGGCAGTATGGAGGTTTCTGCATTCTTGCTTTCTCTCCTGTCCAAAGCTCCCATCCCCAGCTGTCAGGTCTGGCTGTACCCCGGGTGGTTTGGGGTCACCTTAGGGGAAGAGGCAGACTGAGTTGCCTCCTTAACTCTTCATGACTGAACCCCTCCATTCCCTGACGAAACCTATGACGAAGGAGAACTACTCAGAGGATGGAGTAGGGGGGATGAGAGAGTGTTGGGAGACAGACGTTGGCAGGAGGGCTAAATGGTGAATCCAGAGGTGATGGAAATAGCCCTGGATAGGGAAGTAGGAGAGCTGGTCTGCCATTAACTCACTCTGTGACTTTGGGCCTCGGTTTCCTCATCTCCAAAATGAGTGTGGTGGGCAAAATAAGCTTAGGCTCAGGAGGCTGGGGGAGGCCCCAAGGGGTTAGGTTGGGGTTGGGAGGTCTCCCCCCACCTCTCCGAGATCTCCATCCTGGACCAGGCTCTCCTGTGGAGAGACCAGGAATGCTCCAGGAGCTCAGGCCAGGACGAGCCAGCAGTGAGGAAGACCCACCTGCTTGGGGTGGAAGTTGCCATTTCGGTCGCAGTTGGGGATGGGGATGATGTAGAGGTCCTCATGGGTGCGGCTCTGTGAGGCGGCCAGCCGCTCCAGGGCCCGGTGCAGCTCGCTCTGGCAGGAGCCTTGGGGCTGGAGGAAGGGAAGATGAAACATCTTAGCAGAAGGAAGAGAGGCAGGAAGACCCAGGCTGGAGGTCAGGTCATGACTGAAGGCCCTAAAAGGAGGCCCAGGGCCCAGAGGCCGGACAGAGCCTACTGGGTTCAGGGGACACCGGCAGGCAGAGCAGAAAGACGCTGAAGAGAGGATCTTGAGCCAAAGAGCTTCTAAACAGGAGGGCTGTGGATGGAAGGGACCTTGTGGGGAAAGGGGTTGTGGAAATCTATGGAGAGCTGGGAGGAAGGTGATTTCTAAACAGGAGGGATAGCTGACATCATACCATTAACAACTTGTAAGACCTCAGGAAGGACATTAACCAGACCCTAGAGCAAGGTCTGCAGGCCCCCTGCTGTGGACAGCATTAACCCTCTGGTTACTGAAAAGGTGGGTGGAGAATCCAAAAGAAGGGCTAAGAAATACCCAAGAGGCCAGGGGCAACCGCTATTTACAAAGTAGTACCGAAGTATTTCAGTATTTAAAAATTACTTCAACTGCGGGGTGCCTGGGTGGCTCAGTCGGTTAAGCGTCCGACTTTGGCTCAGGTCATGATCTCACGGTTTGTGGGTTCGAGCCCCACGTCGGGCTCTGTGCTGACAGCTAGTTCAGAGTCTGGAGCCTGTCTTCAGATTCTATGACTCCTTCTCTCTCTGACCCTCGCTTGCTCATGCTGTCTCTATCTCTCTCTCAAAAATTAAAAAAAAAAAACACATTAAAAAAATTACTTCAACTGCATCAATGTATATAACCAGGAAAGGCATTTCAAGGAAAGGCATGAGGATTCTCAGGGTCCTGATGACGCATACTAGGTGCATCTTGCACACAGTAGGCACCCAAAGACTGTTTCTGAATGAACATAGCCCAGATCCAGTGGTGGTGGTGGTTGGTGGTGGCGGCAGCTGTGTGTGCCTGTGCACATGCGCGTCTGTAGGGCTGAGGTCCTCACCACGGGCCGCGCTTCCTCCCGGGGCACCCCGATGACTTTCATCTTGCCCCCGCTGGTGCTGCGGTCTCGAATTTTGGCTAAGTGCTTCTGCAGGCACCTGCGGTCATGCGCGCTGCAAGGACTGAAGCTGTTGTTCGGGTGGTCGCCCTCATCCTTGTCTGCAGTCAGGCCAAGATGGAGAGAGGTCAGCACTGGGAAAGGACAGGGCAGAACACCAACCTAGACTCCCACCTGCTTTCTTCTAGGGGATTCTCCGGCCTGGCTCTGAAAAAGGGTAGGGGGCCGTGAGGTAAGAGGGAGATGAAAGCAACACCCCTGTATCCTCCTCACTCTTCTGGATTTCCTCAGGAGGGAATATTCCTTTTAAAGTCCTTGACTTGTCTCTCACCCCACCCAGTCCAGCCCTCAGATGAGTCACCAGCTGCAGCTGCGCAGACAGCAGGAGGGTCCCCTGGGCCCTGCAGGGAGGTCTAAGGCAGGCAGGGGCCTCCCCTCTGGATCCCGTACCCCGCTCCATTCGGCTCCTCCTACCATCCCCCTCTCCCTCTGCTCTCTCTTCCTATCTCCTTTCCTGCTCTTTTCAGCATCTGGCTGAGCCAGCCAGGGGATCCCCAGATCTGTTGGCTGGGCCACCCCTCTTCCAAATGGCCAAAGTCAGAGTTTCCAAGCATGATGAGAACTCTGGCCCCAAAGGCTCTCCCCATTGGCTGGACGGAAGAAAAGAAGCAGGAGCAGGTGTGTACACTTGCCCCCATGAGAAAGTGCGCACCCACATGCGTGTGTGTGTCAACACACTGTGTGGCCACAGGACCAAAAACACCCTGGCACATCATTTCAGTCCCCCACCCGGACGTCTCCCATCCTCGGACTTCAGACCCCAACCAAAGTCCACGTCCATTGCCCAGAGCCAGGGCACTGGGGAGTCTGGAGATAGAGGGTGGTGAGGCTGGGCCCACACACTCTCCCTGGGATCTCCTGAAGACTCTAACTGAACTCAAGAATAAGCCGAGCCAGAGAAGTCCCAGAATGGTAAGCACCACTCCAACTGCAGCCAGCCAAAACCGGAACACAGGGCTGAACTGGAGAAAGGGGTTGTAAGACCACTCTGCAGCTCAGAGGCACCTCTGAAATGCTTGCACTTGGCAGCTCGCTGCCGGCCTGAGTGCAAAGCCCCATGCCAGCATTCCACATGTTGGCAGCCAGACAGAAGGTTACATCTGGTTTGCGTCAGGATTTTTTTTTTCCTGAGGAGTTAGCAGGTTCCTCCATGCGTGGCACCAGTCCCAGAGCTGCCTCTGGGTCAAATGGTATTTTTCCGCCTAGCCAAAGTTAGTTGGGAGGTTAGTTCTCTTTTTGTTCTCCTAGTTCTGGGGCGGGGGCGGGGGAGGGGGGAGTCGGTAGATAAAGGGAAACCAGGAAACAAGGAATCTAGACTCTCAGAAAGTCTTTGTCAAGATTCCATACCAAAGGTTATTTATAAAATTGAGTCACTAAGGATGGGAAGAAGCTTTTGTCACGGGTGGAGGGCTGGTTTAGAAAGAAGAATCAAAGGGGAGGAATAGAGCAGATAGATATAATCTCTCCTTCTGCATATTTAACATCCCAAGAAGGACAGTCCGGAACAGACTCCAGTCTCAGAGACAACATCAAGTTCTTAATGGTCAGCCAACGGGAAAACACTATAGCATGATTTCCCAGTGATACAGGTAGCAAAAGACGTGGGTAAATTTCAGAAGACCAGGATTGTCAAGGGGGCCGTGAGTAGATGGACCCTAAACCCTCGGTGAGAATCAGAGGAAAAATCCAGGGTCCAGGCTCGTCCCTAAAGACTCTCCCAAGGGAACTTTCCAGCCCAGGCTGGCCCATGACCCTTTCCCCTGCATCTACCTTGAACAAAATCACAAGACTTTTGGATGGGGCCACAGTGTTTCAGGGGTGTAGTCTGGAAGTAGGTAATGGAGAGAAAGAAGAAATGGAAGATCTAAAAGAATTAGAGCCAGAAGCTCCTGGGTGGCTCAGCCATTTGAGTATCAACTCTTGATTTTGGCTCAAGTCATGATCTCATGGTTCGTAGGATCGAGCCCCATGCTGGGCTCTGTGCTGGCATCACAGAGCCTGGGATTCTCTCTTTCCTTGTGTCTCTCTGCCCCTCCCCCACTCATGCTTGCTCTCTTTCTCTCTCTCAAAATAAGCGAATAAACGCTTTATAAAAAGGAAAGGAAAGAAGAGAACAGAACAGAAAAGAATAGAAAAAAGAAAGAAAATAAATTAGAGCCAAATCTTGGAACAACAGAGGCTAAGCTAAGACATGAACAAAAGCGCACCATTTTCCCCAGGAAAGGCTGGAAGGGATCACAAGGACTCAATTGCCACAGCCCATGACACTAACCCAAGGGGCACCCTTGGAACCGGAAAAAGAATTTTGTGTCTTTCCTTTGTGTTTGCTTTGTTTTCATGACTGCAAAGGGAAGCACTACTTTGCATAGTGACACTTATTCCTCTTGGTAAGCAGACAGAATGTTCTTAGATTCAAGACGTAAGGAAGAGTGCTCTAACAAATGAAAGTAGAGAGCCTCCCATCCTGGAAGTGTGGCATGTCAGAATGATAAAGGCCTCAAGAACAAATTGAGATCTGGAATGGAAATTTAACTGCAACTAGGCGGTCCAGTGTTGAGTCTCTACGAGTTGAAGTTCACAAATGACTAACACTTGGGGGATTGTTAATGGATATATGGAATGTTCATCCCTTCCCTTAAGAGGTCTCATAATGGAGGTCTACTGGGCCTGCTCACTGAAACCTGGAGCTGGGGGGCTATAGGGCAAGGCTGGGGGCGCGTAGTGTATGCTCTTGTGTGGGTAGGGCCCCATGTCACACTGAGGGGATTATCTGGAGGAAGCTAAGCAGACAGCGTGCCTGGCCTCCCCTGCCTTGGTGTCCCCACTTTTTTTTGTTAGGCAAGTTTCTTTTTTTCTTATTTTGAAGAACTGAAGAGGCCTCCAAGCCTCCAAAACACACAGACTTGAGTCCAAAGATTCCTCAGTGTCATACTTCGACCCCTCTCGCCTGAGGCCAGACTCCTTCACCCCACCAAAAGGGCACTCCACAGAGATCAATCCTTCGTTAACACCAACCATGCCAACCTCCAGCTGCTCTGCCAGATCTGATCCGGGTCTGTCCCTGGCTTGTGTCTAAGCTCAGAGAACACACCAGATAGGGAGAGTAGCTCCTTCCTTAATCTCACAGGGACACACAGTATATCCATATCTGCCCACTCAGACACAGGCAGGTCTGGACTTAAGAACCACAAGCACATCAAACAATCACATGTCCCAGCACACATTGGTCCACACGTGCACACCCACATGCACTCGGGCACTCTGACCCTGCCCAGGGCAGACGCAGACCCAGAGCAGAACACACTGACTGTACCATAGCTTGTTGACTTTCCACTTAATCTGTAACTTTTCCCTGCCCAGGCTTGCCGAACAGGCAGACTGAGGATCAACCCCAGGATCCACCCCTCCCTAGTTTTGGGAGGGCGAGGGTCATAGCCTGGGGTCTCTGAAAATGTTAACCTTCCCATCTCCAAAACTGGCTAAATACTTGCTGCTTCTCTGCTTACTCAGGAATTCCAGCCACTTGGTAACTGCTCACTCAGGTGGAGCCTTCTGGTAAACCCCCAATCACTATGGGATCCCCTCTGCACAGGAGCCAGAGTCAGACCTAGCCCCCTGAAAGATCTGACCTCCTGACCCCCAAAAGGCTTATTTAGGAGGTAAGACTTCCAAAGTAGGCCAGGTCCTCTCCTCCAGCCCCTGCTAGGAACTAAGCCAACAACACGCAGCCACAGGGGAAACCTTGGTCTTTGCTCCAGCAACCAAGGGGAAGGAGCCCAGAGAGGGAAAAGGCTTCACGGCTTTTGGCACCACTGGCTGAAAAGTTCATGGTCAAAGCTACAGGATTTCTACTTTCTGGCAGGCTGGTTTCATCCCCATGATTCGTCCTCAATTCCAGCCGCGTCCCCTTCGAGACACCCAGAGTGAGGCCATGAGGTGGGTGGGCCCAGCTACCTCGCACGGGTGTGTCAGTCACAGTTTGGAGGATCACTCATCTACCCTGCAAGAAAGGCCCTTTCCTTCCCCCTGGGCTCTGGCTAGAGAAGCCAGAATCACCCCTGCCAAGTACCCAGCCCTTTCTTCGAAGTCTGGCTCTCAGGGCATCCCCCTCACCGCTGTGCCACGCTGCCAGCCTAAGACTGAAGGAAAGCCGGCCCGTCTTTCCCATGTTCACAGCAACAAAAAGCACCAAAGTTCCTCCCCACCCCTCTCAACTCCTCTGAATGCCCCCCTGCTTTGCTCACTTGTCCTACTGTCTCCCAAAGCCCCAGAATCAGAAAAGCAGCTAAGCTTCAGCTGAAAGCCTCTCGGCCCCTTCTTCATTACCACCCTCAGCACGGCTCCAATCGACTGAGCTCTTAGTCCATGCCAGACGCCCCAAGCCTGTCAGGCAGGTCCTGGGTCACCTCCATTTTACAGATGAGGAAATGCAGTAGACTGGGTGGGGGCAAAGGAGGACAGACTTATCCCTGCAGCTTCTATGTCTTTAAATGGAAAGACTCCTGATACCCGAGGCACCAATAATTCCAGCTTTGCCAATACTAAAGAAAAAATGTTAAGCAGCCATGCTCCTCCTCCCACCTCCCCCAAGGCACAGAATTTCTGGGAAGGCCCTGTTCCCATGACATGACTGGATTCCCAGTATTGAAGTAAAGGGGACAATATTTGCTGCGTTGACTAAAAATTAACCCAGTCTGTCTGTTCCCTAACCCTGTCCCAGAGGGACCCAAGAGCACAGTTTAGGAGCTCCCCAGTCCAAACACTGATCTTCCCCATGTCCACTCCCCCAGATTCCATGAGTCAAGGGTCAGTACACTGGTGCAGAATTGTGGACCTCTGACGCACACGTCCCACCCCACCCCCACCTCTGAGCAGTGTTAATCCACACTGGGCCTGAGCAGTGTTAATCCACAACCTCTTCTGGCTTGGAAAGCTGGGACAGGAGGGCTATGGGGGAAACTTAGGGGGGTAGCAGCTTAAAATGGAAAGAGGAGACCCGTTCCTAGGGCAAATAGTAGGCAGCTGGGCACAGCAGGCCGAGGCAAGGGGGATGCCAAGTGGCTGCCCTCCTCCCGTCACCCACTGAAGCTTAGCCCCAAGAGGAAAAGGAAAAAAGAGGAGACTGATGCCCTCTGCCAAACTATTCCCAAGACAAGAAGGTCCATGCCTTGGGACCTAGGGGGGACAGTGGCCTATTGACAGTGGAAGGCTAGAGAGAATAGTGGGGATAAGTCCCAAGCTCTGGCCATCTTGTCTCACCAGAGCCCCTGCAGAGCTGTTGTACAACGCTAGGGGGCGCCTGTCACACGGTGCAGGGGGTCCTGTGATGATTACGAGGCAGGGGCATAGCTTGCCAAGTAGGTACCTAGTTTCCACAGGATCCTCCAGGTTGCCCTTTCCCTCTCCAGATCTCTGTGTCCCCTGCATGGGTGGAGGACAGGCAAGGAGGGCAGGGCGGGCATTAGAGACCTGGGCCCTGTAATCCCAAAGGGATGTAAAGGCCAATTTGCATGACATCCACAGGATAATCACAAACTTCATACCATTTCCCTCAAAGCCCCTATCCCTATAGGATTAGATTTTCCTCCACTACAGGATGGGGTGCCCCTACCTAGCCAGGGAGGAAGGGGTGCTCAAGACCCTCTGAGGGCTCTTCTGTCCCGTGTTCAAGTCAGTGAGAGAGGAGAAGGCTACCAGCCATCCTAATCTGGTGCCAGATACATACCCACTGGCCGGTGGAGGATGGATCTAGGAAGGGAAAGAGATCCCATTATACTCAGAGAGCCCAGGAGCTCAGCCCTCACTCCCAATCTGGTCTGGTATGAGTACCCCTCCTCTCCCACTGGCACGGGCATCTGTGCCCCAGGATCAGTGCCTTACTCCCTCAGGACATCCCCCACCCCCCCACCCCCCCGTTTCCCAGATGTGCCGGGTGCCAGGCTGGCATTTCTCCTAGTATATTTTCTGCTGACCCATCTCTCACTGCCTAGGGACAGGAAGGGCAGAGAGGCCCAAGGCCCAGACCCCTGGGGTCCACCTCCTTCCTGTTTTCCCTGCATCCTGCTTTCCTCCGCTAACAAGCTGCAGAGGATTGAGGAAGTGGAGCAGTCTGGGACCCAGGGCAGGAAGCTTGGGGCCGGAGTCCCAGCATCCGGACTGCAACAATGGAAGCTTCAAGCACCAGGAAAAGAGACAGACAGAGGCAGAGGGAGAGCAAATCAGAGTCAGAGAGGGAACAAGAAACAGAGGCAGAGATACAGAAAGGCAGAGAGAGAGATTCCAAAAGTAACAGAGGCAGGCAGGAACAAAGGAAAACAGTGACCGAGACACGGAGAGAAAACAACAGAAAGGGGCTGAGGAGAAAGAGAAGCAGGACAACAAAAGCAGAAAGGGAACAAGATCGAGAAAGAGAAACTGATAACAGGCGGAAGTCATTGAGGAAAGGAGAACTCGGGAATGTTGGTCGTGAAACTAGAGACAGAGACGGAGCAGGAAATAACAAAAGAATAAGAAAGAAGGAAAGACAGAGAGCGATTATAAGGAGACACTGAGAGAGTCTCACTGAGAAAAGGAAAAAGAGAAAGTGTAGGAAAGAGTTTAGGGCAAAGGGCCCTCTAAACCTCTCTCCCTCTCCCTCTCCCTCTCTCCCGCTCCTCCTTCCCGCCACCCTCCCTCTCTCTCCCTCCTCTCTACTCCCTATCCCACACCCGTTAGGTTTCTACAGCTCTGGGCTGGAAGCCAAGACTTGCTTCTCCTCTGCCGCCTCAGAAGACACCTGCCAGGAGAGAGGAACGGGGTGCCTGTGTACCAGGGCAGGATGAGGTGCCCAGGCCTGGCAGAGACCTCTGTCTTCCCAATACCTCTCAAACAGCAAGGTGAGCTGCCCAGGGGCGTTGGGGAGGGGCAGCTCTGATGTCCCTCACCACCAAAGCCCCTCTTATTTGGATGTCCCGCTCCACCCCATCTCAATGTCAAAAGGCCACGCCCTGACTTCTTAGACCCCTGGGGTTTCACCTGTGGCCAGGATGAGGGAAGTCCCTGGATCAGGAACAGAAAGCCACCACCATCGCCCAACCCTTCCTCCAGTTATGCGGCCCTAGGCCGGTCACTTGCAGGCTGCTGGCTGGACCAAGTCACATAATATTCCACTCTTACCCCAGCAGCTGGGACTGCCACGGAGACATCTCTTCCCAAATAGGTACCCTTGACGAGGTTTGGGATGAAGGGCTGGGATACAGTCTTCCTTGCTGGTGGCAACAGGCTGCTAGGGACTCAATGGCAGTTTCCTTAGGTGAGCCTGTCCTGTGCCGGCCCAGCCCTGCGAGGTACCTGCCTTCTCCTTAACTCACTGGAGATTTTCAAGGGCTTTCCAGGCCAGCCCAAACGGGGACGGGGCTTCTAGGAGGGAAGCATACCAGGGAGGGCATGCAAGGGCAGGGGCACCTTACCAGAGGGCTGGAGGCTTTCCTGGATGGCCTCGATCTCCGCCAGCTCCATGCACACGCCTTGCCCGTGCATCAGCGTGTGCAGGGGCTTCTCCACCCCCCGGGGCGGGTAGCAGCGCAGGCCCGAGCCGCAGCGGGGGGTATACACGCCGCAGGGCATCCCCTTGCCCAGGGCGCAAGTGGCGCAACAGCCGCAGCCCGGCTCCCGCACCAGCTCCTCGCAGCCCACGGGGGGGCGGCAGCGGGCCAGCTTCTCCTCGGAGCAGGGCGGGCAGTGGATGGCTTCGTCGCCCAGGCTTGGCCCGGGCCCGGCGGCCAGCAGCAGCGCGGCCACGAGGCAGAGGGGCAGCATGACCGGGCTAGGACGGGGCGCGGGCGCGGGGCGTGGGAGGGAAGAACGCGCGCGCAGACTGGCCGCAGGGACACGCGGCGACAGCGCCCGGCGCGCCTGGAGGACCGACCCGGAGGGCTCGGGGAGACGGGGCGGCCCCGCGGACGGATAGGGACGGAGCCCGGGAAGTTAGCAAGCGGGCTGGAGGGGAGCGAGCCTGGCCGCCGAGGCGCTGCGCCGCATCCTCGGCCCGGCCCAGGCGGCGGGCGGCGGGGCGGCGGGGCGGGGGTGGGGGGGCAGGGGGCTGAGCGGCTGCCCGGGACCGGCTCCCCGGGACTTTATACCGGCCCCTGGCCACACCCCCAGCGCCTTCCCAGAGGTGGGGGAGCGGGGGCGCCGGGGGGAAGAGGGAGAGGCGGCCGTTAGGGGGAGGGGGCGCTGTCCTGAGTCGCTGCCGCCGCCGCCGCCGCTACAACATCTGAAAGTCCTTTTCTGCCGCAGAAGGAAGCGGCGCAGTTTGGAAGCCGTGGCAGGCGCCGAGAGTGCTTCTGAACCGGAGCCTGGGAGGGGAGAGAAAGAAGAGGAGCCGCAAAGGGGCTGCTCTCTGGCCCCATTCGCCTTGGAGGATTCTTCCCCTACCCCGCCAAGGCCGCTGCAGGCCCCCCACCCCACCCCAACACTGAGAACGCGACCTCCTAACCTGGTCCCCGGCTCCGCGGGGCCGAGCCCCTTCCACCCCACCCTAGAGCTTCCAGTCCCAACCACTGGAGGCCAAGTCGAGTGAAGTGGGAAACGGGCAGCCAAGTACCCAACGAGCGACCCAGAAGAGCCTGATGGCCCTAAGAAGTTAGTAGGCTTTTTCCCACTTGCCCTTCCAACTTCCCTCCCCACCCCATCACCCCAGGGCTCCTCTGGGTCCTGGTCCACTCTGCCTTCCTGAGAACTGAATCAACCGAACTCCTAGGGAAGGAGGTGCCAAGCCTCTTCTTCCCTCCCGGATGCTTGCTTCTTCTGCCCAACTCCCTCCCAGGAGGAAGACTGACCGGGGAGAATGCCACTCTCCTTGTGCAAATCGTGCATCGCACAACTCCAGGGGGCACCATTTCTCTCCTAGCCCCTTGTACATTTGTGTAGCTGTTATGATCGTTTTCCAGCAGATGGCAGTCAAGCATTTCCAGGTAGGGTGTCTTTTCCTAATTCAGCCAGCGCTGCTATTTGGGCGAGTGTCTGGGGCTGACTAGGCCCTCTATGAGCCTGCTGGTACCTGTTTCCTCCACCCTTGCCTAAGTCCTGCTAGGACTGGGAGGGACCCTACAGTAACATTTAAGCAAGGGCCCATCTCCTGGGTTCTCGCCCTGGTCCCCAGGTCCCCAGGTACTCATCCATCCTCCCCCACAAAGCCTTCTGCTGTCCTGGAGCTGGCTTCACTGTAAGGGTGGCTGTCAGGACATTTTTGGTGACCCACTGTGGATTTTGGGGGGTGGGAAGGGGGGCTTGGCCTAGAAAGCTCTAAGGCAGCCAAGCCAAAGTGCAGATCAGATCAGAGACCGCCTTCCGGACTCCCAGGACGGCGATCTTTCAGTCTCCCAAGCAGACCCTCTCCCACTTTCTCCAAGCGTAGAGTGTCCAGGTGACAGGAGGAAGACAGGGGCTGGAAGCTGAACTTGTAGAGACAGAGCCCAAAAGTTGCAAACTGACGGCACCTACTGGCAACTATCAAGACTGCAGGAGGTCTGGAGAGTTCTGACGGGGTAGGGGGAGAGGCTGGGGAGACAAGATTCTGGGATTCTCTCCCTGCTATTTCACAGACAAACTGGGGTCTTTTCTGTCTTGGATAAGGGCAAACAGGGCCAGGCTTCTTGCGTCCCTGGGTGAAGCCCAGCGGCCCCTGATTCAGGAAACTTCCCCCAGCCCTATCCCCCTTCATCGTCACTGAGCCACCAACATATTGCATGAACTTGGACACCACCCCTTGGAGCTAGAATGTCCCTAACTATAAAATGGAGGTACGTCATCTCCACCTAGCCTGCCTCTTGAAGCACTTATAGGAATAAAATGGGACCTGAGAGAATGGTTCTGACCCCAATGCCAGACTTGCCCCCTAGACGGCAAGCCTGAGAGAGCTTACGGTGCTGGGACATGGAGGAAGGAGTGCAGGAGAGGCTGGATTGAAGCCAAGAGAAGTACCTGGGAGTGAACCATGAGTGCAGGTGAGTGTGGAAAATCCAGAAAGGTTTCCAGGTCAGACAGGAACCCAGACCCCTATCCGTCCACTGGTGTTCACCACCCCCACCCCCAAACATCACTGACTGAGATAATTCCAAAGAGGTAGGAAAATAGACATAAGTAGATCATTGAAGCACCTCCCCACCATTCATGCAACACGTATGTACCAGACACTATGCATAGGCTCTGTGCTGCATTTGAGGACACAGAACTGGCTGAGGCCACTCCCTGCCCTCAAGTGGCTCACTGCCTAGTGAGGGGAGACAGGCATACAAATAAAATGAGTCTAAGAAGCATACAGGTGCCCTGGGAGACATCCATATGGGGCGCTGTGGGGACCCAGACGCACAAGTGGTCAGTTCTACATCCAGGGCACATGGAAAGACTTCATGGAGAAGGTGATTCTTGAGCCAAACATCTTCCATGCCAGAGGAAGGAGCACAGGTGTTAGCATCAGGCCGCCCTGGATGCTGATCCCGGCTTTGTTGCTGGACTTACTAGGGAACCTGAAAAAAATCACTCTGAGCTTCACTGTCCTTACCTGGAAAATAGGGCTTGTGATAAGAAAGAAAAGATGGGGAGGGAGAGAGAGAATCTTAAGTAGGCTTCATGCTCAGTGACTCAGGACTCAATGACCCTGAGATCACAAGCTGAGGGGAAATCAAGAATCAGATGTTTAACCAACCGAGCCACCCAGGTGCCCCATATTATGTATATTTTGCCTATTCCATCAGATAAGATGCTCTCTAGAGCAAGCCCATGAGATTGGGGTCTCCCTGAGGGCAGGACTATCAATTCCCTAAGACGCCCAGCCTGATCCCAATAGAGGTTTGATACTAAACCAATAAGGAGCTAATGAGACTCTAAGCAACAAGGCAGGAAGGGTATGGGTCAGAAGAAGTGGGCAGGGAGTGGGGATTTTTCTCAGTCTCCTGTCAGAAGCATCTTCCTGGTGCCCCGGGTGTCCAGAAGCTTAGGGAGAGACAAGGATGCTGAGGGGGAGGCAGAGGTTGTTTTTCTTTTCTCTCTTTTTTTTTAAAGTTTGTTTTCTTTTAGTAATTCAGTGTGGGGCTGGAACTCAACCCTGAGATCAAGAGTCGCATGCTCTTCTGACTGAGCCAGCCAGGTGCCCCATAGAGGTCTATGTAGAGCCCTGGACTGGCTGGTAAAGATAGCAGGGAAGGCCAAGTTTATGCCCCTGGGGGTTCCAGGTGGTGCTCAGTCCTCAAGGGGGCAGCAACCAGGTGGAGAAAACCAATGAGCAGAGTGGCTTGTACAAGTGTCTCTCTCCCTCTTTTTCTGCCCCTCTCCTGCTCGCATGCATTCTCTGCTGCACTCTCTCTCTAAAAAAAAAAAAAAAAAAAAAAAATTAACACATAATAGGGGTGCCTGGGTGGCTCAGTTGATTAATCATCTGACTCTTGATTTCAGCTCTCAAGTCATGACCTCGCAGTTTTATGATTTCAAGCCCTGTGTCGGGCTCTGCGCTGACAGTAGATCAGCTGAGGAAGATTCTCTTCTCTCTCCCCCTCCCCTGCTCACACTGTCTTGCTCAAAAATAAGTAATAAATTTTTAAACCTTTTTAAAAATACACATAATAATGAAAGCCGATACCTAATGAACACGAGCCATGTGGTTCTAAGTGCTTCACTCATGTACTTCACAACAATCTCATGAAGTAGGAGTTATCATTATCCCTTTTTAAGATAGGGAAGGGAAACTGAAGCACTGAAAGATATGTAACTTACTCAAGGTCATACAATAAGTAGAAAAACAGGGGTCTGAACCCATACAGTCTGGCTCCAGAGTCTATATGATTAACTCATGTTTCACAGCCTTCCAAACAGCCGTCAGAGGTATTCTAAACAACAGCCGAGGGAAAAAGACTATGGTACAGAGTGCAGGATGGGTGTGGAGGAGGAGAGTGGAAGTGGCATCGACATGGAAATAGGCCCCAGACCTCCCCAATAACTTTGGCTTCCAAGCCCCTGTCTGGCCGCCCTGGACTTCCCAGTGTGCCTACACTGAATAAGGGGCTCAGCTCCCTTCCATGCCTGCTGATGGCCAGACCCCAGGTAGGATATCTTCCAGGGGTCGCTGCAGGTGTGCTCTGAGCAATAGCACATCAGTACTGCTGCCTTCGTGCACTAGGGTCCCATCCTGGGAAAGAACAGATCAGGAGAGCTAGGATCTCTGTGGAGACCCAATAGTACAGAGGGAAGCCTGCTTCAGAGGCTAGAACCTGAGTCCTTCCCTCAGGACATGTGGCTTGAGAAATGGACAGCCAGACAGAGGATGGGGAGGGGAGAGGAGAGCCCATCTGCAGTTGAGCTGGCCAGGATCCGGTTTCATATCTCCAGTCCAAGCAGCTTGGCCACTTGCCAGCTTTATGACCACTTCCCCTTCCTCAGCTTCAGTTTTACCATCTGTAAAATGGGGGAGGGGAACTCATTAAATTGTGAACCCCCTTCTAGCATGGGCAGTCTAGGAATCTAGAACCTCTGGAGTCTTTTTGCCTGGTCCCAGGCCCGATGCCAGCATGGCTCCCAGTCCCCCAGAGTTTGCACTGTTTCCAAGCCAACTGGCACTCACAGAATCACTTTCTCATTGGTCAAAGAATGTGTAGGAGACAAGCCAAGTGAAGGATGTTGAGTCCTATGAGAGTTCTGTTACTGCCCAGGGAGGTGATGAGGTTCACTCAAGGGCATACAGCTAGTAATTCATAGAGCCAAGACTTAAGCCAAATATGTTTACTACCTGCTAGAGACTTAGTGGCCTGACCCATGTGGCCTCTGTTGCCAGAGCACTGCTAGTGAGCCATGGGCTAAGGACTCAAGGAAGGTTGGGGTAGGAGGAGATGAAGGAGGTACATACAACCTGGGAGAATCCATGCAGGTGACACTTGTAAAAGTACAGAAGCAGAGCGGACCCTGGGAAGAGAGCGACAGATGTGAGAAAGGGGATATAATTTGCCCTGACACCTGCTGAGTCAAAGAGCAGGGTACCTGCTTGCCAGGGTGCCTCTTGGCCTGATAGCTCAGAAGCCCAAAATCAGAGCAGACCCTGTGTCTTTCTCTCACAGAACCTCTAGGCCTCTAGGCCCTGCCTGTTACCCCTCCAACCCTGGGGAACAGAGTGCTCCCTACCTCCTAGAGAACTCCAAAGACACTCTCCCAAGGGACTGCTGAACCCAGACTGACCCTTCAAACGGATTCTAAGCATAGAGAGACCCCACAGAGGAGTCCTCAGACTTAGCAAAACCCCAGAAAGAGGCCCTGGGATCCAGAGAATTCCCCAATACGCATTTACACAGGGGCTCTTACTCCCTGACTGCA
Source organism: Proteles cristata cristata (assembly GCA_017311185.1). NCBI lineage: Eukaryota > Metazoa > Chordata > Mammalia > Carnivora > Hyaenidae > Proteles > Proteles cristata. The sequence continues at coordinate 140,810 of JAESUZ010003788.1, read as the reverse complement.
CACCTCCTCTTTCCACACCAGCACTAGGTCACAAATATCCCGTCATGCCTTCTCTGTATCCCCAAGCCTCTCTGCTGGCCCCCTCGTCCCATGCCAAGAGCCAGAATCTTCTCACACCCACCTTTATGTCTCCTCCTTTCCGCCTCCCCACCCCTGTTCACTTCACCTCAGCCTTCCTCTTTTCCTTACCCAGGAGAACATCCTGGCCTAAAGGGCCTCCGAAACTTGGTGGTAACCAGACATCCCAACCCAACTGGGGAAAAGTGGCTTCCAGGAGGGGTGAGTGTATTGTTAAGTGAGGAAGGGGAAAGGGAGCAACTGTGGCCTCCATTTCCTCATCTGCAAAATGGGAATGATACCACACATACCTCATAGGGCTGTTATGACAAGCTGTACAGAGTGCTTGCTTTTACCTCATTTAATAAATAGATATGGAAAAACATACTGAGATACCACTTTATATCCACCAGATTGGTTAAAAAAATTTTAATGTTTATATATGTATTTTGAGAGAGAGAGCTTGCATGCCTCATGGGCACAGAGAGGGGGGAGAGGCAGAGAGGGAGAAAGAGAGAGAGAGACCCAAGCATGCCCCACACTGTCAGCACAGAGCCCGATGAGGGACTCACACAAACCCTGAGATCATGACCTGAGTCGAAATAAAGAGTTGGACACTTAACTGACTGAGCCACCCAAGTGCCCCAGATTAGTAACAATTTTAAATACTGAGCACCAAGTGTGGAGTAAGAGAACTGTCATCTAATGCCAAGAAGAGAACAAATTTGTACAACTGCTTGGAAGCAACCAACAATTCTATCCTGAGATATATACCCGCTAGAAATGCGTGTGTGTGTGTGTGTGTGTGTGTATTCCAAAACACACATATGAGTGTTCATAGCAGCATTATTCAGAATAGCTAAACACTGGCATTAATAGTAGAACAGATAAATCTATGATTGGATGAACTATCGCTATACCAACAACACAGATGAATCACAAATTGAACAAGAGATTACTATTGTAGGATTCTATTTATAAAGAATTCAAAAAGAAGCAAAACTAATCTATGGTTTTAGAAATCAGGATAGGAGTTACTTTGGGGGAGAATGGTGGAAGCACTTACTAGAAAGGGTCTTGTGGGGTACAGGTGATATTTATTATTTAGTTACATGGTGTATTCACCTTATGAACATTCATTGAGCTAAACATTTCTTATTTCTGCACTTTTCTGCATGTGTATTATACTTTAATTTTTTTAAGAAAAAACTTTTTTGTTTATTTTTCTTAAAGAGTACTGGCTCTCAGGTAGGCTGCCTGGACTGGATTCTTGGCAGTAGGTTTGGGATAAGTGAGCACACCTCTCTACACCTCAGCGTCCTCACCTTTGTATTAAATGACCCTTATGTAGGGCGGCTATTATGATTGAATGAATATGTGTAAAACGCTTACAGTGGTGCCTGCTACGCATTAATGTACCCAGTGAGTGTTGGTCATTAGCCATGACCAGCCAAGTGAGTGAGATTAAGAGCCTGGAGCCAAAATGCCTGCACTAAAACCTGGATTTGCCATTTACTAGCTCTGTGACTTTGGCCAAGTGACATCCTCCCTCTTATCCTTAAATACCCTCAGTTGCGGAGGGCCAGCGGCAGCACAGCCTGATAGAGCTGTATGAGAACCTACAGAAACAATGCATAGAGGCACTTAGCACAGTGCCCACTACAGAGAAAGGCTCAATACGCATCAGCTGTTATTATTATTGATCACCATGGCAACCCTATAAACCCATTTTATAGATGGTGCTCCAAATAGTTAGTGAAAAGACTGGCTTAAGGTCACATGCAACTAAATGTGATTTAAACCCAGCTGTGTGATGATGGAACCCAGGCTCCAACTGGCACCCCCACGCCACCTCCAGAGGCACCATAGCCTTGGAGAATTTTGCCCAAACCCGAACAGCACTTCTTCCTCCTGCCAGGCTGCCCTGCTGCAGCAGAAGCTCTTGCTGAACCCAGTAGCTGCAGCTGTCAGGGTTCTGTGTGCACAGAGGCTGCTGTGCCTGTCCTGCCTGGCGGGCTCTGGCACCAATCTGACAATTCTGGTGCCCTCGGGCTGCTGAGGATGTAGCCCAGAGCCCAGCTCTAGCCCCGGCTGTGGGAAGAGAGGGTCTCAGAGAGAAGCCACGCTGCCCATGAGGGCTTCTGGTTGCCTGGGGCCTCTGAGTCTACCGCAAACTTTGATTTTCCTTGCCCTTTAGCGGTAGTCCTAAAGATGGCTGATGAGGACTGGAGAAAAACTTGAGGGAAAGGGATAGGGCTGCGGGGGCCCCAAAAGAAGGGCCAACCTGCCTGGAGCCCCTAATCCACAGAGCCCCCACCTTCTCCTCTCCTGAAACCTGGATTCCTTCCAGCCTCACCCCCTCAGTCCTCACGGTGTCCAGAGGCTTGATGCTTGGAGCCAGTAATCCTCAAGATCTGTGCAGTCTGTTCCTCACCCCCACCCAGTCTTGATGATCTAAAAAGCAGCAGAAGTTGGGCCCCAAGCCAGGGAAAGCCAGACGGCGGGCAATGGAGAAAAATTTGGCCTCAGGTTGGAGTACACGGGCTGTGGGGCAGGGAACTCTGGTCTTGCAGTCATAGCTAGGGGTTCAAATCCCAACTTGGTCCTGACTAGCCATATGCTGTGGGCTTGTCACTTCACCACAATGATCCTCAGTTTCTTCATCTGTAAAATGGGGATGTCAGTCCCTACTTCACTCCACAGGACTGTTAAGGAGGATCAGATGAGGCTACCTATATAAGTGTAAGGACATAGATACCTGGAAGCAAGTCACCAATTAGTGGTGTCATTATTGTGACCTTTTTTGATTCTAAGAGTCTATGATGCTTTGAGGTGGAAGGATACAAAGAAGGGGAGAGGGTACTGATAAGAGAGGGTGAGACTGAATATGGAGCAGGGCACAGAGTTGGAAGGCAGAGAAAGATGAATAAGTGTGATGAAATGAAGAGCTTGGGAGGGATGGGGGGTGAGATTTATAGACAGATATGAAACCAAAGATCCCCGTCCAGACTCCACCTCTTCATTCATTCATTCATTCACTCATTCATTCTTCAGATGAAGGAATGAGGCAGTAGCTGCCAAATTGGCCCAGGCCTCAGAGCCTGCATCTAACCAGAGGCCTGCTCCCAGCAGCACCCAAGGGCTCTTTCAGGGTGAGAGACTGGATGGGAGCTCCAGGCTCACAAATCAAAGTCAGAGGTAGGGGAGCAACTAGCTCTTAGGAATGCCTGTCCCCTCCCCTACTCCCACCCTGACTGTCATTAAGAAATGGGAGGGGGGAGGGGCGCCTGGGTGGCTTAATCGGTTAAGCGTCCGACTTTCGCTTAGGTCATGATCTCGCGGTTCGTGGACTCGAGCCCCGCGTCGGGCTCTGTGCTGACTGCCAGCTCAGAGCCTGGAGCCTGTTTCAGTCTGTGACTCTCTCTCTCTCTGACCCTCCCCTGCTCGCGCTGTCTCTCTCTCTCCTAGAAATAAATAAAACATTTAAAAAAAAAAAAAAAAGAAATGGGGGCGCCTGGGTGGCTTAGTTGCTTAAGAGTCCGACTTTCGCTTGGGTCATGATCTTGCGGTTCATGGGTTCAAGCCCCGCGTCAGGCTTTGTGCTGACTGCCAGCTCGGAGCCTGGAGCCTGTTTCAGAGTCTGTCACTCCCTCTCTCTCTGACCCTCCCTGCTCATGCTGTCTCTCTCTCTCTCCTAGAAATAAATAAAACATTTAAAAAAAAAATTTAAAAAAAAAAGAAATGGGAGGGGGACCCAATAGGCCTGAGTTCCAAGAACTAGTTGTTTGATGTGTGTTGGAAAACCCACATATCAAAATTGGTGTCAGAATCATAGCAACCATTAGGGTGGGACCCAGAAAGAGAGGAGGAACCCCGTCTTTTATGGAGGCTTCATGACAGAGGCATGATTAAATCATTGGCCAATAGTGACTGACTCAATCTCCTGCACCTCTCTCCTCCCCAGAGGTAGAGGGTTGGAAGAGTTCCCACTCTCTAATCACTGGGGTGTCTCCCTGGCAACCAGCCCCCACCTCAGGTTACCTAGGGGCTTTCCAAAAGCTGCTTCATTAACATAACAAAAGACACCTTTAAGGCTCTCATCACTGAGGAAATTCCAAGTGTTTTAGAAGCTCTGTGTCAGGAACAAAGACCAAATATATATTTCTTATCAAAACATCATACCTTCCAAGGACATTCTCTGGGATTTCCGCCAATTTCAGAACTGGGTAGAAAGTGACAGGTCCAAGTGACCCCATTCCCCACCACATTAGGAGACATCCTGGCTTTCTCACCCCATCCTCCAGACCAGCTTTCAGCCTTTTACACCTCTCTCTGAGCCTCAGTTCCCCCATCTGTACAATGAGGAGGTTAAATTGGGGAATCTAAGAACCAGCCTAGTTTTAATCTCCTCTCTTCCAAGGAGATCCAACCCTGCTCCTGTCCTGTCCTGTTCGGCCTCCTGAATGTCAGGTAAGTGCCTATCTGGGTGAGGAATTTCAGGAACTTTGGGACCCTCTGAGATGGCAGTGGGGGTAGGGGAGGGGAAGAGGAGGAAGATTGAGGAGCAATCTTAACCTGGTCTTAACTTGATCCCCACCTCGCTGCTGAGCCCAGGTGAGACATGTTGATGTAAGAGCACCTCATCTATCCACACCCCCAGCTCACTCTATCCTCAGAAGTGATCTGGGAATGGGGCGCTTGGGTGGCTCAGTTGGTTAAGCATCTGCCTTCAGCACAGGTCATGATCTCACGGTTCATGGGTTCAAGCCCTCTGTTGGGCTTTCTGCTGTCTGCTCAGAGCCAGCTTTGGATCCTGTCCCCGTCTGTCTCTGCGCTTCCCCCCTCTCAAAACTTAACTAATTAATTAGAAAAAGTGATCTGGGAAGAACAGAAAATCTAAGAGAAGGATTGGAGATAAGGGGATTGTGAATGAGATTGCCTGGGCTTTCTCTGCACCTACTCCAGTTAGAACCAAGGTTCATTCACCCTAGTACAGAATTCTCCCCACTTTTCACTTCATGAGGATGCAGACTTACTCAGGAAAAGTCTCCTCTAGGACTCTTGCAGCTGACCCGTTCTGCCCCTTCTGGGTTTTGATTCCATCAACTCCCTCACTGAGTCTTTGAGTTCAAGTTACAAAAGCTCTGGGATAGCCCCAGTGTCCACAACGGCAGTGCAGCCAATGTCAGCAATGGGTACTGAGTCTTCCACTGAATCCCAAGAGTGTGGAGCAAACTGTTGGTACACTGGGTCCAAGCTTCCAGGGGGCAGTAAACAGAGGCATGTGTGGACCTTTCCTTTCACTTCGGGGTTTGACCCTTTGGCTGGCTGTCCCTCCAGAGTTGGCACTCCCTACACAAGGTGGCCTGCCTCTGGGTATGCTGCCCCCAGGTGGACAACGATAGTACTGACAGCATTCACAGTGGGTCTCCTGGGGAGTGGGCTCCAAAGGTCCTTCAGAAGAGCTTGTGGCCAGAAGAGGGAGACCTGCTGGTAAACACACCAGGATCAGTGCTTTTAACAAAGAGAAATGTACTGGATGCCAAGAAAGCACAGACGAGTCAGAGTGCATGATTAGAGAGATCTTCAGGGGCGCCTGGGTGGCTTAGTCGGTTAAGCGTCCGACTTTCGCTTGGGTCATGATCTCGCGGTTCGTGGGTTCGAGCCCCGCGTCGGGCTCTGTGCTGACTGCCAGCTCGGAGCCTGGAGCCTGTTTCAGTCTGTGACTCCCTCTCTCTCTGGCCCTCCCCTGCTCACGCTGTCTCTCAATCTCAATCTCTCTCTCCTAGAAATAATAAAAAAATAAAAAAATAAAAAAAAAAAAGAGAGATCTTCAAAGGGAAGTGATGTGGGATCTGTGTCTTGAAAGATAAGTAGAAATTTACAATCTAGAGGAAATTACCTAACCCCCTTAATCCTCAGTTTTCTCAGTATAAAGGGTTGGTGTAAAGATTAGGGGGAAAATTATGTAAGGGGTTTATTACCGTGTCTAGTACATAATTGGCACTCAGAAAACTTATATATTGTATGATTTTTAGGAACTGGCTCCAATGGTGGGGGTTGGCAGGTCTGTAATTTGTAAGCAGACTGGCAGCTGCAGACTCTTGTGGTATTTCTGTTCCAGTCCTGAGGCGGAATTCTTTCTTTTCTGAGAAACCTCCATTTTTCTCTCCTAAGGCCTTCAACTGATTGGATGAGACTCACCAGCATTACAGAGGTGTTACAATCCTTTTTCTCAAAGTCAACTGATTGTAAATGCTAATTACATCTACAGAATACCTTCACAGCAACATCTAGATTAGTGTTTGACCCGATTACTGGATGCCATAACCTAACCACATTGACACAGAAAATTAACCACCACAGGGGCACCTGGGTGACTCAGTCGGTTGAGCATCTGGCTTCCGCTCAGGTCATGATCTCACGGTTCATGGGTTCGAGCCCCCTGTTGGGCTCTGTGCTGACAGCTAGCTCGGAACCTGGAGTCTGTCTTCGGATTCTGTGTCTCCCTCTCTCTCTGGCCCTCCCCTGTTCACGCTGTCTCTCTCTCTCTCTCTCTCTCTCTCTCAAAAATAAATAAAAATATAAAAACATTTTTTTAAAAAAGAAAATTAACCATCACAGAGGTCATTCCAAGCAGAGGCTTCTCCAGACAGGGACTATGTTACATTTTTCTACTTGATTATGCTTTCTGAGAAGTCACTCTTTGGTAAATGAGACTATGTTTGAATATTATAAACAATTTAGAGTACAGTTTACAGAAACATAAACTCCTATGTAAAATCACCATAACATCTTAAAGTTAGAAGGGATATTGTAGCTCACTGAATATAACCCTCACTTTGGAGACATCTCTCTTACAACATACTTAGAAAATGGTCGTCTAGACTCCAATACTTCAGTGGTAGAAAAGTCCCTAGATCCTAAGAATGTCCATTCTTGACCAGCTCTAATTGGAAACTTTTTCTTTACATGGTACTTTCTTAACATCAGCTCCTCTCTTATTCTTTTCTACTTATCAAACACAAATCTTATCTTGAATTTTTCCCATCCTTGAATAGAATACTTTCTTACTTGCCCTAAATGTTTATTTATCAGGTCAAAATTCTTTCTTGTTTTTAATTTTTTTAATTCTGGTATATTATGTACAGTGTTATATTAGTTTCAAGTATATAATATAGCGATTCAACAATTCTATACATTATTTAATGCTCATCACGACAAGCGTACTCTTAACCCCCTTCACCTATTTTACCCATCTCCCCACCCACCTTCCCTCTGCTAAGCATCAGTTTGTTCTTTATATTTAAGAGACTGGGTTTTTTGTTTGTCTCTTTTTTTCTTTGTTTTGTTTCTTAAATTCCACATATGAGCGAAATCATAAGGTATTTGTCTTTCTCTGACCAACTTATTTCACTTAGCATTATACCCTCTAGATTCATCCATGTTGTTGGAAATGACAAGATTTCATTCTTTTTAGTGGCTGAGTAATATTCCATTGTGTGTCTGTATGTACCACATCTTCTTTATCCATTCCTCTATAGATGGACACTAGGGTTGCTTCCATATTTCGGCTATCATAAATAATGCTGCAATAAACTTAGAGGTACATATACCTTTTCGTATTCTTTGGATAAATACCCACTGGTGGAATTACGGAATCATATGGTAATTCTATTTTTTGTATTTTGAGGAACTCAGTAGCTGCACCAGTTTGTATTCTTACCAACAGTGCACATGAATTCCTTCTTCACACCCTCGCCAACACTTGTTTCTTGTGTTTTTCATTTTAACCATTCTGACAGGTGTGAGATGATATCTCATTGTGGTTTTGATTTACATTTCCCTAATGATTAGTGATGTTGAGCCTCTTTTCATGTGTATGTCGGCCATCTGTAGGTCTTCTTCAGAGAAATGTCTCTTCATGTCTTCTGCCATTAACTTTTAAATTGGATTATTTGCTGTCTTGGTATTGAGTTGTATAAGTTCTTTATATATTTTGGATACTAACCCCTTACCAGATATATCATTTGCAAATATCTTCTCCCAGTCAGTAAGTTCTCTTTTTGTTTTATTTCCCTTGCTGTGCAGAAGTTGTTGGGTTTTTTTTTTTTTAATTTGTTTATTTTGAGAGAGAGAGCGCCCACACGAGCATGGGAGGCTCAGAGAGAGAGGGAGAGAGAATCCCAATTAGGCTCCCCATTGAGAGCATGGAGTCTGACATGGGGCTGGAACCCATGAACTTCAAGATCATGACCTGAACTGAGATCAAGAGTCAGACACTTAACTGACTGAGCCACCCAAGTGTCCATAACGTTTATTTGAATTTAGTCCCAGTAGTTTATTTTTGCTTTTGTTTTTCTTTTCTTAAGAGACGTATCTAGAAAAAATGTTGCTATAGCCAATGTCAGAGAAATTGCTGCCTGTGCTCTGTTCTAGGATTTTTATGTGCCAGGTCTCATATTCAAATCTTTAATCCATTTTGAGTTTATTTTTGTGCATAGTATAAGAAAGTGGTCCAATTTCATTATTTTGCATGTAGCTGCTTCAGTTTTCCCAGCACCATTTGTTAAAGAGACTTTCTTTTTCCCATTGCGTATTCTTGTCTAGTTTGTTGTAGATTAAGACCATATAATTGTGGATTTGTTTCTGGGCTTTCTATTCTCTTCCATTGATCTATGTGTCTATTTTTATGTTATTTTGGTTACTACAGCTTTGTAGTAGATCTTGAAATCTGGGATTGTGATACCAAAATGTCTTTCTTAAATATTCAAAAGGCTTCAAGACAGCTTAATTTTAAAAGCTCATGTAGGGGCGCCTGGGTGGCTTAGTCGGTTAAGCGTCCGACTTTCGCTTAGGTCATGATCTCATGGTTCGTGGGTTCGAGCCCCGCGTCGGGCTCTGTGCTGACTGCCATCTCAGAGTCTGGAGCCTATTTCGGAGTCTGTGTATCCCTCTCTCTCTGACCCTCCCCTGCTCACGCTGTCTCTCTCTCTCCAGAAATAAATAAAAATATTTTTAAAAATAAATAAATAAAAGCCCATGTAGGCTTTCTCCTATTGCGTCTTCTAGTTCTTCTAGAAAGGACTGCCAGCTCCTACTGAGTCTTCTCTGTACTCTGTCAAATCTCCACCTGCCTGTTTCTGTAGCTTCTTTCTTTTCATGATCAAGAAGGAATAGAGAGAGAGAGAGATGTAAGCAGCATTTAGTTGCAGGCCTTTGGGAAATACCATGATTTTCTTCAATCCCAAACAGATTGAAGGGTGCCTGGTGGCTCAGTCAGTTGAGTGTCTGACTCTTGATTTCAGCTCAGGTCATGATCTCATGGTTTATGGAATCAACCCCATGTCAGGCTCTGCAATGACAGCATGGAGCCTACTTGGAATTCTCTCCTTCTCTGTCTGCCCCTCCCCTGCTCATCCTTTCTCTCGGTCTCCTTCAAAATAGGTAAATAAACATTAGGAGCACCTGAGTGGCTCAGTCAGTTAAGCGTCTGACTTGTGCTCAGGTCCTGATCTCACTGCTCATGAGTTTGAGCCCCACCTCGGGCTGTGTGCTGACAGCTAAGATTCAGTCTTCCTTTTCTCTCTGCCCCTCCCCTGCTTGCTCTCTCTCAAATATAAACATAAAAAAATTTTTTAAATTAACAAAATAGATAAATAAACATTAAAAAAACAGATTGAAGAACATTTCTATTTTCTTCGGTGAATAACACTCCTGGCTCTTTTCCACCCCTTTTCAACTCACCTGGTCTCTCAGATCACCTGGGAAGGGGCTCTGTAGACCTGAACCTGGCCCTGATGGCCATGGGGGTATCAACAGGAGGGACAGCTGTCAGGTTAGTATCAGCCAGCAGACTCTCCTGAGGTGCCCTTTTTTATTCCTCTTTCTAGGTAGATGATTCTGACACAGCGTCCCTCAGTGACGGCCTTCTGTGCTCCAGAGTGACCGGGTAAACTGTGCCAGGAGAGGGAATTCAGGTATCAGAGACTATCAAGAGACTCAGTCCAGCCCTGCCTCCCCTTCTTGGTGTAAGAAGCCAAGAGAATAGAGAGGCCCAGCCCTGGCGTCTGTTGTCACATAGGAGGGCCTCCCTGACATGCTCCTCTTACCACTTCCACTTTGTGGGGTAGAGAGGAAGGACGTGGGGAGCTGGAGAGTCTGGGAATAAGGGAGCAGGGAGGGGTCCATAGCTGTGTTTGCCCAGGCTTTGCAGGCATAGAAGCCAAGCACAAGCTCCACTTCTAACAGCCGCCACCAACAATCGCCGGGGCCAGAGAAGAGCAGCGAGGGAGTCCTGGGGCGCCAGCAGAGATCTGAGGTCAGATCGGCCATACTGGTAGGCCAGGAAATAGGGGGGATGGACATCATATAGTGGAAAGAATCAGAGACCATTCTCCTCCTCTCCAAACACAGTGGCCCAGCTCCCAGTGGATTTATGTTCCCATTCAGCCTTGAGCTAGGCACTGGCAGGGAATTAAACCAACTGATTTAAGGGTGCATGGGTGGCTCAGTTGGTTAAGTGTCCAACTCTTGATTTTGGCTCAAGTTCCTCTCACAGTTCCTGAGTTCAAGCCCCACATCAGGCTCTGTGCTGGCAGTACAGAGCCTGCTTAGGATGCTCTCTTTCTCTCTCTCTCTCTCTCTCTCTCTCTCTCTCTGCCCCTCCTCCTTTCTCACTCTCTAAGATAAATAAACTTTAAAAAATATTTTTAATAAAATAAACCAACTGATTCAAAACAACTCAATGCACAAAAAGTCATATTTGGAATTACACGGTATTAGAACTTGAAGGGCCCTTAACAATCATGTCCCCAGGGTTTGTGCATTTACTTAATGTGATTAGTCAATCCTCATTTTCTAATGAAATCTTACACAGAACTAAACTCTTACACAGGCCATAAAAAGACAAAAGTGGAGCTGCTCTGGGTTAGAGAACCCTGGCCTCGCTTCCGCTAACTGCCCCTCATCCCTGGCCCTATCATTACCTCTCTAATACTCTGTGGAAGGCATTTTTGCTGGGCTTCTAGACTTTGGTTCACAGGTAGAAAAGCAGACCTATAGAGAGGAAGGGATTTACTCCAGGCTAGTGACCAAAGAGCTGGGCTACAACTTCCCACCAGAACACACTATCCCTTAATTTGGTCCAAAGTTTGATCTTCCTACAGGGAGTCTCACCATTGAATCCACTTAAACTGCAGGTTCCCCCAGTATATTGAAAATCTATGTGTACAAAACTTACATTCTCACACAAACTTGTGTAGACAAGTATACCTTGTCTTTACAAACCTTCAGTGAGGTGGGAAAAAGGGACAGGAGTGAGAAGGGCAGAGTGCATGGAAGACAATAAACACTTAGAAAGACACATGGTGGGGCGGGTGGTTCAGTCAGTTAAATGTCCAACTTGGGCCCAGGTCATGATCTCAAGGTTCATGAGTTCGAGCCCCACGTTGGGTTCTGGGCTGACAGCTCAGGGCCTGGAGCCTGCCTCAGATTCTGTGTCTCCCTCTTTCTCTCTGCCCCTCCTCCTCTCTCTCTATCTCTCTCTCAAAAATAAATAAACATTTCAAAACTTAAAAAAAAAAAGTCACCTGGGAAAAGATAAGGAACACACAGAATTATCAAGATCCACAATTACTGAGAGAAATCTTTTAAATTACGTTTATTTAACTGTCAGTTATTTTTCCGGCAAAAATGGGTTTATTCGGGAATAGCAGAGAACTGAAATTCAGGACAAGCAAGCTACAGCAAAGCCATAGGCAAGTCCAAAGGACAAAGGAGAGGGTCGCCTGGTGGCTCAGTCGTTTAAGCCTCCGACTTTTGGTTTCAGCTCAAGTCATGATATCATGGTTTGTGAATTCGAGCCCCACCTAGGGCTCCACGTGGACAGCGTAGAGCCTGCTTGGGATTCTCTCTCCCTCTCTTTCTGCCCCTCCCATGCTCGCTCTCTCTCTCTGTCTCTCTCAAAATAAATAAATAAAATTAAAAAAAAAAAAAAGAAGAGGACTGTTCCTTTATAGAAGAAAGGAGGGAGTAGGGAGGCCATTAGAAACAAAAAGTCCAGGGGCGCCTGGGTGGCTCAGTGGGTTAAGCATCCGACTTCAGCTCAGGTCATGATCTTGCTGTCTGTGAGTTTGAGCCCTGCATCAGGCTCTGTGCTGACAGCTCAGAGCCTGGAGCCTGCTTCTGATTCTGTCTCCCCCCTCTCTCTCTGACCCTACCCCTGCTCATGCTATGCCTTTCAAAAATGAATAAACATTAAAAAAAAATTTTTTTTAAAGAAACAAAGAGTCCATTGGAGCAAAATGGGGTTCCTAGTGGATTTTTTCAGCTGAATTGTGGGAGTCTCTCATTGGCTAGGCTGTTGCTGGAGGAAGAGGAAATCTTTCTTCCTCTAGCCGGGGTAGCAAAGTAGCTATAGTATAGATTTGCAAGGTACCTCTCTTCCTGTTGGGGTCTGCAGTTGATGAGGAATGGTAGGGTGTGAGAGCTCTCCCTTCTGGCTTCCTAGCTCCATTTTAGTGAGGTTTTCCTTTATTGATTTTCACAGTATCATTCTATTCCATGCTGCCAGTCCTTTTCTTTTTTTTTTTTTTAATATTTTTATTTATTTCTAGGAGAGAGAGAGAGAGAGAGACAGCGTGAGCAGGGAGGGTCAGAGAGAGAGGGAGTCACAGACTCTGAAACAGGCTCCAGGCTCTGAGCTGGCAGTCAGCACAGAGCCCGACGCGGGGCTCGAACCCACGAACCGCGAGATCATGACCTAAGCGAAAGTCGGACGCTCAACCGACTAAGCCACCCAGGCGCCCCGCTGCCAGTCCTTTTCTAACAAAAATAATATCGCAATGACCTTGCATATACATACAATTGTAGGAATGTATCAGTATGCCTAGAAGTTAAATTACTGAGTCAAAAGGTGTGAACATTCTTAAAACTATGATAGACCCTGGACTGCCCGGCTGCTGAGGGAAACTCCTGTGTGGACTTATTGGGGACTAAGCTCTGGTCTTGAGCTGCTCCCCACCGGAGCTTCCTTTGTTCTCCTCTCAGCTGTTTGGTGGCCCTCATTGCCCCTTTGCCTGAGGCCACTAATTGTCCAAGGACCAGACCTGCAGTGCCACCAGAAGCGAGAGGCTGAGCTCTATGGAACATTGCAGGCTCTCCTGGCCTCCTCCAACCCAAGGATGGTATCCCTGGTAAAAAGGACTGATCTGACATTACCAGTCATTAACCTCAAGGTAAAGAGGGTCTGTTGGCCCAGCCCTAACCACCCCAGACCCTGGGCCAGCCCAGACTCGTTCAGGAATTCCTGGCGAACCCTAGCCTAGCCAGCTTCATCCCGTGAATCCAGAGCCATACTTTCAGTCCAACCCCCTTCACTCAGCCAGCCAGCTAGAGGGAAGAAATCATGCACTTTCAAGAGGAACTCCCTGGTGGAGGATGGAGACACAGCTCGACCCCTTCCCCCTGCTGCTGAGTGGAGAGACAGAAAATGCAAAGTACCCATAAGAAAACAACCGAAAAGTATTTTTCAAAGGAATTCATCCACATATGCAAATGTACTCCAAACAACTGGAGGAAGCCTTGCAAAAAGGGTCTAAGAAGATTCCCTGAACAAGGGAAATTTTGAATTGGTTTCGGAGGAGAGGACTTGGAGAATCCACAGGGGAGAGGAAGGAAGGTCTCGAAAAGGAGTAAAGGTAGTAACTGCTAACATGTTTGGAGCATTTATTATTTGCCAAGCAATGCACTAAGCACTGTATACATGTGTTATCTCCCTTATGCGGAGATACTCTCATTACCCCCATTTTAGGTGAAGAAATGGATACGCAATGAAACTGAATGACTGGCCAAGGTCATATACCCAGCCAAGTACTGTAGCCAGGAGTCTGACTCCAGTACTTCGTGTTGACCCAGGGTAGGAGTTGGGAAAGGGCCAAGGCACAGAGTAACTAGTTTGAGCCTCCCTGTAAAGCTGAGGGAGGGGGGCAGGTAGTAATGAGGATGTGGCAGCTGCCCCCTCTCCCCACCAAAGCCCCTGGGACTGACTCCCCACCCCTTCTTGCCTCCCAGGCCCACCCATCCCAGACTTCTTTTCCTGGCCCCCAGCACATCTTGTAGGGCGCCTTGTGGTGGGCTTTGGAAAGGAGGAGGGGCTGGCAAAGAAACAGCCTGTCCTAAAGAGAAGCCCCAACCCCACCCCAAACCTCCCCATAACAAGCCCATCCTGCTAGAGGACTAGAAAATTGTCCTGAGCGCTTTCATATCTCATTAATCCCTCTGCACTTTTGATAAAGGATAATGACATGGGAAAACTGAGGCTCACAGAGAATTTTTTGACTCAAGCCTGTGTGACTCCAGAGTCCTTTTGACTTCACAGTTCTGCTTCTGGGTTTTTGGAACAGAGCCTCACAGAATCAGGATCAAACTAAACTGCAAGGTCCTAGAAAACAGGACCCCATTAAATTCCTGTTGCCTCATCCCCTGCGGGGTCTCCTACGGTACTGCGGTACTGCAGGCTGGGATGAGCTACAAGGCAGAGGCCAAGAAAGGCAGAGGCTGGGCTGCCATCCTTGGAGAAGCTTGCCCACCTACCACTACCATGTGGGGCCTCTGTGCTCCAGGAAGCAGAAGGTGGCATGGCCGGCCTCTGTTCTGGGGAGGCTGCAGAGCAGGAGAGGCTGGCCCTGGGGCTCAGGGCCTGGTCGGAGTTTTGGATGGGCAGAAGTTACTGGATTGGGCGGGGGTGGGGGGGGGTCCCTACAACAGCTCCGAGGCCCTCGCGGTCCTGTGCATTGGAAGTTGCTGTCCGTATCAACACATGCAGTGAGGAGAGTGGAATGGAGCACTTGGCATTACTGGAGGCCCAGAGGCCAGTGGACAGGGACCAGAGCAAAGCCGAAGCCCAGTTCCCTTGGCTTTTCCAATCACCCTGGCCTCAGCCCGTAGGCTACCTCCACCCTTGACTGCCTGGGACAAACCTCCCCCCACCCATCACTGGCCCTCCTTGGGGCTTTGCTAGCCCAGTAGGCATTAGATATGCTGGGAAGACTGAACAATATGTTGACCTCTGAGTCCTCTGAGGGGGAAGAAAAAGAATTAAAGCCACAAATTGTCATGCCGGTCTAAGGAAGATTCTTGCTTCCTGATTCTGATACCCTTAGTCTACTCCTCTAGACACCTTACATCTGTTTTGTGTAATCCTCACACAACTCTGAGGTAATGCAGTTATCTTCCTTTTTCAGCACAGAAAACAAAAGCACCAAAAGGCTGCCCCGCTGCAGACCGCACGTCTGGCAAATTGCCCGTCAGGGATAGAATCTCAGGTAATAACGATTGGAAGGAAGTGGTTCAGACGACAGAATCAGTAGTCCTTCAAATTGTGCAGTTATTTTATTCTGGCGTCTTGTAAGGGGAATAAAAAAAAATGTTCGTTTGTCATTTTAACATTGTGGATTGACAAGGACAAAATAAACCCACTCAAACGTTTACACCACAGAGAAGGGGGGAAAAAAACCACTTCGGTCTCTGGCGTTTCCTCCTCAAATGCGAACAGCTTGTCTGCAGAGCACAATTCAGGGAACTTGACACAGAGGAAAGCAAAAGCAACAAGCAGCAGGGCATCCTACTGGCTTTCTGAGGAAAAAAGTTTCGGTCCTCGAATGACCCGTAGACACCGGAGGCTGGAACTACAAACTCTTCTTTTAATTGCCCAGCTTGCAGCCCAACGCCGCTCTACCGGGGGACTTGAATGCCGCTCTCCATTTTGCGTGGTCTTTCCACACCCTCTACTACGCCCCAAAACCACCACTGTGGCACTTCGGTTTCTTCGAAAATAAATTCTTGGGAGGGGAGGCTGAGGCAGGCGCCAGAAATCTGTTCAACTTCACCAAAACGCCAGGCTGCCTGCCCAGAAAGCTGGCGCTCGGTTTCCTCAGAAAAATGAAGCTAGGACCCCCGTTCCTCTCGCTAAAATGCCTCAGGATGGGACACAGGTTTTAGACTTCAGGGCCCCGAAATAAAAGCCGCTCCCGAGGAATCCTTCTCCCTCCTCCTTTTGCCCCAGCCTGCGCCTCAGAAAACCCCGCGTTAGCCCCCCGAATCTCTTCAGGGTTGTCTGCACCTAGAGAACAAATAAGCCCCTCCTCATTGGCCAGGCCCCCTGTCCGTCTCTCCGCTACGACGCCGAATGGTGCCTTTTGAAAACCCTCCAGCCCCGCCTCCCTTGCCTAATTGGTTTGTTCAAACAAGCCCCCGGCCAACTCAGGCGTTCATTGGTGAATATAGAAAAACAGCTATGATTGGTTTCTCAAGACGGAGCCTGTGAGAGCGAGGCAGAGATTGGCCTATCTGGTTTGGGCGGGCTCCAAAAAGGTTCAAATGCGACCAGAGGAACTTTTCTAACCGACGAGCGTCTGTGGAGAAGCAGCTTGTTGCGTGGTGGTCTCGAGGGTCCCGCCGGTTTAGTCGCTTGCAGGGTTCTCGAGCCCCTTCACGACCGTCACCATGGAGGTGTCACCACTGCAGGTACAGCTCGCGGAAGGGGTGGCTCGGGGAGGCTCAGCGCGGCCCGGCATCTCTCTGGCTGCAGGCGAAGGGTTAGGCTCCTGGACTGCGGTCGGATCGCTGCCGGCCGGGAGCCGGTATTCCGCGTGGACCCGGGGCTCCTGGGCTCGGCGTGATCGCGCAGAGGGTAACATCCCTTTATGGTGCTAGTATTGAAGTATTATCGGCTACTCTGGCTTCCGGGGTGTTGAGTTCTGTTTTACTGTTTCTGAGGTCAATATTCAAACTGGCCTGTGTTAAAATGGTCCACGTGTGACTTTAAGCAGCACAAGACAGATGCTTTCCTTCCCTCCCGTTGAAAATGGGATTGAATGCCCCTGACCTTGGAAGGTGCAGAGTCCTGGCCAGAGGTGCTCTGAATACGTCCCTCGTGTGTTCAAAACGTTAATTTGGCCCAAGGGTCGAGTGGATGGCCTCCCAGACTGATGCTCAGTAGAATCTGTTATGTGCCTGGGACATAGTGGGCACTCAGCAAATATTTGTGAAAAGTATGAAAGTGGGTGTATTTATTTTATCGATGACCTCTAACACATTCAAGGAAAATATTTCCATGTCACGTGCACTTAATGTATGTTTATTCAATCTGACCCCTGGGAACTTTGCTGCAGATTGACCTAAATTGCTGTGTTTGTACAAAACGATGTAAACTCTAGCAATAACCTGGTAAAAGACTGTGATTGTTACAGTGGGTAAATCATTACGGTGGGTGTTCTGTTTATAGTTTTTAATAAACCTCTGATTAAAAATCCCTTCTCTGCAATTTTCTAAAATTGCTAGCCTGTAAATGAAAATATGCTAATCAGCAAAACAAAGAAAAATGAAGACGCTAAGAAGAGACTATCTATTGAAAGAATCTATCAAAAGAAAACCCAACTGGAACATATTTTGCTCCGCCCAGACACCTACATTGGCTCTGTGGAATTAGTGACCCAGGTAAAACCAAGTAATGAAATGCAGTTACCAAGCAGTTATATATACTTTTCCAGGTTAATTTGCTAGATACTTCATGTACTTTGAGTGTCACTAGCACTGGCCTGAGCTATCATATGTATATTATAGTATTTAATCCAGAAGACTTTATAGTAATGATGATGATAAGACAGAATAAATGTAGGGTAAAAGTAACTATATTTTTTTTGCCTTATTTCTAGCAAATGTGGGTTTACGATGAAGATATTGGCATTAACTATAGGGAAGTCACCTTTGTCCCTGGGTTGTACAAAATCTTTGATGAGATTCTAGGTGAGTAAATTCTTTCACATAAAGATCAACTGGTCAAATCCTTCATAAGAAGTATCATTTCTAGCAAACCATGTGGCTGGCAAAAGTGAGGCAGTTTACTGGAGTCTAACAATTTGAATTCTTTCCTAGAAGCAGTGCTATGAATAAATGTTAACACCTGGGTAATATTACTCCTATGCTATTTGAGATTTTTTTTCTACTTCTAGATCTTAATGTTTTTAAAAATACTTATATTTCTTACAAATGTGTATTTTCTTTCAGTCAATGCTGCAGACAACAAACAAAGGGACCCAAAAATGTCTTGTATTAGAGTCACAATTGACCCGTAAGTCTCTTGCATGGTCTTTTTGTTTGTTAAAGCTCATTGTTACTGTTAGTTGCATTTACTTTGCTTTATACTAACCTTGGCTTTTCCCCCCTTACCTGCAAAAGTACAGAAAAGCAGAAGGCTAAAATGAACAATCTATGATAACTACCACCCCAATCCAACAGCTTCAATACTTTGCTATATTTGCTCTATCTATATTTTTTTCTGAGTCATTGCAAAATAAATTACAGACATTATGACACTTCATCCCTAAATATTTCAATAAGCATCTCCAATAAATGTTCTGTCTAAGCATTTAGTCTAAGTCTGGAGCTTTTTTTCTCATGATGCTATTCAAATAGTAAACCAGCAGGTGGTGATAGAGAATAATTGGATCTAATATTTCTGGTTATAAATGCTGGCTGTCCCTTTGTGGGTTCATGGATGCATGTTTCACCTCTTTATTAGCTTGCTCAGTAGTGGCATAAAGTATACTTTAGGTTCTTTGGAGGAAGTGTGTTAATGATGTACTTGACTGCTCCTAAGGACTTGATATCATAGTCTTTTAAAAATTGAGCTATTTTTAGTCTTTTGTAGATAATATTAAGCACTACTTGGAATAAGATCCATAGTGTGTATCTGGTTATAACTGAAACTACTATCTTTTTTTTTATTTTTTTATTAAAAAAAAATTTTTTTTTATGTTTATGTATTTTTGAGAGACAGAGAGAGACAGCACAAACAGGGGAGGGGCAGAGAGAGAGAAAGAGACACAGAATCTCAAGCAGGCTCCAGGATCTGAGGAAGCTGTCAGCACAGAGCCTGACGTGGGACTCGAACCCACAAACCATGAGATCGTAACTTGACTGAGCCACTCAGGCGCTCTAAATCATGCTATCTTTCTGAGAATTAACTTAAAATACCTAAGAGAGAAATAAGTCCAAATAAATTTTTATCCTTTTATTGGCAAGCAGGGAAGTTTACAATTGGTAATATTTTTCCCTTTCATATTTGTTCTGCAATATGTTTTGTTGGGTGGGAAAGCTAAGTGAGCTAGGGACAGTAGAGATGATCCTCTTCAAAGCAGTATAATGGTGGCTCAGTCGGTTAAGTGACAGACTCTTAATTTCAGCTCTGCTCATGATTTCACAGTGGTAAGATTGAGCCCTGGAGCCCAGCTTGGGATTTTCTCTCTCCCTCTCTCTACCTCTCTCCAGCTTGTGCTCACTTGCTCGCTCTCTCTCAAAGTAAAAAAATAAATACTTAAAAATAGCAAGCACTGTAATAATATTGTTCCTAAATTTTGTCCTTTCCATTGGGCATAAATCATTTCCCTTTGTTTATCCTACCATTTTTAAATTTAATATTTTTTCAGCATTATCGCTGTCTGCCCAGGTGTTGGAAAAGGATTAATTTTTTTTCCTCTTGGCTCCTATTACAGGAGTGTCAGGAACTAAGCATGATGGGAAAGGTAGTTCATGCGGAATTTCAGAAGATAAACATGAAGAAGAGTCAAAGAAATTGAGACTTGCCAATTTATATATTTTAGAAATAATGATATTTAAGTATAAAAACTATTAAGCACTAGTTTACCATCTGTTTTATAATAAAAGTTTCTTTTCTTAGGGAAAACAATTTAATTAGTATATGGAATAATGGGAAAGGTATTCCTGTTGTTGAACACAAAGTTGAGAAGACGTATGTCCCCGCTCTCATCTTTGGACAGCTCCTAACTTCTAGTAACTATGATGATGATGAAAAGAAAGTAACAGGTAGAGTATTGAGGAAAATTAAAAACATATTTGTTGCTGGAGAAAAAACGTCTTTTAAAAGACTGGCATAAAAGTTAGAAATATTGGAATAAATCTCTCTAATTGATTAGCACTGCCAGTGATAAGTGATAAGGTATTTTACATTTATTTTCTCAGGTGGTCGAAATGGCTATGGGGCCAAATTGTGTAACATATTCAGTACTAAATTTACTGTGGAAACAGCCAGTAGAGAATACAAGAAAATGTTCAAACAGGCAAGTAAAGAAGTATCTTGTGCCTCCATTATAAATTGTACTTCAGTGAGGTGCCTGGGTTGCTCAGTCAGTTAAATATCTGACACTGGCTCAAGTCATGATCTCCCGGTTCATGCTAACAGCATGGACTGCTAACAGCACAGAGCCTACTTAGGATTCCCTCTCTGTCTGTCTGTCTGTCTCTCTCTCTCCCCCTCTCCCACCCTCCCCTCCCCCTCTTATTCTAGCTCTTTCTCAAAAATAAATAAATATTTTAAATAAATGATTAATACTTTAGCAATTTATAACAGCATTAATCGTTGGTTTAACTTAACATAATTTATAAGCCATTAAATCATGGAAAATTATTATTAACATATATTAGGTTATTTTTTAGGACTTACAAATTTGTGTTTAGTTCTAGTTCATTGTGAAAAGACTTGAATTTTTTCTTTCCTATTTTTTACTTGACAGACGTGGATGGATAACATGGGGAGGGCTGGTGAGATGGAACTCAAGCCTTTCAATGGAGAAGATTATACATGTATTACCTTCCAGCCTGATTTGTCCAAGTTTAAAATGCAAAGCCTAGACAAAGATATTGTTGCACTAATGGTCAGAAGAGCATATGATATTGCTGGATCCACTAAAGATGTCAAAGTCTTTCTCAATGGAAATAAGCTGCCAGTAAGTATTTTCTGGGGTGTTAAGGACAATGAAAGACTTTATATGATCATCATCAAATCTCATTGCTTCTCAGGTACACTCCTGAAAAGAAAACAGTATGCCACATCATTTTACTTAGCTCTTTTAAACTCAGGATTTTAGTTCATTCTCAAATAATCTCCTAAATAAGTCCTTTTATGCCCTTTAATTACCATTCTCTTATGCCCATCAGTGAACATCATTTCACTGGTTTTGAAAACTTCTCATGTCTACCATTGAATACTTTTTATAACGTTTTTCTAATACTATAACTTTTAATTCCTGTGCAGGTAAAAGGATTCCGTAGCTATGTAGATATGTATTTGAAGGATAAGGTAGATGAAACTGGCAATCCGTTGAAAATTATCCATGAACAAGTAAACCCCAGGTGGGAAGTATGCTTAACAATGAGTGAAAAAGGCTTTCAGCAAATTAGCTTTGTCAACAGCATTGCTACTTCCAAGGTAATTTTATTTTTATATTAACCATGATTTATCTTTACATAGAAGTGTTAATTATTTTTAATATAGAAAATGAATTTGAATATTTGGCTACCTTAGCAGAAAGAGAGCTAAGTTAGATTGTTTTAAATATTTGGTCTTTAATATAATTTTGAGGATCCTGAGCTTTACAGTTGGGTATTTTTCCCCATTAGGGTGGCAGACATGTTGATTACGTAGCTGATCAGATTGTGACTAAACTTGTGGAGGTTGTGAAAAAGAAGAACAAGGGTGGTGTTGCAGTAAAAGCACATCAGGTATGGTATTTTAGCAGTTTTTTTTTTTCCTAAAGACAAGAAAGAAGAGAAGGGGTATAAATAAAGCATAAGTTTTTAGTGATGAATGTCAACTTTTCCTGCAGGTGAAAAACCACATGTGGATTTTTGTGAATGCCTTAATTGAAAACCCAACCTTTGATTCTCAGACAAAAGAGAACATGACTTTACAAGTCAAGAGCTTTGGATCAACATGCCAATTAAGTGAAAAATTCATCAAAGCTGTGAGTACTTAGACGGATATAAGAAATAGAAGCACCTTGCTTTATTGTCCATTGCTTTCCCAGCCCTGCAAAAACAAAAGATTGTTCCCACAGGTCTTCTGCCTCTGAAAAAGAAATAAAAAATAGCTTTCACCTCACCGGTCCTACAGCCTTAGTTATCATCCATATGCTTAAATTTCCCCATTACATATCACCGTTTCATTTAGATCACTTCTGAATTCAGCCCGTTTAACTGCTTAGCAAACATTGAATGCCTAAAGTTGCCAATCAGTTTGACACATACAAAACCAAATCCCTTCTGTCTATTCTCACTGACCTCTACACGAGGAGCTTCCTCAAAAAGAAAACTATTTCCTGTTTTAGTGAAAGGCTCCAACCAAACACTAGATTTCATAAACGAAGGTGGGAGCCTTCTCTTTACCCCCCTGCCTTCTTTCTAATCCAACCAGTAAGAGTCATCTTTTGGATGCCTCAATAGCTTCTCAGTATCATCTGTTTTCTATATTACTATAATAGATTCGTGATGCTTATAACATTTCAGTCCTTTTTTTGTAGCGCTCTTAAGTAATCAAAAAAAGTTCAAATTCTTTAATGTGGCCTACAAGACCCTACCATCTCCAACCTCATCTCAGTGCCACTTTTTCCTGTTATCTAAGTTTCAATCCTACTGGCTTCAGATTACTCAGAAGCCTTAGCATCCTTCCTTCCTTACAGCTTTTCCACATGGTGACCCTGCCTAGAATGCTCTGACTTAGCTAGCTACTTTAGATCTTCAATATGCTTTCCTTAGGAAAGCCTTTACTTTCTACCTTTCTCTCTAACTAACTTGGTTCCATTATAACAGTGGACATACAACGTTAGATACAGCATACTTTTCACTGATCCATAACACTCATCACACTTGTATTTTCTCATTTTATTTTCATCTTCCTTGTTGAATCTTAAAGTCCATGAGGACAAAGACCGTGACCAATTTGTTTTAACCACTAAGTCTCCAACATGGATCTCAGTGCCTAGCATAATGTAAGTATGTAGTCAGTAAACATTTATTGAATGGATGAGCCCAAAGGAACCAGTTCCTCAGTTATGATAACATAACACAGGAAGACCTATCATTCTCTGTCTGAAAATTATTTTTTGCCTCTTTTTAAACTTTGAATTATAATCATTTTTATAGGAGCTCATTTGTATTCTAGATTTCCGGCAGAACTCTTCTTCCCTAACATGAATCTTCTCATTTTCAGGCAATTGGTTGTGGTATTGTGGAAAGCATACTAAACTGGGTGAAGTTTAAGGCCCAAGTCCAGTTAAACAAGAAATGTTCGGCTGTAAAACATAACAGGATCAAGGGAATTCCCAAACTTGATGATGCCAATGATGCAGGTACACAATTAATCATGCTTCCAAACTTCAAATCTTTTGCTTCAGTTATTTGTTTTATTCATTAACAGCATACCGTGGATACTTTCCTCTTGATACATAATATTCAACAGAATATTTTTACTTGATTAAAGGTCAACCAATTTGGGGCACCTGACTGGCTCAGTCAGAAGGGCATGCAACTCTTGATCTCAGGATCATAAGTTTGAGCCTCACACTGGGTGTAGAGGTTTACTTATTGAATAAATTAATTAACTAATTTTCTTAAAAGGCATCACTTTAAAAAAAAAAAAAACCAACCAATTCCCTGTTACTGAACATTTAGGTCATTTCTAATTTTTGGCTATTACAGTAATGTTACGATGACTGTTAAGAGTATAAAATATCTAGATAGTGATCTATTATCTAATGTAGGGGAGGAAAAAGTTTTCCTCAGCCCTCCTAGGTCCCTGGATGGGTCTGAAAATTAAACAATAAAGACACGTTAATAAATGAAAAACATACAAATTTATTTAATTTAAATTTTACTTGACACAGGAGCCTTCATAGGGAAATGAAGACCCAAAGAAATGGTTAAACCTGAGTTTTTTTATGTTAGGTTTGAGGAAGAGTAGAAAGATATGATAAGGGCAAAGACTATGAACTAAGTTTAGTACAGGTGGGGGAGGGGAGGAAGCTCATTGAGGCCTGTTCTTTCAGATTCTTCTCAGTGTCACTCTAGGAGATAAGAATGTTCCCCTTCCTCTATGGTATATGGAGGGCACTTCTCACATGAAGGTCTCATGATCTGTTTTAGTTCAGCTTAAAATATTCAATATACCAAGTGCCCTATTTTGGAGTATTATGTTCTGAACCCCCTTACTAACATATTTTTAACGTAATATCAAATGAATGTTCAATAACAGTATAAATATCATGAGAAATTAGTCTAAGGGGGCACCTGTCTATCTTAGTCAGTGGAGTGTGTGACTCTTGGTCTCAGGGTTGTGAGTTCAGGCCCTATGTTGGGTGAGGAGATTACTTTAAAATCTTTTTGAAAAAGAAAAATTAGTCTAAGAAACTAAGATTTTTTTTTTTTACTATGAGCTTTAGTTCTAATATATATCTATTAGTGTTTTATCACAAAACTATTAATAGCACATCTGAATATATTTAAGGTTCAACTAAATGTGCCAATATTAATTTGTGTATTTTTATTTTAGGGGGTCGAAACTCCAGTGAGTGTACACTTATCCTGACTGAGGGAGACTCAGCTAAAACTTTGGCTGTTTCAGGCCTTGGTGTGGTTGGGAGAGACAAATATGGGGTTTTCCCGCTTAGAGGAAAAATACTCAATGTTCGAGAAGCTTCTCATAAACAGGTAGAACCATCTTTAGAATATAAATCCAGTTTTATAATGCAGGACTTCATGCTCATATTTCATTCCCTCACTGACATTTTGAAATATATTTTACATAGTTTATTATTATTTTAAGAAATTGGGTACATTGTAGCATATCTTAACAGATCTTTCTGACTATACATAAAGTATAGGCTAATAACTGAAAATACTGAAGCTCAAGAAAACCCAAACAATATATACTGTCCTATTTCTTTGTTCTTTTCAAATTTAATAAACAAAACATTACCTTTTCTGGTATGTGTCTATTTCAGATCATGGAAAATGCTGAAATTAACAATATCATCAAGATTGTGGGTCTTCAGTACAAGAAAAACTATGAAGATGAAGATTCATTGAAGACTCTTCGTTATGGGAAAATAATGATTATGACAGATCAGGTCAGATTTGCTTTCAAATTAGATTGTTACACTGAAATTAAACCTGTCATATGGTTATTGCTTCCTCCTATGTAAGGAAGTAACTTAACTTGGAGCTTTATTTATCACATATATGTATTATATATACAGATTAAGTGGATAGATTTCTTTTTTTTAATCCCCATAGAAAATTTTTTGAAAAATTACCAGTAGGTTAATCATGATTTTTTTTTTTTTTTTAGTTTCACAATAATTCTTTTGTGTTTTGGCTTTCCAAATATTTCTAGGACCAAGATGGTTCCCATATCAAAGGCTTGCTGATTAATTTTATCCATCACAACTGGCCCTCTCTTCTGCGGCATCGTTTTCTGGAAGAATTTATCACTCCCATTGTAAAGGTATATTAACTTCTAAATTACCATAATGGATATTTCAAGGCCCTACTCAACCCTTTATACACATATGAGCCCAGTGATGTACAGTATACAGGGCACCTAGCAGTGTACAAAACCACAGCAATATGTTGTTTATCATAGGTGTCTAAAAACAAACAAGAAATGGCATTCTACAGCCTTCCTGAATTTGAAGAATGGAAGAGTTCTACACCAAATCATAAAAAATGGAAAGTCAAGTACTACAAAGGTTTGTAAGGAAACCCATATAGAACTTCTCATTTTGTTATATATCATTGTACAAGATTATATGGAGTAACTTGGTATTCTTGGTTGTATAGGTTTGGGCACCAGCACATCAAAAGAAGCTAAAGAATACTTTGCAGATATGAAAAGACATCGTATTCAATTTAAATATTGTGGTCCTGAAGATGATGCTGCCATCAGCCTGGTCAGTTTGAATTCTGTTTCATACATACATTCTGGTTTTATAAATCACTACTCTAGCTAGTTGATTGAAACATAAATTTTTATATAATAGAATGTTTTATAGAATATGAAATGTTTTTGTTAAGTGTATCTTAGAGAAAAGGATCATATATTTGCCTAGTTTTTATACAAGAGATATTTTAGAACTTTTCATATCAGTTTTTGATCTCTAATTTGTAGGCCTTTAGCAAGAAACAAATAGATGATCGAAAGGAATGGTTAACTCATTTCATGGAAGACCGAAGGCAACGGAAGTTACTTGGCCTTCCTGAGGTAAAAAATCTTAGACATCCTACAATACAATGACTAGTTATTTCAGTAAAAAATTTAATATTAGGTAACTATATAAATGTGATAATTTAGACTGTTGCATAAATGTATGGGGTCTGAAAGAAATTGCAAAGGCAATGCACTTTTTCCTAATTGTGCAGCAACTACATTGGCTTTATCTTTAAAACCTGTAAAATATGTCTGCATAATTCTATATCTTTGAGGGACTTAAGAATTACCATGGAAATGATATGCTGAAAGATTTCTTTGTTTAATTTTTGGTGTTAAATATTGTTAAGACTAGTGATCTTTTTTACTTCTCAAATTTTTTTATGTCTTTATTTTATTTTGAGAGACAGAGAGTGAGTGGGGGAGGGGAAAGAGAGGGAGACACAGAATCTGAAGCAGGCTCCAGGCTCTGGGCTGTTAGCACAGAGCCCGACACGGGGCTCGAACCCATGGACTATGAAATCATGACCTGAGCGGAAGTCAGACACTTAACCAACTAAGCCACTCAGGCGCCCCAAGATCTTTTTTATTTTTTTTATTTAGTCTTTTTTTTTTTTTTTACAAATAGTTTATTGTCAAATTAGTTTCCACATAACACCCAGTGCTCATCCCCACAAGTGTCCTCCACCATGCCCATCCCCCCTCCCCCCAGATCTTTTTTATTTTAACCAAGATCATGTAATACTCTCTCTCTTTGGTCCCCTCAGGATTACTTGTATGGTCAAACTACCACATATCTGACATACAATGACTTCATAAACAAGGAACTTATCCTGTTCTCAAATTCTGATAATGAGAGGTCTATTCCATCTATGGTAGATGGTGAGTTCCAATCCATTAGCATGTTTCTATCATACATAGAAATCAGTGTCCAGAAATGGTTAAATTGAGGATACTAATATTTGCACTTCGTTCATTTTGAAGGTTTGAAACCAGGTCAAAGAAAGGTTTTGTTTACCTGTTTCAAACGGAATGACAAGCGAGAGGTGAAGGTTGCCCAGTTAGCTGGGTCAGTGGCTGAGATGTCCTCTTATCATCATGGTGAGGTAAACACACAATCCATAATGTTTCCAGAAAGTATTATAACAATAATACCTCCAATAGCATTTTCCAAACACTCAGAGTACTTGGTAAGATGAACACTGGTTCATCCATAGGAGAGGATCATTTGCTGAAATCTATCAAGCTATGTGTTTACTGTTGGACCTAACAAATCTATTTCTAAAAATAATATCCTGATAAGGCTACTCATAAATCTGCAAAGATCTATGTTCAAAGATATTTAGTGATATTTAATATAACTGATTCTAAAATTTAGGCATTGAAAATGTCTATCAATTGGAAAATTGTTTTAGATTGTGACACGTCTATGCCTAGAGTCAATGATATAGCTCAAGTAAATCTGTGTGTACTAATATTGAGAATATCCAGTCCGATGTCCATGCAGAGAAAAAGAGCCAGAACAATACCTAAAGCAAAATACCTAGAAGGGTATGCTTCAGGTTAACTTTGATTATCCCTGTCAATTGAAAAAGGGCAACTTTCCAGTTTTTTATATGTCTGAATTGTTTGACTTTACACAAACATATTCCTTTTTATAGATTTTGTGATTAAGTTGCTTTTTTGCATTCATCATAGATATATATATATTTTTTTTTCTTTAATGTTATTTAGTTTTAAAAGAGCATGTGGGTGAGGGACGGGGTAGTGGGCAGGGAGGCCGTGGAAAGAGGATCCAATGCAAGCTCTGCACTAACAGCAGCGAGCCTGATACAGGGCTGGAACTCACAAGCCATGAGATCATGACCTGAGCTAAAGTTGGACAGTCAACCCAGTCACCTACGCCTTCATTATATTTTAAAGAATTAGGTTGCCTATAGGTTTCTAGTTCTTTATTTTTTTATTTTTTTATTTTGTTAAATGTTTTATTTATTCTTGAGAGAGAGACGGAGCATGGCTGAGGGAGGGGCAGAGAGCAAGGGAGGCACAGAATCCAAAAGCAGGCTCCAGGCTGTGAGCTGTTAGCACAGAGCCCGGTGCGGGGCTTGCACTCACAAACCTCAAGACATGACCTGAGCTGAAGTCGGATGTTTAACCGACTGACCCAGCCAGGGTCCCCAGTTTCTAGTACTTTAAATGTAATGATTGTCTTGCTTGTCACTTTCAATTAAAATATAGTGGGCATTCAATAAATGTTCACACAACAAACATTTGTTGAATGCTTACCATGCACCAGGTATATATTAAAAAATCAAATACATTCCTCACTTCAAAATATAATCACAATTTATCCAGAGGGCCAACACACACGCACTATAGAATAAAATGATGCATGCTAGAATAGAAATGAGCAAAGCGTTGTAACACAAAGGTGGAAATAATTCATTCTGCTGAGAGTGAAGAGAAGAGCTGTGTCTTCAGGGTTAAGTAGGACTTGATAAAAATTACTAGAAGGCAAAAGCCCTCAACTTAGAGCCAGTAGTCTTAGGTTGAGGCATGTCTGCCGTGTATTTATCTGGGAAGAATCAATAAACATTTATACCTCATGAAACCTTACACAATTATAGTGAAGTTTAGTTATAATAATGGACATGTATTATTAAGAGCCTACAGATCAGATTAATGAATCTTTTTCCACCTCCAGATGTCACTAATGATGACCATTATCAATTTGGCTCAGAATTTTGTGGGTAGCAATAATCTGAACCT
The DNA here is from genome assembly GCA_017311185.1 of Proteles cristata cristata. Classification (NCBI taxonomy): domain Eukaryota; kingdom Metazoa; phylum Chordata; class Mammalia; order Carnivora; family Hyaenidae; genus Proteles; species Proteles cristata. The sequence continues at coordinate 111,922 of JAESUZ010003788.1, read as the reverse complement.
CTTGCAGCCCATTGGTCAGTTTGGTACCAGGCTGCATGGTGGTAAGGATTCTGCTAGTCCTCGATACATCTTCACAATGCTCAGGTGGGTATTCTTTCAATTTCTAATGAATTGTCATTTTTAATTTTGAAATAATTAGTTAACCAAACATAAATACATTCAGTTAATCAGAAAATGTACTTTTGATGTAAATGTTTACAGTATTAATTTTTTTAAACCAGCTCATTGGTTTAATTATGCTACTCATTACAATAAGAGAGGGTAAATTCTGTTTCAGTTTGATAGCCATGCCTTTGAATTTCTTAGAAGTATCATTTTCTTGCCAAACTAAATGCTTTCACTTGTTCAACCTTTCAGTAGCATTGGATAATCACTTCATCCTCCTTGAAACTCTTCTTTATTTGGCCTCTAAGACACTAGACTGTTGGCTTTCCTCCTTATTTATCCTCTCGGCTAGGTCCTTCTCATCTTCCCAGTCTCTAACTACTGGCCTGCGCCAGATCTCCTTCATTACCTCTCTTTCCAATAGCTACACTCACTTCCTATCCATGGATGATACCTCATCCATCTAGACTCCCAATTCCAACCCTGAATCTCTCAGAGCTGACCACCGTCTCAAAATTTACCAATTGGATGTCCAATAAGCATCTCAAACCTAAGTCCAAAACAAAATTCTTAGCCTTCCTGTCTCAGTAAATGGGATGCTGTCATTCTAATTCTCATACTAAAAACCTTAGAGTCATCTTTTTTCACACTAGTATCCAATTCATCAGCAGATCCTATGGGCTTTGCATTAGAAAAATACTAAAGTACTCCATTTATCTAAAATGCCACAATACCGTCTACCATCCTTCTTTCATCCTTCATCCTTATGGCAGCCAATTAATTTTTTTTTAATGGGCCACTGGTTCAGAACCTTCCAACTGCTTCGTTTAGAGCAAAATCTAAAGGACCTACATGATCTATGTGCCCACTCCCCATATGGTTTGATTCCATCTCATACTATCTCTGTTCTGAACATACTTGGCCTCTGAATATACGCAGACATACCAAGCATACTCTTTTGGGCCTTTAATTTACTTGTCCCTCTGCTTCTACTGCTCCTTCCAAATAACCACATGATGGCTTATTCTCTCAATTTCTTCTTTCATCTAATGTTATCCTTTCAGAAGGTGTTACTGTTCCTTAACTCATTCAATCACTTTTCGTTGTTCTTAGCATTCACCCCACCACCTGACAACTGTATGTGCAGTGTCTATCTCCCTATAGTAGACTGTGAGCTCCTTAGAGACATTATGTCTGCAGTGCCTGGCACAAAGTGCTCAATAAAGACTGTTAAACAATTATTAGTCAGCAACTAAAGCCAAGGTAATTTTTATGCATAAATATGAGACAACACTTGTCCTTTTCACAAGTTAAGTATCAAAGCCAGTATTTTTTAAAAATAACATTCTTTTGGGGCGCCTGGGTGGCTCAGTTGGTTGAGCATCCGACTTCGGCTCAGGTCATTATCTCACAGTTCATGGGTTCGAGCCCCATGTTGGGCTCTGTGCTGACTGCCAGCTCAGAGCCTGGAGCCGGTTTCAGATTCTGTATCTCCCTCTCTCTCTGAGGCTCCCTGCTCACACTGTCTCTCTCTCTCAGAAATAAAAAATAAAAATTAAAAAAAGATTAAAAAAAATAACATTCTTTGATCGTTTTTTTTAGCCCTTTGGCTCGGTTGTTATTTCCACCAAAAGATGATCACACATTAAAGTTTCTATATGATGACAATCAACGTGTTGAACCTGAATGGTACATTCCTATTATACCCATGGTGCTGATAAATGGTGCTGAAGGAATTGGTACTGGGTGGTCCTGCAAAATCCCCAACTTTGATATTCGTGAAGTTGTAAATAATATCAGGCGCCTGATGGATGGAGAAGAACCTTTGCCAATGGTAACTATTCTGTTTGTATCAGGATCCTTCGTTCTCTGGTTTCAATTCAGCAGGCTATATGGTTAAAGGGGACACATATAAAATTTATTTCATTCTTTAATGTTCATTAGATTTATTATTTAATACTGTGGGGATTTCTGTTTTTAGTGTCACATTTAGAAAATGTATTCTTCTTTAAAATACCAATTTAGCTTCCGAGTTACAAGAACTTCAGGGGTACAATTGAAGAGCTGGCTCCAAATCAGTATGTGATCAGTGGTGAAGTGGCTATTCTTAATTCCACAACCATTGAAATTTCAGAGCTTCCCATCAGAACATGGACCCAGGTATGTAACTGTATTTTTTTTCTTTGATTTTTATGATCAGGGAAACACTTTGTACTACTGCTTGCTGAATACTCACAAGTGTTTTAGACACTTAACAAAAGGATTATTCTATTTTTCTTTAGACATATAAAGAACAGGTTCTAGAACCCATGTTGAATGGCACTGAGAAGACCCCACCTCTCATAACTGATTATAGGGAATACCATACAGACACCACTGTGAAGTTTGTTGTGAAGATGACTGAGGAGAAATTGGCAGAGGCAGAGAGAGTGGGACTACACAAAGTCTTCAAACTCCAAACTAGTCTCACGTGCAACTCTATGGTATGTCTTACTTTATGAGAGATCCATACATTTCGATTCATATTAAAGATCCATCAGTTTCAAAGAATACCTTTGTATTTCTGAAGAATAAATTCATTTCTCTGAAACCATTAAAGTTTAGCCAACTTATCTGTTCTTGTCTCCAATCTTGTTTTTCTTTTCTAGGTGCTTTTTGACCATGTAGGATGTTTAAAGAAATATGACACAGTGTTGGATATTCTAAGAGACTTCTTTGAACTCAGGCTTAAATATTATGGATTAAGAAAAGAATGGCTACTAGGAATGCTTGGTGCTGAATCTGCTAAACTGAACAATCAGGCTCGCTTTATCTTAGAGAAAATAGATGGCAAAATAATCATTGGTATGTTTTTGGAATAATAACTATCTATACAATTATGCCAAACTTTAAACATTTTTAGAGAAAATAACGGGAGGGAAGGCAAAGTCCATTTAGTTCAGCAGGGTACTTATACAGGCATTTATTTTAAATACCTAGGCATTTATAGTTTGGAAAAGATAGCTTTTCTTAGATTGAGCATCTTGAGAAATCAAGATTTAGTTGACATTAGACAGAATAGAGAGCTAGAAAAAGTACCTGTATAAAATGATCAAGAGAAGAAAAGTTAGGTCTGATAGGGGAAAAAAAGACTAGAAGGAGGATTGATTATAAATGGCTTATATTACAAGTAAATTATGTACTGAAGACTGAGTTATGTCTCAGAATTTTTTTTTTTTTTTTTTTTTTTTAAACCTAGAAGCAACTAAGTCAGGGTATAAGTAACTAGGAAGAAAACAGTTTTGATAAAAACTGGGATATAAGGAAGGTTAAAAGAAATAGCTCAACCCTGGCTAGGGCTTACTTAGGTAACTAACTTATGGGTTATAGGAGCAAGTCCCAAAACATGGCAACATGAGTTCCTGATGACACAGAATAATTTTCTGGTGGTACACAAAAATGTTTAACTTGATAGTTACATGTCCAATTTCATAAATATTTTTAAAACTAACACTGTCAACTCCCTAATTTCCCAGGACTGTTGCTTAAGGCAAGGCTAAAATGAGTAATATTGTACATGACTCAAAGAAAACTAAAAGTAAAGGCTGTGTTTAGATGAAATAATGGGACTATCCAGTCTTCTTGAGTATAAAAATATGGAAGTTCTAAATATGCAATCAGTTTCAATTAATAAAAGATGGCACTCAGAAATTCATTCTGAAATATCAGTAGCTAGTAACTCAATATCCCTCAAAGTATAATAAATTGGCTGTAGTAGTCCTTGGAAGAGAAAAAGGAAATGGATGCAGCATGGAGAAATTATTATTTGGGTTGGTGGCACAAAAAACTTGCCCAAACAAATGTTGAAATATTAAGAAAAAAGTATAATTGAGGTAAAGACTTATCAGAAATAAAGGTATGAGTCCTTTTTAAGAGTTATGATTAGGTCAACAGTGTCATATATGATTTAACTGTCCCCCCTTGGGGTAATTTACAACCACAGTGGTTTGGGGGAAAGTCTTCTCTCTATACTAAGGTATACAAATTTATGTTAAGGCAAAGACAGTTTAATTTTTAGTTTTAATCTCTTGAATTAATACGGTGTAACCTCATGCTCAAAACCATTATCTATGTTAACTTTTTTTTTAATAGAAAATAAGCCTAAGAAAGAATTAATTAAAGTTCTGATTCAGAGGGGTTATGATTCTGATCCTGTGAAGGCTTGGAAAGAAGCCCAGCAAAAGGTAATTTCTTGGTTAGCACTTTTCTATGTTATTAAAGACTGTGTATAATCTTAATGTCTCTGTTTTACATGTCCTGTTAAAGCTGCATTTGAATTCCTCCCTTTAGGTACCAGATGAAGAAGAAAATGAAGAGAGTGACAATGAAAATGAAGCTGAAAAGGGTGACTCTGTAAAAGATTCTGGACCAACCTTCAACTACCTTCTTGATATGCCTCTTTGGTATCTCACCAAGGAAAAGAAGGATGAACTGTGCAAGCTGAGAAATGAAAAAGTGAGTTATTGGTAGAGAGGGTTCATGTTGCTTAGTTGTTTTAGTAACTAGTGAAAGTAAAAGCTGCTTCATGAAAATTATGCTCTATTTATGACCATAAATTAACTCTTAATTTTCTGACTATCTTATGAAGGAACAAGAGTTGGAAACATTAAAGAGAAAGAGTCCATCAGATTTGTGGAGAGAAGACTTGGCTGCTTTTATTGAAGAGCTAGAGGTGTGTAGTTTATAATGTCTGTGTTAGAGTTTTTATTTTTAAAATTATTTTTTTTTTTTAATATTTTATTTATTTCTAGGAGAGAGAGAGAGACACAGCGTGAGCAGGGGAGGGTCAGAGAGAGAGGGAGTCACAGACTGAAACAGGCTCCAGGCTCTGAGCTGGCAGTCAGCACAGAGCCCGACGCGGGGCTCGAACCCACGAACCGCGAGATCATGACCCGAGCGAAAGTCGGACGCTTAACCAACTACACCACCCGGGCGCCCCTAAAATTATTTTTAAGTTTATTTTTGAGAAAGCAAAAGCAAGCATGGGTGTGGGGGGGAGGGGGTGGCGTTGAGGTGGGAGGCAATCCCAAGCAGGCTCTGCACTCTGAGCATCAAGCCCCATGTGGGGCTCAAACTCAAAAACCATAAGATATTGACCTGAGTGGAAATCAAGAGTCAGATGCTTAACGGACTGAGCCACCCAGGTGCCCCAGGAGTTTTTACTAATGAAATAGTATATTCTAGTAGTAAACCTCAAGAAATTTCACACTGACAATAGAAAGAATATAAAAGGCATAAGGAAACTTTCCAAGATAACCCATAAAAGAATGGATTGTTAGGATAAAGTAAATAATGCTGGGAAGCATACGACCTAGAAGGTTTGGGATAAAGAGAGCAAAGAGTGGGAGTTAATTTCTGACTTATTGAGCCTGAGAAGATAAAGAATTTAAATGTGGGGGCGCTTGGGTGGCTCAGTTGGTTAAGCATCTGACCAGCTCAGGTCACGATCTCACGGTTCATGAGTTCAAACCTCGCATCGGGTTCTGTGCTTCAGATTCTGTCTCCCTCTCTCTCTCTGCCCACCCCCACCCCCCTGCCCCACTCATGCTCTGTTGCTCTGTCTCAAAAACAAAAAAAACCTTTTTTTTTTTTTAAAGAATTTAAGTGTGTAAGAAGACCAACCCAGTCCCCCAAGCAACCTAAAAGGACAAAGATATTTACCTTCAGGGCTAGCTAATCAGTTTCAGAAGATACTTTGTTAACAACCTAAATCTCACTAATTTGCTTTGTTTTTCAACATTATTTTAGATAAGAAAAGCATTTCATAAACTAAGCTATAATGCTTACCATGCAGTTTTATATGATTACACTTAAGTATGGATGTATAAGTAGAATTCCACCCTTTCTCACTTTTTATTGAAGTTTACAAATATGTATTTGTAACTAACTAACCCAGTTTCCCCCATTATATCTTCAGAAGCTTAAATGGTGGAACCAAAAGTGGAACCCAATCTTCTGTCTCCACACTTGTCAAAATGGGCCTTAATTTTTTTTTTTAGAATGTTTATCTTCTCCTTTATATTCTTTTTTTTTTTTTAATAGTTTATTGTCAAGTTGGTTTACATATAACACCCAGTGCTCATCCCAACAAGTGCCCTCCCCCATGCCCATCATTCTCTTTCCCCTCTCCCCCACCCCCATCAGCCCTCAGTTTGTTCTCTGCATTCAAGAGTCTCTCATGGTTTGCCTCCCTCCCTCCCTCTCCCCAACTATTTTTCCCTTTCTTCTCCCTCATAGTCCTCCGTTAGCTTCCTCCTAATCCACCTATATGTGCAAACATACGGTATCTGTTCTTCTCTGCCTGACTTATTTTGCTCAGCATAACACCCTCAAGTTCCATCCACGTTGCTACAAATGGCCAGATTTCATTCTTTCTCATCGCCATGTAGTATTCCATTGTATAAATATACCACATCTTCTTGATCTAGTCATCAGTTGATGGACACTTAGGTTCTTTAGACGGACCTTAATTATATATTCACTCTTACTGGTGATATACTTAGTTATACAGTTTATCACAAATTTACCTTGAAATATGGGATGCCTGGCTGGCTCAGTCAGAAGAGCATGTGACTCTTAATCTTGAGGTCCTGAGTTCAAGCCCCACGCTGGATTTAGAGATTGCATATGAACATAATTTTTTTTTTAATTTATATTAAGATGTAACAAATTGAAATCAGTCTGACTGTTGCCTTTTATTCTATTCCTATAACTAGCCTAGATTTTATATTGTCTTTGTTGGCTTATAAACTTGCTTTCTTTTACCCCTTTGTAGGCTGTTGAAACAAAGGAAAAACTAGAAGAACAAATAGGACTTCCTGGGAAAGGGGGGAAAGCAAAGGGGAAGAAAATACAGATGGCTGAAGTTTTGCCTTCTCCGTGCGGGAAAAGAGTCATCCCCCGAGTGACCATAGAGATGAAAGCAGAGGCAGAAAAGAAGATTAAAAAGAAAATTAAGGTAATACTCTTGAAAAGTTGTACATAAAATACTTGAAACCTATTTCAACTTAAAATTTAATAAATGATATTATAAAATTTCTTATCTCATAGTTTGTAAATTATCCTGTATCCCTAACTTTTCTTTCCTGTGAACCTAATTGTTTTTCATGTTTAAGTATTTTGAAAAAGTCATGCCCATACCTTTATTCAGAGCTCTTAACCAAAACTTAAAAGACAAAAATCACTCTTTGACCAGATATATATTTGTATATTTGACCTTACATTATTCCAAATAATAAGTTGACAGAACTTGATCATCTTTGTCTTGCTCTCTTTTAGAGCGAAAATACTGAAGGGAGCCCTCAAGAGGACGGTATGGAACTAGAAGGTCTGAAACAAAGGTTGGAGAAGAAACAGAAAAGAGAACCAGGTATTTAAACATTTTAAGTAAAATGTAGAGTTGAGATTAAATTGGCCTGTTACCTCGTACATTCCACATCGTGAGTAACACGATAGAGGACTATGTCTGAAGTTTACTTGAACCTCCCTAATACCGTCCTTGGATTTGATTTATTTTAGAAGAGCCGGCTTCAGATTCTGTCTCTCTGTCTCTCTCTTTCTCTCTCTCTGCCCCTTCCGTCTCTCTCTCTCTCAAAAATAAATCTTTTTAAAAAAAGAATTTTAGTAACCATTTGATTATGCCTTCACTGAGTATCTACTTTTTTTTAAGTTATTCATTAAGATATTCACATATCAAATTCATCTATTTAAAGTATACCATTCAATCATTTCAGTATACTCAACAGTTGGGGCCCCTGGGTGACATAGTCGGTTAAGAGTCTGACTTCGGCTCAGGTCATGATCTCATGGTTTGTGGGTTCAAGCCCTGCGTCGGGCTCTGTGCTGACAGCTAGCTCAGAGCCTGGAGCCTGCTTTAGATTCTGTGTCTCCCCCCTCTCTGACCCTTCCCTGCTCACGCTGTCTCTCTCTCTCAAAAATAAAACATTAAAAAAAAAATTTTTTTTTAAAGTATACTCAACAGTTGGGGCACCTGGGTGGCTTAGTCGGTTAGGCGTCCGACTTTTGCTTAGGTCATGATCTCGCGGTTCGTGGGTTCGAGCCCTGCGTCGGGCTCTGTGCTGACTGCCAGCTCAGAGCCTGGAGCCTGTTTCAGTCTGTGTCTCCCTCTCTCTCTGACCCTCCCCTGCTCACGCTGTCTCTCTCTCTCTCTCTCTCTCTCTCCCCTAGAAATAAATAAAACATTTTAAAAAAAAAAGTATACTCAACAGTTTTAAAATAATTTTTTGTATCAAAAAGAAACACTCTACCCCATTAATGGTCACTCTACATTTCCTCCCAATTTCCCCTCCCACATACAATCATTAATCTACTTTCTGTCTCTAGATTTACTTATTCTGGACATTTCATATAAATAGAATCATTTAATATGTGGTCTATTGTGCCTGGCTTTTTTCACTTAGCATGTTTTCAAGGGTGATCCATGTAGTAACATGTATCAATACTTCGTTCTTTTTATTGCCAAATAGTATTTCATAGTATGGATATACCCCATTTTATTTATTTGTTCATCAGTTGATAGGTTTCTGGCTTGTTTCCACTTCATGGGTTTGTTTGTTTGTTTTTAAGTAGGCTCCACGCTGGATGGGGGCTTGCATTCATGACTCTGAGATCAAGAGTCAGATGCTTAACCGATTGAGCCACCCAGGTACCCCATGGACTTAATGTTTTGATTTCTTTTGGGTAAATACCTAGGAGTGGAATTGTGGTGGGTGATACAATTTTTTATGTTTTACGTTTTGAGGAACATGCCACACTGTTTTTCAGAGCAGCTGCACCATTTTACATTCCCTCCAGCAATTTAGGAGGGTTCCAGTTTCTCCACATCCTCACCAACACTGTTAATTCATTGCCACTCTTTTTCATTTTTCTAGCCATTCTAGTGGATATGAAGTGGTATCTCCTTGTGGTTTTGGTTTGCTAATGATTGGGTATCTTTTCATGTTGTTTGTTGGTCTTTTATATTTCTTCGGAAAAATCTCTATTCAGACCCTTGGCCCGTTTTTTTTAATTTTTTTTTTTTTAATGTTTATTTTGAGACAGAGACAGGCAGAGCATGAGCAGGGGAGGGGCAGAAAGAGAGAGGGAGACCCAGACTTTGAAGCAGGCTCCAGGCTCCGAGCTGTCAGCACAGAGTCTGCCTAAGGGCTAGAACTCAGAAACTGCATGATCATGACCTGAGCCAAAGTTGGATACCCAACTGACTGAACCACCTAAACACCCCTTTATTTTTATTTTAAAAAAATTTTTTAATGTTTATTTTTGAGAGAGAGCATGCGTGACAGTGTGAGCAGGGGAGGGGCAGAGAGAGAGGGAGACCCAGAATCTGAAGCAGGCTCCAGGCTCTCCACTGTCAGCACAGAGCCTGATGTGAGGCTCAAACTCACAAACTGCCAGATCATGACCTGAGCTGAAGTCCAACACTTAACTGACTGAGCCACCCAGGTACCCCGCCCATTTCTTTAATTGAGTTGTTTGTCTTTTGTTGTTGTTGAATTTATTGTAAGATTTATGTATTCTGGATCCCAGTCCTTTATCAGATATATGATTCTCAAATATTTTCTCCTATTCTATAGATTAACTTATTTTTTTTTTAATGTTTTTTATTTCTGAGAGAGAGAGGCAGCGTGAGCAGGGGAGGGTCAGCGAGAGAGGGAGTTACAGAATCCAAGGCAGGCTCCAGGCTCTAAGCTAGCTGTCAGCACAGAGCCAGATGCGGGGCCCGAACCCATGAATCATGAGATCATAACCTGAGCCGAAGTCAGATGCTTAACCGACTTAGCCACCCAGGCACCCCTAGATTAACTTATTTTCTTGATGATGTCCTTTGAAACACAAGTTTTTAACTGTGATGAAATCTAAATTATCTTCTCTTTTTCCTTTTGTTGCTTGTGTTTTGTGTATCCTATCTAATCTTTTGCCAAATTCAAGGTCGTCAAGATTTACCCCTATGTTTTCTTCTAAGAGTTTTAGTTTTAGCTCTTACATTTAGATCTGTGATGAACTGTGAATTAATTTTTATATGTGGCATTAGGAAGGAGTCCAGCTTCATTCTTTTGGATGTGGATATCCAGTTATCCCAGCACCATGTCAGAATCCTTTTTTCCCTATTAAATTGTCTTCACCCTTGTCAAAAATCAATTAGTCATAAATATTAAGGTTTATTTATGGATTCTCAACTCTATTCCATCTGTAAACTAACCTTGACTATCTAACTTTTTTTTACTTTGAGATAGAGAGCATGTGCGTGTGGAGGAGAGAGGCAGAGGGAAAGAATCTCAAGCAGGCTCCATGCTCAGTGTGGAGCCCAACGTGGGGTTCAATCCCATACCCTGAGCATGACCTGAGCCAAAATCAAGAGTCAGATATTCAACCAACTAAGCCACCCATGCATCCCAAATATCTACTTTTTTGTAAATGTTTTATTTATTTCTGAGAGAGAAAGAGAGAGACAGCCTGAGCAGGGGAGGGTCAGAGAGAGAGGGAGATACAGAATCTGAAAGAGGCTCCAGGCTCTGAGCTGGCAGTCAGCACAGAGCCCGATGCGGGGCTTGAACCCACGAACCATGAGATCATGACCTGAGCTGAAGTTGGACGCTTAACCAACTGAGCCACCCAGGCGCCCCCCAAATATCTACTTTAATAGATAATATGTGCTCAGTTCTGTGGGAAATAAAAAGATGAATAAAACAAATGGAAACATCTCAGTATTAAACTAAAGACATAATAAAAGTATGTGAAGCCATGCAAAATTATATTAACTTTAAACCTAGCTAGCAATCTGTTAACATATAAAACCAATGAATCAGTTGAATGTTTTGAGCATTCATGTTCCCATTAATCTCAAAAAATGTGAGGGAACAAGAAGTGGGAGAGTATGGCATTTACCTTCAAGGGGTTTATCAAGAAAGAAAGTTAAAGCAGTATATACTAGCCATTGTAGGAACTGAGAATGGCAAGATCGGTGTGGGTGCATATACATTGTAGAGGCTTTGTGAGAGAGGTAGAACTTGGGTTAGACTCCTGAAGAGTGGGTAAGATTTAGGTATTCTAGATTGGGAAAAGAAAAACGGGCATATAATATGCACAAGACAATGAGAAGACCTCCTTAATGGGGGCGCGGTTGAGGGGGGGCACTTATATTAGGAAATTAAAAAAAAAATGTGAACTAGATGACAGAGATATAGAAAATCAGGTTGTTGGAGGAGGCTGGATAACATTAGCTTCAACTAGGAAATGTGATGTAGGTAGGTATACTGATAATATGAAGGATGGTATCAGACCAATGTGGGTGCTGCCCCGCTCATCTTTGGACGAGGACTGGTGACTTTAAACCTCCTTAATCAGCCATTAAACACCCTCAAGTTTTTGTCCTAGCCATTCTTTTCTGTTTGAACTGTCTCCCTTGCCTTGACTTCACCAGTAGCCTTTTGTTGATCTTGCGTCTATTCTTGTCCGTTTCCAATCACTATCCTGCAACCTAAGAGAACTTTTTAAAATTCAAATCTGGTTATATTGGTTCCCTGTTTAAAACAAAATCCTTGGGGCGCCTGGATGTCTCAGTCGGTTAAGCATCCGACGTCGGCTCAGGTCATGATCTCACGGTTCGTGGGTTTGAGCCCTGCGTCGGGCACTGTGCTGACTGCCAGCTCAGAGCCTGGAGCCTGTTTCAGATTCTGTATCTCCCTCTCTCTCTGACCCTCCCCTGCTCACGCTGTCTCTCTCTCTCTCAGAAATAAATAAAAAACATTTAAAAAGAATATGTGAAGGTGCTTAATTCCTATCTCCCTTCTAGGTACCAAGACAAAGAAGCAAACTACGTTGCCGTTTAAACCAATCAAAAAAGGAAAGAAGAGAAACCCCTGGTCTGATTCAGACTCAGATGTGAGCAGTAATGAAAGTGACTTTGATGTCCCCCCACGAGAGACAGAGCCACGGCGAGCAGCAAGTAAGCACAAGTGAACCACCTGCTAGATGTGCTGCAAGGTCTGGGCCAGCGTGTTTCAGGGCACCAAGCCCAGCGCTTACTGTATCCTAGAGCAGTAATTAAGTTTTTGAAAAACTAAAGCATCTTTTAGGATATTAAACTAAAGCTTAAATCTTCTTGAATTGTGATAGCAACCTGTGGATTACATATTTCTGCTGCCCTCATTTATTCTTTGTCTATGTATGTTTTTTATAGCAAAAACCAAATTTACAGTGGATTTGGATTCAGATGACGATTTCTCAGATTTTGATGAAAAAACTCAAGATGAGGATTTTGTCCCATCAGATGTTAGTCCGGCTAAGACCAAAACTTCCCCACCAATGTAAATACCTTCTCTAACATGGATCTTATCATGATTGTTGTCAGTAGTCAATGATATATTCTTTGTTGCTTGACACATTTAGAATTAGTTGTCAGGATGTTGATGTTTTGTTGTTTTTTATTCTAGACCTCCTAACAAAGAACTGAAGCCACCAAAGAGTGCCACATCAGGTATGTATTTAATTAAAAACAGTGAGATGTCTGCCTCACTGGGGCACTTGGGTCTAGCTGGGTTCTAATCTGAACTACATTATCCGAGTTCTGCCTTGGAAGATAAATGTGGGTTCTTGTTAGCATTGCGTTGACGTTGTTCATTAGGGTTAGTTTTGCACAGAAACAGGCTTTACACTTAACATGCTGAACGTCATCGCATGCTTGCTGGGTGTTAGAGGCACAAAAAATATCTGCTGGATGAAGAATGCAGAAATTAGAACAAAGTTATGAGTATGTTTTGAATATTCTAGAAAAGTCACAGACTTGGTATTTAAATGGGAATTCAGACCAAGAATGGATTTTTATGTGTTGCTTATCTGTGCTATTTTCCTTTCCATTTGAAGTAATGGACCTTGATGCTGATGGTGCCAAGGACACTGTACCCCTTTCTCTAGGTTCTCCGGCTGCTAACTTCTCAGCGGAGACTGAAATCACAAACCCCATTTCTAAAAAGAAGGTAGTGGTGAAGAAGACAGCAGCAAAAAGTGAGCCTCAGTCTTTCAGATGGGTTAATGTTGGGGTTAAGTAGTGGGCTACCACAAGCCAGTTTCAGTTTTTTATTCCTCAAAATTACTGTTAATATTGAAATTAAAGCTTTTCCAAGTGAAAGCATATTTTTATTTTACACTTATTTATTTTTGAGAGACAGAGAGACAGAGCATGAGTGGGGAGGGGTAAAGAGAAGGAGACACAGAATCTGAAGCAGGTTCTAGGCTCCAAGCTGTCAGCACAGAGCCTGACGCAGGGTTCAAACCCATGGACTGTGAGATCATGACCTGAGCCAAAATCAGACACTCAACCGACTGTGCCACCCAGGCACCCCGAAAGCATATATATTTAGATCTTTGTAATCAAAACTGGTGCTCAAAAGGTCTAAAATCAGCATATTTCTCAAAATGCCAGGTATTATGTACCTCATTATCTGTGACAGGGATAAAGTTTACAAACAGTTGCAAAGGTTTAATGTAAAACATATAGCTGTTAAAAAATTAGATGCTGAGGCACCTGGATGGCTCAGTTGGTTAAGTGTTCAACTCTTGATCTCAGTTCAGGTCTTGATATCAGGGTCATGAGTTTAAGGCCTGCACTGGGCTCCATGCTGGGCGTGGAGCCTACTTAAAAATACTTAAGAATAGTTTAGATTCTCTAATGTATTTTCAGCTCTATTAGATATTTTCCTATCTTAAATGTAAGCAGTCAACAGTTTGCTAAAGAAAGTTCACAGAATAATCCATCTAAGAGTGGACATGATGAAGGCCTGTGTTGACTTGCAGGTCAGCCTTCCACCTCCACTACAGGTGCCAGAAAAAGGGCTGCACCAAAAGGAACCAAAAAGGAGCCAGGCTTGAATTCTGAGGTCTCTCAAAAGCCTGATCCCCCCAAAACGAAAAATCGCCGCAAGAGGAAGCCTTCCACTTCTGATGATTCCGACTCTAATTTTGAGAAAATGATTTCTAAGACAGTCACAAGCAAGGTGAGTGTTATCCTAGTCACTCTGTTTGCAATAGCTGTTTGAAAATACATAACCAAGATTTGCTCTTAATCTGACACATTTTTAAGGAAATAAATTTAAATCTCCTAATCCATTTAGCTTTTACTTACTGTAACCCATTTAGCTTTTACTTACTGTAACACAGTTACATTTAAAAATATGCCACTTAGTCAAAAAGAGAATCGTCTTAGATCTATCTCTTACTACTTATTAGAAGGTGGGAAATTCCTTGAATTGTAGTCTGTTCATATATTTTTTATAGTGAAATGTTGCTGTCAGACTAACATTGTGCAAATTACATGGACTTCCTCTTATAGAAATCCAAGGGGGAGAGTGAGGACTTCCATCTGGACTTAGACTCAGCTGTGGCTCCTCGGGCCAAATCTGGACGGGCAAAGAAACCTATAAAGTACCTCGAAGAATCAGATGAAGATGATCTGTTCTAAAATGTGATTATTTTAAGTAACGGTCTTAATGAGCCCAAGACTGATTTTAGAGTTACCTGAATCCCTTAATTTCCTCCCCTCTGAATTTTGTTTGGGGAAGGTAGTTTTAATGCAGAGTCATCAAAATGAAGTGTGTAGACCCCAAGTACCCGTTCCCTTTTTATAATACTGTCTAAATAGGGACCACCTCATGGGCATTGTTTTCTTCTCTGCTTTGTCTGTTTTGACTGTCTTTTCTTTTGTCTTTAGAATCTGATTTTAAATTCTTCTGGACTCTAGACATAGTTGTGTGGTCACTTCAGCATAATATAGTTTATTGACCATTCATTAAGCCAGGATTGTTATGAAAATATCTACTCTGCCTCCTTTCAATTTCCTACTTCCAGTAAATATGAGATAGAGCATGATTAATTCTGTTTTGCCTTAGTTTTATAGGTAATTTTCCATCAAGTAGAACGTTATAGTTGTAATACACATACTCCCCACTCAGCCTTTTATGTGCTGGGTTTCTGCTCAAGCAATAAGAAAATTAATCCTATTCTTTATATCCTCTTGAATATTAGCAAAGATTGAAGGAATACACCTTGGCTGTGTCTGTATAACCTCCATACAGTCAATAGGATGAAGACCATAAGTTATGTGACTATCGCAGCTCTGACTTGTCCCCTTGGGCTGTCTCCAAGTCCAAATCTACCAAAGAACAAATGTCTAGGGAGCACTGGACAGCATTCACTCCAAAATCTTCTGTGATCTTTTGCTCGGCAGTGAGCAGGTATATCTACTTTGGGAAATCTCTATAATTTTCAACTTCTAAACTTTTTAAGGCCTTTCTGCATTTTTACATGTTGTGTGACTTGAGTGGTGTTATCAATGTTTTTGTAAATATTTACTATGTTTTTCTATTTCACTTAATTCCAACAATTTTGTACTTTAATAAAATGTTCTAAACATTGCAACCCATTGATTTTCCCTTTTTTTTTTTTCTTCCTGGCCTTGCAATATACCCTTTTCCTTACTTCTTCACTTCCTTTTGAGAACTATTCTGATCATGTGCTGAGGTACCTACCTAATAGCTCCTGGTCATAGTAATAGGTCTAAGAGATAGGCATCATGACCTACCTGAAGCCAGCCAGGTCTTTTCCTGGTATGGGTACAAAGTTCCTCATCTATTTCACACACGGAAGGCCTTGGCCCTACATCGGTAAGTAGTTGCAAATATGCATGTGTTCTTTTCTTTTTTTAATAATTCCTCTGCAGCTGTTTTGATAATCAAGACAACTACTTGATGATCTCAATAAACTAGGGCAAATGGCTAATCATTTAGAAAAAGAAAAATGTTAGATAAATCCATTCCCTTCCTCACATCCTATACCAAAGTTAAGTTCAAACAAATAATATTTATTTATTTTTTTTTTATTTTATTTTTTTCAAATAATATTTATTTAGATGTCAAAAACAAAATCATTTAGAAATGTACCAGAAGAAAAGTAATCCTGAGTTACAGAGAAATATCCGAAACCTCTCCCCAAGGGTAGTGTTGATGAAGATCTAGAGAAATGAACACTTTCATCAGAATCTGGGCAAAGAGGCCAAACTCTTTGTCCCAAATATCCTCACTTTACAAAATTTAGTTCAGGGTGCGTGGGTGGTTCAGTCAGTTAAGCATCCAACTTTGGCTCAGCACATGATCTTGCGGTCTAGGAGTTCGAGCCCTTTTCAGGCTCTGCTGACAGCTCAGAGTCTGGAGCCTGCTTCAAATTCTCTCACTCTCTCTCTCTCTTTCTCTCTCTCTCTCTCTCTCTCTCTCTCCCTCCCCACTCATGTTCTGTCTCTCTCGCAAAAGCAAACATTTAAAAAAAATTTTTTTTAATTTAGTTCAAGGGGCACTTGGTGGCTCAGTTGGTTAAGTGTCTGACTCTTGATTTCAGCTCAGGTCATGATCTCACAGTTGTGGGTTCAAGCCCCACATTAGGCTCTGTGCTGACAGCATGGAACCTGCTTGGGATTCTCTGTCTCCCTCTCTCTGTACTTCTGCTCAAGCACACACTCTGTCTCTCAAAAATAAACATTAAAAAAACTTAGTTCAGGAGAAGAATTGAAATGTGCAAATCCATGTAAGCACATAGAAACAGGAAATCTCAATATCCTAGTTAGATAATGTTGCAAAATGCTACCAGGGAAGCGAGGGGCAAAGTACACAAGGGATCTCAGTTTCTCAAAACTACATGTAAATCTACAATTACTTCAAGAAAAGCTACATGCGGGGCGCCTGGGTGGCGTAGTCGGTTAAGCGTCCGACTTTTGCTTGGGTCATGATCTCGCGGTTCGTGGGTTCGGGTTCGTGGGTTCGGGCCCCGCGTCGGGCTCTGTGCTGACTGCCAGCTCAGAGCCTGGAGCCTGTTTCAGTCTGTGACTCCCTCTCTCTCTGACCCTCCCCTGCTCACGCTGTCTCTCTCTCTCTTTCCTAGAAATAAATAAAAAAAAAAAAAGCTACATGCAAAGAGATTTTTAAAAGACACTTATTTTATGTAATAATAAAATTGCAAGTAGCCTAAATGTCCAATGAGCAGGAGACTTTAGATAAGTCACTTGGTTTAAACAAATTATGGTACAATGAGGAATACCAGGTATTCATTAACAATGATCATATTTTAAAAATAATAATAAATATTGATTGACATGAAAAGATACTCAGGACTTTACTAAGTGAAGAAAGCAGATTACCAATCAGAGGTGAAGTCCCTGTCTGGTAAATATGCATTTGTTTATAAAATAAAAGAAAGCTTATGAACCCTCTTTAAAAAGAAAAGAACCGGAAACCTTTAACCTTTTAAAAGTAGAAGTTTGCAGGGTGCCTGGGTGTTTCAGTCGGTTGAGCGTCCGACTTTGGCTCAGGTCATGATCTCATGGTTCGTGGGTTCAAGCCCCTCATCGGGTTCTGTGCTGATGGCTCAGAGCCTGGAACCTGTTTCAGATTCTGTCTCCCTCTCTTTCTGCCCCTTCCCCACTCATGCTCTGTCTCTCTCTGTCTCAAAAATAAATAAAAACACCTTAAAAGTAGAAGTTTGCTCCCAGTAAAGCACCTGCTAACTAAAAGACTAAGTGAATACATCTCTTGACTATTCATTCTAGACATTCAAGAAGATAAAAATTCTAGTGCTAATAAACTTGGTTATACACATTTAGACCCTTTATAGAGTAATTATTTCCTGCACAGGAAACATTGCTTAATAAATACATACTACATCTATTAGAATTATAAAAGAATACTTACTGGGCAAATAAGGGATTCAATGCATTAGTTGATTTATAATACAATAAGCTTAGTAAAGCCTTTTTGTTCTTTTATTATATTTTTTGAGAGAGAGTGAAAATCTCAAGCAGGCTCCATGCTCACGGATCTTGACCCTGGGATCATGACCTGAGCCAAAATCAAGAGCCGAACACTCAACCAACTGAGCCACCCAAATGCAGCATCCTTTTTGTTCTTTTAAAATACATTAAGGTGGGGGGCGCCTGGGTGGCTTAGTCGGTTAAGCGTCCGACTTTCACTTAGGTCATGATCTCACAGTTCGTGGGTTCGAGCCCCGTGTCGGGCTCTGTGCTGACTGTCAGCTCGGAGCCTGGAGCCTGTTTCAGAGTCTGTGTCTCCCTCTTTCTCTGACCCTCCCCTGCTCACACTGTCTCTCTCTATCCTAGAAATAAATAAAAATATTAAAAATAAAATAAAATACATTAAGGTGGCACAACAAGTTAAGTGTCTGGCTTCGGCTCAAGTCATGATCTCACGGTTCATGGGTTTGAGCCCCGCATCGGGCTCTGTGCTGACAACTAGCTCAGAGCCTGGAGCCTGTTTCGGATTCTGTGTCTCCCTCTCTCTCTCTGACCCTCCCCTCCTCGCACTGTTACTCTCAGAAATAAATAAAACATTTTAAAAAATTAATAAAATACATTGCATCCCACTGTTCTGCTGCAAGGGAATTTTTTAAATGATTTCTAGCTATTTTTTCTAAAACCTAAAACTAAAAAATTTTAGTGCATTTTTTACTTCTAGAGTGATGGATATCTGTTCTGACCTGTCCAGTGTCCCTTTCCTCAGTAATTCCACTTTTGGAGCAGTATTCTGAAGTCTGAAAAACAAAAAGTTTGTGTCCAAAAGCATTCATCGTGGTATTATTTACACCGGTGAAAAATGGAACAGAATAGGCATGCTGCAATGGAAGAATTGGTTACACTGGTACATCCTTATTTCTACAGTCATTAAAAGTCTTATTTTCCTGGAACATTTAAGAGCACAGGAAAGTCATTGTGTTGGGTAGAGGAGGGAAAAGATACAAAAACTATCCTGTATAATGTATAATTCATACTCATTGAATTATACTATAAAATGGTGCATTTTGCTGTATGTAAACTATACAGCAATAAAATAGGGAGGAAAGTTATCTTTTAGATAGTGTAAGGCTCAAATATAAACCAGGGCTTCTCAAACTTGTACTTACAAATCCGTTAAGGGTCTTGTTAGAAATCACAGATTCTGATTCAGTAGGCCTGGAGTGGGGTCTGAACTTGAATTACTAATAATTTCCCAAGTGATGTCAGTGCTGCTGTTTGGAGACTCTGCTTGGAAAAGCAAAGGTGTAAAGTACATACGGGTGCCCCTCCATGTGTGTGGTCCCTGGATCAGCAGGATTCGCATGACCAGAGAGCTTGTTAGAAATGCATGTTAGGCCCACTCCAGAACTGGGTGATTTAAAAGCACCTGTTTTAAGAAGCTCTCCAGTTAATTCTGATGCAGACTGAAGTTTGAGACCAATGCTATGCGCACTGAAAGGCCACCCGCCAGATGCAGCAAAATATCATCTGCTTTTCTTAGGATAATGAGATCAGGACGATTTTTGTTTTCTTCTTTGCATCTTCCTGTATTACAAAAAGCTTTACATGGTTTTTTTTCCAGATGAAAATAACTATAACTTTTTTAGGTTTTTAAAGTAATATCTGGGTTACAGTTCTTGATATGATGCTGAACTCGTTCCAGGTGTTTCACACCGATGGGGTGCACCATTCAAATCTGAGGAGGATGTCCACAAGCTGTGTTGAAAAACTGTGTGGCGGTTAATTGTAGGTGTCAACCTGACTGGGTTAAGGGGTGCCCAGATAGCCTGTGAAGTATTAAGGGTGTGTCTCTTAGGGTGCCTCCAAGAACCAATTAGCATTTGAATCAGACTGAGTAAAGATCATCATTACCAGTGCGGATGGGCACCATCCAATCTGATGAGAACTTAAATTGAACTACTGAGCTGGTGGGGGCAGACTTGGGGGAACTAGTTTCTCTGAATCCTCACCTCCGCAAAGAAAGTCAATAACGGGAGCAGATCTGTGAAAGTGAGGGTTAAATCCCCCTTTCTTGGTTGCAAGGCCACCTACGGGCAGAAAAACTACATTTCCCAGCCTTCCTTGCGGAAGGTCATCCTGGCCAATGATATGTGAGCAGTCGGTCACATGGCCGCTCCCGGGACTTTCTGAGTGAGCCGTTTTTGCACAAATTTCTCCCACCCTAGTCTCTTCCTCCATCCGCTGCCTGGGATGAGGCGGAGGAGGGATGGTGGAGGACGAGGACCACACCGAGCGAGGGGGTTGGAAGGAGCCTGCACCCCTAAGGACTTTGGGGCACAGAGCTGCCCCGCCTCCCTGAACAGCCCACCGCCCTCCTCCTTTTGAATGAGACGGAAACCATCTTCTCTCTTGTTTAAACCACGACTTAGTAGCTGTGCTGTTACAGCCGAACCTAATCTTAAATAATTATAGAGCCAAAGGAGGAGGTAAGGCCTGATGGGGAAGCAGGTCCCCGTGGCTGATAAAACCGCAGAACCTGAGGGATCTATTGGGAACCCGTAGGCTGAGGGCGGGGAGGAGAAGAGAGAGGAGCGGGGACAACCTGTGAACAGAAGGTCGCCTGTCCGGAGGATTTTCAGGCCTGGAAAGAGTTTGAAGGGTCAGACACTGTGCAAAGGGGGGGGGGGAGGGCGGGGGGTGATGCGACAGAGTAAACAAACCAGCGCAACCACGCCTCTGACGCCCGCACCTTTCCCATCCACGCCGAGGGGGAAGGTGAGGGAGGAATTTTACCATTAACCCGTTTGGGGCTTTTCATTTCTACTCAGGACTAGACATTCTGATTACCCATCTCACACCAAATCGGCCACTTAAGTGATCACAGGCTTTAGAGGAGACCAGAGTTAGCAAATGAGGTAGAGTGAGCGTTCGCATCGTCTTGGGGCAGAGATGATCCGCACCGTCCGCCACCCTCCTCCCCCTGCCCATCCACACCCCGCCCATCCACCCGCATTCACCCACCCAACAAATATTTACTGAGCCTCTGCCACGTGCCAGGAACTGTTCTAGGTGCTGACACGGAACAGTGAACAAAGCACCTCGTAGAGCTTACGTGCTAATGGAGGAGATGGGTGCTACTCGGGATACAATTTTTATTTTTTTTTTATTTTTTAATGTTTTATTTATTTCTAGGAGAGAGAGAGACAGCGTGAGCAGGGGAGGGTCAGAGAGAGAGGGAGTCACAGACTGAAACAGGCTCCAGGCTCTGAGCTGGCAGTCAGCACAGAGCCCGACGCGGGGCTCGAACCCACGAAATGCGAGATCATGACCCGAGCGAAAGTCGGACGCTTAACCAACTACGCCACCCGGGCGCCCCTGGATACAATTTTTAAATTACCAAGTATGTTATGTAGTGATCAGTGCAAAGGAAATAAAGCTGAGAAAGGGGATAAAAAGTAAAGGGTTAAATTCCCGTTAGGACGGCTTGGGAAGGCCTCACTAAAAGGCAACATTTCTGTAAAGACTAAAAAAATGTTAGAGGGGTTGTGAGGCCTGGGTGACTCAGTGTTTGGGCATCTGACTCTTGATTTCAGCTCAGGTCATAATCTCACGGTTCGTGGATTCAAGCCCCAAGTCAGTGGAGCCTCCTTGGGATTCTCTCTTGTTCTCTCTCTCTCTCTATCTCTCTCTGCCCCTCATGCGCACTCTCTTAAAATAAATAAATGAACTTTTAAAAAATGTTGGAGGGGCACGGGGAGACAAAATACAGTCATGTGTTGATGATGTCACTTACTGGGTACAACCATGTAGTGCCTGCATATGTGTGTCCATGTGTGACAGAATGGGAATTGGCTCCACAGCCCCTACTGTGAGGGCTGAAGTATCTGGGACAGAGATTAAATATGAACCTGGGCAGGATGGGCCTCTCAGCCCAGCTCCAGATCTTAAGTATGGCCAAGAATGGGGCCATGTGTCATCAGCCCTGGGCAGCATCAGTGACACCTCCTCTCAGGCTGGACAGCGCTATCTGAGAAGGAGAACGGGCCCCAGAGATTGTACAGTCTCCTGATTCTGGCCTATGGCATCAGAGGCTGGGGACAGCACAATGTGACTATGCTACTGACCCCCCTACCCCCCACCTCTGCCATTTTCCAGTCCCCAAAGGCAGACAGATCTGATGGGGTTTTTCCAGGCTGGGCCCGTGGCCTGACCCAGCAGGGGCCATGAGGACAGGGCAGGGACCATTCCTGGACAGTCAGGAGAGATGAGGTGTGTCCCTGAGCCCCCATGGCTGGAGCTGGAGGGTCGGGGGTCGGGAAGCAGCTTTGCCAGGAGCAGGCAGAGGTCAGGGTTGGGAAGGTCAGCCATGCCCCCACCCCACATCCTGTTTTTGGAATGTGGGGCCCCAGCATGTGCTTTCCTTTGGACTTTGTCCAAGGCAGTGTCTCCCCACCCAGGCCTACTCCCAAGGGAACCCTGCATGACAGTGGGGAGGGTTCCCCAGCACAACCATCATTAACCTAGGGTTTTTCCAGGCTGGGCTGCGCCCCGGAGCCAGTGTAGGTAAAGGGCACATTTCCCACCTCCCTGAAATCAGGCCAGGGGGTCCCTGTCAACACATGGAAATTTATACAGAGCCCCATGGCTGAAGGGGAAAGGAAATGTCTTTGAGGAGGAGATTCTTGGCCTCCCCACTCAGAGAGGGGCAGGCATGGTCCACGTCCAGTGTGTGGGCCAACCAGACCCAACCAAAGCCCTGGGGATTGTAAGGCCCCAGAACACCTGAGAAGCCCAGCCAGGCTACAGAGAGAACAGTTCCGTGAGGGGCTTGAGCACGTGGGCTCCTAATCTGTCAAACCAGGCATGAGATGGGGACTGGCTACTTGCTGTGTGGGCAAGTGGCTTAGACCCTCCGCGTCTCAGCTTCCCTCCTGCCAGGGTCGTCAAGAGGATTTAATGAGCTGATCTGTGTGATGGGCTCAGCGCAGGGCCTGGTCCAGAGCAGGGGCACAGGTGGGGAAGGGGAATGATGTGCTTGGGGGGGAGGGGGCAGATTCCTAGAAAGGTTTAGAGGGGACAAACAAAATGTCTCAACCTAGGGTGTCCCCTCCTCAGCCACTCAGGTCACCATGAGTCATCCTAACTCTTCCCCTAAGGGACAGCTTCTCTCCTTACACCTAGAGCTGTAGAATGTGATTCAGCGCCTTATGAGGGCAGAGAAGTCCTTCTATTTATTTTTCACATTATAAAATAACATGCTTATCAGAATCAATCTGGAAATTATAGAAAAGCAGGAAGAAAACAAAAGCTTTTTTGAAAACTACCAACCCCAAACACTCTTGATGCCTTAATGGTTTCCCTAGGGGATTCTTCCCTGGGCACAGGTTTTCTTTGTTCTCCATAATATGGTTGGGACCTTAGCATTAAGACGTAGAGCTGGAAGGAAACTTGGGGGTCAGATGGCCTCGCCTCCTCAGTTGACAAGCCAGGAGACTGGGCCCAGAAGAGCTCAGTGACTTGTCTAAGGCCAGTAGTGACAGAGCTGGAACCAGACCTACTAAGTGTCTGGAGCCCCCAACGCCAGCACCAAACCCCCCTCCAGCCCTGAAGTCTGCCTTCGAAGGTGACAGTCAGTTGATAGTGGATCTAGGCCTTTCAGTTTGGGGTAGTCTGTTCCATGGGCTTCCATAAAGCCCCCTGCCCTCAAAAGGGAGGTTAACCCCCTCCCCCGTTTCCAGGAGGAGACACAGTGGGTGGGATGGGGAGAGGGTGGGTAAGAGATAGAAAGGGAGGGCTGGCAAAGCCCAGCAAAGGGCATGGCCCTGTGTCTGTCCCCAAGGGTGGAGCCAACCAACAGGGCCACCCTGTCCCTTTAAGAGAAGGGGGAGAGCAAGCCCCTCTCTGCCATTCTCTCCTGTCATCCATCCTGGCCAAAGCCAAAAGGGAAAATGAAAGCGGGTCCAGGAGAGTAACAGGTCCCAGCCATCTCCCAGGACCCGTCCCTCAGCTCTAACACCTCAGCTCCAGCCACAGGGTGAGTGTGGGGTCAGGCGAGGGTCTGGGGGCACTGGGAATCTTTGGGGCCTGTGTGAGTGTGTCGGGGAGGGTCTCAGGAAATGTGGGAGGCTGGAAGAAGAGGGACACCAGGGAAGAGATGGGAAAGGGCTGGACCCGTATTCCTGCCACTCCGGGGTAGAATGGCAGGGGACCCCTAGAACAAGGGATAATGACAGAGTTATGAACGTGGGGGGGAACTTTCATGTCCACCAACCCCGCATTCGGAGAGGAGTTCCCTGCAATAAGAAAGGCAGGAGAAATGATGGGCAGAGAAGGAAAGCGGTGAGTTCCCTCCGGGTCTGCTGGCTCCCACCTCTCCCAGGTTAGGCTGGGTCTGGACTCCCAGATTGGAGGCACCATAGTGGCCCATGGAAAGCATCCTTGGGCTCGCAAGGGCACGGCTGGGCTTCTGCTTCTACAATACAGTCGGTCTGGCCCCGCTGATGTCAAGTTCAGTCCCTGCGGATCTAGACTCTAGAGGAGCATGGGGTCCAACCAAGCAGGCCCCATGGGGGTCTGGCTAGAGCACCAGGGTGGTGCTCCTCCCCAGCACCTGTTGGCCCCAAGGAGAAGGGCACCCACAGTTAAGAATCTCCTAACCCCTCCTGCCCCCGCCCCCTTGCTTGACTCCCTCGTTCCCACAAAATCCCGGCTAAACCCAGGCCTAACTGAGCCCCTGACTCACCCCAAGTTAGAGGAGAGCTAGCTAACCTCACCCCGTGGGCTGGGGCGGGGGGGGGCAGAAAGGGGGCGCTGATCCGCGGCCTCTGACGCCCGCCCCCGCGCCCCCCAGCGCCATGGGGGAGTGGGCGTTCCTGGGCTCCCTGCTGGACGCCGTGCAGTTGCAGTCGCCGCTCGTGGGCCGCCTGTGGCTGGTGGTCATGCTGATCTTCCGCATCCTGGTGCTGGCCACGGTGGGCGGCGCCGTGTTCGAGGACGAGCAGGAGGAGTTCGTGTGCAACACGCTGCAGCCGGGCTGCCGCCAGACCTGCTACGACCGCGCCTTTCCGGTCTCCCACTACCGCTTCTGGCTCTTCCACATCCTGCTGCTCTCGGCGCCCCCCGTGCTCTTCGTCATCTACTCGGTGCACCGCGCCGGCAAGGGGGCCGACGGCGCGGACGCGGGGCCGGGGCCGCCCCCGCGCCGCCGCTGCTACCTGCTGAGCGTGGCGCTGCGCCTGCTGGCGGAGCTGGCCTTCCTGGCGGCCCAGGCGCTGCTCTACGGCTTCCGCGTGGCCCCGCACTTCGCGTGCGCCGGCCCGCCGTGCCCGCACACCGTGGACTGCTTCGTGAGCCGGCCCACCGAGAAGACCGTCTTCGTGCTCTTCTACTTCGCCGTGGGGCTGCTCTCGGCGCTGCTCAGCGTGGCCGAGCTGGGCCACCTGCTCTGGAAGGGCGGTCCGCGCGCCGGACGCGGTCGCCAGGCGGCAGAGCTCGACGGCAGCCGCCACCGCGCGCGCCGGGAGGCGCAGCAGCTGCTCCCGCCGCCGCCGCCGCCGCCGGCCCCGCCCTCCGGGCGCCCGCGCCCCGACCCCTGCGGCCCCCCTGCCTACCCGCACCCGGCGCCGGCCAGCGACAGCGAGGGCGGCAGCGGCCGCAGCAAGGCGTCCCTCGCCACGGTCCGCCGGGACCTGGCCATCTAGAGGCGGCCAGCAGGTGCTTCCCCGAGAACTGTCAGGGCCCCCAGCACTTCCTGGGTGCTCTGGGTGGAGTGGGGCGCGTAGATGGAACTGTGGCAGGTCCTTGCTGCCCTGATCCAGGTGGCAGGGAAGGAGGCCTGGGGCTGAGAGAACGTGCAGGAGAGGAGGGCACAGCAGAGCCAAAGGGGAGGTTCAGGTGGTGCCCAGAAAAAACCCTTGTGATACAGCATGCCGACGGCCTCTCCGCGTTCAGACTGAGCCGTGCCTCTGTGTGGGCTCCCTGTGTGGGGGCACCCACGTACACATAGATGTGGCAGGAGCCGTGTGCGCGCATGCGCATGTAAAACCTGTGTGAGCTTTGTGTGTGTGCGCATAGGTGCATGTGAACTGTGTGTATACATCCTATGCGGGCTCTCTGTGTGTGCGTCCGTGTGCGCCCTGCAGGCCTGTGTCTGTGCAGGCGTCTGTATGCCCTGGGTGAGCCGCGTGTGCGTATGTGAGAGACAGAGCGAGATCTCTGATATGTACCGCGTGGGTGGTCAGGATCCGGTGCCAGCAGCAGCCACAGTGGCTCCCTCCCTACCTGCAGGGACATTGCAGGAGGTCCCCCCTCTTGACGGAGCCCACAGAGGGAGGAGCCAGGCGCCCCTTCACACTGGGCAGGCCTCAGTGTGGTAGGGCTTGTGGACACCATCCACACTTGACCTTTCTGCCCAGGCAGGTGGCCAAGCCCTCCCTTTGATGGAGGTAGAGTAGGGGTGAGGGGTAGGGTCAGAGGGCAGGACTCTCCTAGATTCACCCCCTCACCCTGCCGCTGTCCCTCCCCTTCCACCCCCCTTCCCCAGTCCATAAACACAGCCAAGTCCTTCTGTCCTCAAAGCCGCGCTGACATGTGCCCCTGGCCCTGCATTTCCCTGTAGCCACCGCCTTCTTCCCTCCTTGGAGAACATAAAGAGCTACCTACACGGCTGCCTCTTGTCCCCCTCCGTCTCTTCTCTACCCCCATGTGTCTTCCTCCCTCACCAGCCCTGTGGGGCTGCTCTCCGCAAGATCACTCGGGCCCTAAGTGACATCCAGGGGCCACCATCTGACCGCACCCTGAGCTTTGTCCAACCCCCCTGGGCAGGCTTGCCTCCACCCACTCTGCCCGATTTTCTCTGGGTCCCTGGCCCTTCCCTCCTTGGCCTCCTTTCCTTGTGCTCTTCTTCCTGGACTCCCCTGCCTGCGCCGCACACAGGAGCCGGAGGGGTCTTTCTAAATAGTCTTCCTGCTTAGTCCCCCCAAGGGGCTCCCTGTCATCAGGGTAAGTCCAGCACCTACGTGAGGCTTCTGGTCTTGCCCCGCCCGGCCCTGCTTCAGCCCTGCTGCACGGGCTTCCTAACCGTGCCGTGTTCTCTTCCTACCAAACACAGCGACCGGTTTCCTTCCCGGAGGTTGGCACACGCTGTTTCTCTGCCTGGAGCAGCCCCTCTCTGCAGCGCCCCCTCCCCACCCTAGCTAATACCTACCTGCCTTTTGGTCTCATTTGGAAATAAACAGATACTTTCTCTAACAGCCCCCACCCCCAAGTCAGAGCTAGATGACCCAAGGCACCCATACTTCCCCAGACAGAGCACTTCTGCTGGATGGCATTACTCGCTCCTCCGCGATGGCCCCAGAGTAGGTGCTTAGTAAAATACGTGTTGCTAAGGAACCGAAGGTGTCCCAGAGGCCCAAGCACGTATCCTTGTTCATGGTGTGCAATTCTCTCTCTGATGTTGATGAATTAGGTGTGCAAAGTGTGGATCTACGACAAACTCAGGCGGATATACAGCTATTCTCCAGATGTATTCATTCAAGAAATATTTGTTCGGCACATACTATATGCCAGGCAATGTTCGAGATCAGCACCGTTCAATAGAAATACGATGTGAGCCACATGTGTGATTTCAGATGTTCTATTAGCCACATTAAAAAGTAAAAGGAGGGGCACGTGGGTGGCTCAGTCGGTTTAGCGTCTGACTTCGGCTCAGGCCATGATTTCACCGTTTGTAGGTTCGAGCCCCGCATCAGGCTCTGTGCTGACAGCTAGCTCAGAGCCTAGAGCCTGTTTCGGATTCTGTGTCTCCCTCTCTCTCTGACCCTCTCCCGCACAGTCTCTCTCTCTCTCAGAAATAAATAAAAAACATTAAAAGTTTTTTTAAAAAGTAAACACATGAAATTAATTTTAATAATATATTTTCTTTAACCCAGGATATCCAAAATATTATTTCAAACATCATTGATATAAAAAAGTATTAGGGAGATATTTTATATTCTTTTTTTTTTATGCACTAAGTCTTTGAAATCGGGTGTATATTTTATGCTCGGAGCACATCTCAATTTGGACCAGCCACATTTCTAGACTCAGTCACCACATATGGCCAGTGCTGCTGTATTGAACAGAGCAGATCCAGATGTTGGGCTCCAGTGGTGAACAAAACCTGCCCTCGAGGGGCTTACAATAAATATAGCATATATTTATTGTATATAGCAGGCAATAAATATAGTATATACTGCCAGGTATCTCTCAGAGTAAGTGCAGAAAGTGACTGTCCCTGAGGAGTGACACTGGAACAGAATGTAGGAGAGCTAGCCATGAAGCTGGCTCTGGAAGAGCATTCCTGGTGGAGGAGCTGGCAAGTGCAAAGGCCCTGTGGCAGGAATATGCTGGGGTGTTTGAGGCCAGCAAGGAGGCCGTTGTGGCTGGAGCGGAATGAGGGATGGGAGGGGGGGTCACCAGCACCTCAAATGCATCCCAACTGCCTTAGTTCCCTTCTCAGTACTGGCATCTCCATTTCCCCAGGCTCCCTCCATCCACTATTGCAGAAGCCTATCTTCCACCCACCTCCCATGTCCTGTCAATCACCTGGTCCCGCCCATTTTACCACGGAAGCATTTCCTCCCTTTATCCGCTCTTATCCCTTCCGGGGCTGCCCAGGGTCAGCCCTGTCACCAGAGGCCAGAATCACTCCCACAGCTTCTGCTCTGCTCCCTGCAATTCCAGTCCAAACAGCTCACTGACTGGCTTGAAATCCCTCACTCCCAACATGCTCTCCATCAAGTCCAGCTCCTGCACCAGCCCTAGCCTGAGCCCATCCCAGCCTCTCCAATTCACTTCTTCCAGCATTCCACCCCAAATGGTTAAAGCACAGAGCTGGTGACAGTTTCTGATCACATGAAGCCATTTATCACCTCTGTGTCCAGCTGGCTAACTCTTCCCCTTACCCCTTACCCTGGGAAGGAACACCTCTTCCAGGAAGCCTTCTGAAGTTTGCCCCAGGCCTGATTAAATGCCCTGTGCTCCCGTAGGCCCAAGATTTAGTCACCACCTTAGCCAGCTTGCACCCCAGTCACCATTCTTTGGTCAGTCTCCCCTGCCAGTGCAGAGCACATGTCAGACAGCACCGGTCAGACCCCATGGTGGGGTTCCCAGCTGGGAGCAGTTTCCCCCCACCAGGGGACATTTGGCAATGTCTGCAGACATATAAGGACAGCTCCTCATGACAAAGAATCCCTGGGCCCAAAATGTCACTTGTGCCGTGGTTGAACTATGAGTCACTGAGGGCAACCTCCAGCCCC
Source organism: Proteles cristata cristata (assembly GCA_017311185.1). Taxonomy (NCBI): domain Eukaryota; kingdom Metazoa; phylum Chordata; class Mammalia; order Carnivora; family Hyaenidae; genus Proteles; species Proteles cristata. The sequence continues at coordinate 82,672 of JAESUZ010003788.1, read as the reverse complement.
AGCGTCAAAGTTACAACTCCCAGGGAGCATTTTGTAAATGTGGGGGCACCACTACAGTGGTCAAAATGAAGGCAGTCTGTTGGCGTTTGGTAGGGGGGCTGGAAATCCCAAGATACCCTCCTACAACACACGTGGAGGCGCCCGGCTGCCTCAGGTAGAGCAGGTGACTCTTGATTTTGGGTTTGCTTTATGTTCTTTTATTTTTGAGAGAAAGCTTGCACGTGTGTGCAAGTCAGGGAGGGGTAGAGAGGGTAGAGAGCGAGGGAGAGAGAGAGTGAGAGCAGGGGAGTTGAAGAGAGATCTGCGCTGACAGCAGAGAACCCAAGGCAGGGCTTAAACTCACAAACCTCGAGATCGTGACTTGAGCCAAAGTCAGATGCTCAACCGAGCCACCCAGGCACCCCTGATTTCAGGGTTGTGACTTCGAGGTTGTGACTTGGAGCCCCAAGTTCAGTGTAGAGATTACTTTTAAAAAAGAGAGCATGGGTGGCTCAGTCGGTTAAGCGTCCGACTGCGGCTCAGGCCATGATCTCACGGTTTGTGGGCTTGAGCCCCGCGTCGGACTCTGTGCTGACAGCCAGCTCAGAGCCTGGAGCCTGTTTCAGATTCTGTCTCCCTCTCTCTCTGACCCTCCCCGCTCACGCTGCCTCTCTCTCTCAGAAATAAAACATTTTTTTTAATGTAAAAGAAAAAAAGAGAGAGAGAGAGAGAGAAAAGAAATTTCACACACATGGCTTTAGAATGTCCCAGTGGATGGTCACATCGTGAAAAGCCTCTCCATAACTACCTGAGCCCAAAACCTGATTCTGTTTCACAAGTAAAACAGGGTTTTGTGGTTGTGGTTTTTTGTTTGTTTTTGCATGGTTTTATTATACAGTGGCAGCTTTTATTTCAACATTCACTCATACTCCCTAAGTTTCCTGTGCTTCTTGGGGCGCCTGGGTGGCTCAGTTAAGCATCCGACTTTGGCTCAGGTCATGATCTCATGGTTTGTGAGCTGGAGCCCCACATCAGGTGAGCTCAAGCTGTTTCAGGCTCCTCATGGGCAGTGTAGAGCCTGTGTGGGATTCTCTCTCTCTTTGTCTCTCCCTTCCCCCCCTTCTCTGCCCTTCGTGGGATTCTCTCTCTCTGCCCCTCCCTCATTCATACCCTCTCTCTCAAAAAAAAAAAAAAAGTTTACCAGGCTTCTTCTACAGAAGCCATTCTACAGAATTCTACAGAACCATCTGACTTCTTAACTCCCAATATATTAATTAAAAGTAGAAGCAATCACGGGGCGCCTGGGTGGCTTAGTCGCTTAAGCGTCCGACTTTCGCTTGGGTCATGATCTCGCGGTTCGTGGGTTCGAGCCTCGCGTCAGGCTCTGTGCTGACTGCCAGCTCAGAGCCTGGAGCCTGTTTCAGTCTGTGACTCCCTCTCTCTCTGATCCTCCCCTGCTCACGCTGTCTCTCTCTCTCTCTCTCTCCTAGAAATAAAAAAATTAAAAAAAAATTAAAAGTAGAAGCAATCAGGGGCGTCTGTGTGGTTCAGTCCGTTAAGCGTCAAACTGGCTCAGGTCACGATCTCACAGGTAATGAGTTCAAGCCCCGCCTCCGGCTCTGCACCGGCACCGCGGATCCTGCTTGGGTTCTGTCTTCCGCTCTCTCTGTCCTTCCCCCACTTGTTCTCTATCTCTGTCTCAAAACAAATAAAAGTAAACTTTATAGAAGAAAAAAAGTAGAAGCAATCATAGGACAATGTCCTATCTGCCAGGCAATTGTTTCCAGGCATTAACATACTGAAATGTTAGAAAATAGTTGCTGGAGGAAGAGAGCCCTTGCCTCCGCGTGCACGCTGACCGCCCAGACGACCGGATACGTGAGGAGCTGTCGCCACCTGGTGGTTGAAGTAGAAATGGCAGGCAGACCCCACGGAAGGAACTCTTCCTGCCCAGGAATCTCTTCCTGCCCAGGCGCCCCGCTAACCCAACCCCAGACACAGCCTCCACTGCCACCTCTCTGGAACCTCAGTGCTCTACGCTTCTTCGGGGGCATCAAGACTCCAGGAAAGACCTCTGGCTGAGAGGTGGGCATCTGCCGTGAATTCGCTTTGATCCTGGACAAGGGCACTGCTCTCTCTGGGCCTTGATGTGTGGAGTGTGAAGGGTGGAAATTGGTCTCTGATGACGCTACGGGCCTGCCACACTTGACCCTCTCCACCAGGAGCATTCAGGGCCTCCTGCCTACAGAGTGACTAGGCATAGGCGAGGGAAGGCAGGACAGTCCTTGAAGGTACAAGGATGGATGGACTGGTTTTCTAAGCTTCCATCCCAATCTGTGTTGTCAGATTTCCAGGAGCTCCTGACCCAAATGCCCCTGCCAACTGCCAGCTCTGAAGGTCAAGTGCAAATTAGAGCTCCTCTGCCACTTAGGGACCCTCAGACTCAACCTCTGGCTTCCAGGGGCTAAGGACTCTCTGCAGCCAGGAGCTGGCTTCCTCCTTCAGACTGAGATTCCCAAAGAGCTGGGGCTGGCTTCCTCCCTCAGACTGGGGACTCCCTGAAGGTGGGAGCAGCTACTTCTCTGCCCTCCCGACCCTCAGACTGGAGCTCCCTGACACAGGCTGTGTGGACCCCTAGACAGAGGGCTTCCCAAGGGCAGGCCCATCTTGTTCCACCAAAGACCCCAGCACAAGGCAGGCTCTGAAGGCAGCTTGGCCCCCAACGCTCAGACCTGGCCCCCAGCCCCAGCCCCCTGCCCACACACCAGAAGGCAGCGAGGCAGTGAGACTCGGAGGCATGTGTAGAATAAATATAACTTTATTCTTTATCCAGTAGATCTCAGTGGAAAGTCCAACAGTAACAGGTGCACCAGCGGGCTCTAGGGGGATGAGACCCCAACCCCGGGGCAAGGAGGGCAGGGCAGAACCAGCTCCCCCAGCCTGGGGGTGCAGGGGGTGAGGGGAGGGGATCCCCTGGAGGCCCGTCCTGCGGGGCAAGGAGGGGTCATGGGTATGGGGTGGGGGTGGGGCAGGCCAGGGAAACGGAGGAACTCAGGCCAAGTGTGTCTGTCCACCCATTTGTTGGTTGTGTGTGTGTGTGTGGGTGTGGGTGTGAGTGTACATGTGTGTGTGTCTGGGGGCGCTGTGGGCAGTGCTGGTGGCTGTGAGGCTGGGGGACAGGGGCCACTTGAACCCCTTGGCCAGCCCCTTCACAGTGGGGGGGGGGGGCTGGAGGGCTTCGATGACATGAGCCCTAGGGGGAGGCAGCTCTGCCAAGGCCACAGGGCTGAGACACACACACGTGGATGTTCTGAGGACCCCCCGCCTTGCTTTGCCCCTGCCCCGTCTCTCCTGGTGAGCCCCCTCCTTCTAGGGGCTGCAGGAAACTGTCCACGCCCAGTGGTTAGGCGGGGGGTGGGGGTGGGGCAGACCTTGGAAAGTTAGTACTTCACAGTTTTAAAGAGAAAACTGAGGAGGAAAAAAGGCTGGGGAGGAGGGCTAGGGGGTGCGGGGACATGGAGAGCAAGTGGGAGCCCCTTCCGAGCCGCTCCCCTCTCCCAGGACCCACCCCCCTCCAGCTCCGGATCCAGCTCCCCCCAATACACAGCACAGATTCCTTCAGTATAAATGTGCTTAAAATGAAAATTCTTATTAAAAAAATCAAAACCAAAAAAAAATTAAAATAAAAACAAAACCAGCGAGAATTAATACCTGGGGGTTGGTATGGCAGGGTATGTACAGGGGGAACCCCCCACCCCTGGCCCACCCCCTGTCACCAACCGAGGCAGGGGGAGGTTTCCCGACCGGGGGGCAATGGCTTGCGGGTTCTGAGTATGGGAGAGCCAGATCCTGGCATTTGCTGGTGATGAAGATGTGGCAAGGGGGGCAGAGGGCTGTCTTGATGAACACCAGGCCCCCAGGCTCCATCCTGAGGCCCAGGCCCAGGGGTCCTCACTCAGTTCATGACCTTGCCCTTGACGTCAGCCCAGGCTGCAGGAGCAGCCAGTCCATCTGCACCCGGGCCTCCATCTGAAGAGTCGCCACCTCCTCCCTCCTGTCCCCCAGGAAAGGGAGGACAGCTGGGGGAGGGGGGCAGGGCTGGTGGGGGTCACATGGTTGGTAGAAAGGCAGAGAAAAGCCAGGGCGTGGGGTGAGGGCTGTGTCCACGGGGCATGGGCGGTCACGGGGAGTGGGCGGCCGGGCTGCTTCTGTTTGAGCTGGGGCTGAGGCTGGGGCTACAGCTGCCAGGGGCGGGGGCCAGGCCGCCCCCATCTCGCCCCCCGCCCCCCGGCTGTCCGCTCAGAGTGTCCAGGCCCTCGGAGTTCTCCAGCATTTCCTGGATGAGAGGTGGCATGGAGCCCGGGATCTCCATCTTCAGCGTGATCACCCGCTCAGCCCCTGCGGGAAAGGAGGAGCAGAGGTCAGTACTGGGCCCCTGGCCCCAGGCCCCATAAAGCTCTGGGAGGGAGGGCACAGGCGTGGGAGGCCTGGTACTACCAGTATCAGCATCCACTGTGGACTGAACTCAGGGCTCAGCTCTCTGACATAAGCCAGCTCTCCTAGGCCCCCAGGTCTAGGGGCAGCAGTATTTCCAAACTCATGCTCTGGGGTCGGACTGCCTGGGGTGGACGCTGGGCACCTTTCCTAGATGCTGAGTGTTTTGGATTCTCCTACTGACACCTCAAAACAACTCTGTAAACATCATCAATTATCCCCCAGGGAAATTGAGGCTCAGAGCTGGTTAAGTGACCTGCTCAAGACACACATCCACAGGGTCTGGCTGCAGAGCTATGCCCTCAACCACCACACAGAGGTGACACTGCCACCTTAGAGCTCACAGCCAGGTCACCTGGGCACGGTGAAGTCCGGGTGAGTGGGGCATCGTCCTGGGCCCAAAGACGTGGCGTGCTGGCTCACAAGTGGGGGGCTGGACTCTGGGCATGGGCAATGGGTCCCGGGCCAGGTGTCGGGGTCCAGCCCCGGCAGACACACAGGGCATCCTTCCAGGTGCAGGAGCCTCACCCTTAGCACTGATGCTCCGCAGGTCCGTGATCTTCATCAGCATCTTGGGGAACATGTGAGGGCGGCTGGGCCTCCGTTTCCGCACATAGACCTTCAGCGCCTCCAGCAGCGGCTCCTGAAGCATGTCCACCCTGTCTGGCTGCTCCAGGTCCTGCCGGTCTGAGGAACCAGATGCCCCCTTGAGCTGCTGCCTCAGAGACGCAAGGCACACAGCCGCGCTCCCAGCCTTGGCCACGGGAGGGCGCACTCGCGCAGGCCACAGGCTAAGGATCTCTGCTCCTGGGACCTCCCCCTGCAGGGCCGTGGATGGGGCCTGTGTGCTGTGAGAAAGGCCCCAAGAGGCTCTTACATGTGAGCGGAGAAGAACTGGGGTGGGGCTTGTCCAGGGCCCTCTCTGACAACCCAATTTACAGGGATGGGCCCTCCGGAACACAGGCAGTGGCAACCTCAGCAGAAAGCGGCGGCCCAGGTGGGTCTCACTCCCTCCCATCATGAACCCCATCACAGTATGTCAAACTCCTAACAAAATAATAACAGCAGCCAACATTTACTGGGCCGTACTGTAGGCACACTCTGCCTTACTTATTACCCTCTTAATCCCCCCATCAACTTTATGAGGTGGAGACCATTACTGCCCCATTTTAAAGAAATAGGGCCTCAGTGAAGTTCAAAACAACTGCTCAAGGTCACAAGCTGGCCAGAATTTGAACCTGAGTTGTCTGACCTTCAAGCCTTCACTCCTAAGTCCCCTAGAAGGAGCACGGCCCACAAACAGGGAACCAGAGTTCAGGTCTCCACCGCCACCCCCTTGCTGCGTGGCCATACACCAAACTCTGCCCCTCTGGGTTCTCGGTCTGCCGCTCTGAGAGGGGCCTGACAGAGGCCAAGGTCCCTTTCTGATCTGACCCTGGGCTTCTCCCTGGAAGAGACTCTGGGGGCCGCCCCACCACCCTGGTCCTGCCCCCTGCAGCCCCGTGCTCCCTGCCCACCTCCACAGATGAGACAGATGGCACTGAGAAGACCAGTCTCAGCATCATCCATCTCCAGGGGCAGCAGCTGGTTGGCGAAGGCGAAGACCAGGTCCGTGAGGGGGCCGAAGCCGGCATTGTGCATCTGGGTCCGGTTCAGGGTCAGACCATCTGAGAAGGTCATTGTGTCCTGCTCGGGTGTGTACCGCGTGCAGATCCGCAGGATCTGGGTGCAGAGGATGCACGGGTTCAAGGACTTGACCCCCATCCCTCCAGCACTTCCAGTACTAGCCTCCCCCACAGGATCACCTGGCAGGTGGCCAAACCAGTGCTGTCGGATAGAACCTTCTAGAACCTGCAATGACCAAAATGTCCTAGGTCTGCACTATGGAAGCAGTAGCCACCAGCCACAATGTAGCCACTGGGCACTTGAAATGTGGCTAGTGCGAATGAGGAACTATGTTTAATCTTAATTAAACGTAAAGAGTCACACACAGCGAGTGGCTACTGTATGGGACAGTGCAGACCTAGATCACGTGGTCTCCATCCATGAAGAGAATTTAGAAGGAAATTAGAATTTTCAGGAGGCAAAGACCACAGCAGGTTCGCGTCTACAGTTCCCGGGACTGGGTTCACAACACAATTCCATGAATGTGTATCAGCTTCAACCATTTCACACCCTGATCCAGGTTTGAAACTCCTGCATCTGAGGCATAGGGACAGGAGATTACCCAGAGATGCCACACTCTGCTCCTCCTACCCACCCCTACCAGGAAGCTGCAAGCCTCGTCACCTCCCAGGTTCTCCTACCCTGGAAGTGGCCAAGAGGGGACAGGTGAGCTGAGCCCATGAGGGAGGGGATGGAGGCGAGTCCTTCCAGCCTTGGCTTTGACAGTCCCCATCACACACATCCTGCCTCCAGCCCCGCCACCCTCTGCCCCACTAAATGCCGTGCAGTCTCGTGAACCCAGCTGGTCTCACACCCCCTTGGGCCTTTCACACCCCGTTCCTAAGTGAGAGCCCTCTCACATCCCCCTTCTACACAGCTCGAGATGCCCCCTCCTCCAGGACGCCTTCCCCGGGGCCCTGACTCTTGCTCCCAAGAGGGAAGGGACAGCCCTCCCCCATCTCTAGCCAGCACTCAGCACAGTTTTATAACTTCTGTTTACAGATCTGCTGCCTCCACCCACAGAAGGTTCTCAAAACAGGGGCTGGTGTGTTCATCCCTGTTCCTGACACTCAGCTCGAGGCCTGGCCACACAGGGGTCCTGAATCTTTATTAGAATGAAGATGTGGGCAGATGGGTGGTGGGGTGGAAGTTCCAGTGGAAAGATGAGGTGGACGTGGACGGATGCAAGTATAGGTGAATTAGTGAAGCATGGGCACATCGAGGTGCTGAGCAGCTCAGTGGACAGGTGGACGCGTTGGGGAAAGGAAGGGTGGACCCTGGGTGGTGGGCATTTGGATAGATGGATTCCAAATGTGTGTTTGGGAGGGCAGTTATTTGAGTGGAAGGACCTTCTCCAAGGTCTCGGGGGCGGTGCCCGGGTGGGCAGGGTGCAGACCCTCACCAGGATGTCCAGGCAGGCAGCCTTGAGGAGGGTGATCTGGTCGGCAATGGTGAGGGTGGTAAAGCCGGGCAGCTGCTTGGCGAACTCCACAGTCTTAATGATGCACTTGGTGGAGAGTTCACTGAACTTGTCCCAGAGGTCAATGTCCAGAGAAACACGTTGCTCTGAGCTGTTGTTCTGGGAGGGACGGGGGACAGTGAGGGCCTTCTCCTCATGTACCCCTTTCTCAGCCTGGCTCCGCTGCCCCCACAGGCCCGCCCTCCACCCACTTCACTTCCTGAGAGCCCCTGGATCAAGACTCAGCAGGAGGAAGGAGAAGTGGGGAAGGGAGGACACGGAGGCCCAGGCAGGGGTGGGGAGGGGTGAGATGGGCCCCGTGGCACTGGGTGCATCCCACCCTGCCAGGCCGGGGGAAACCATACCGTAGTGTATTTGCCCAGCTGGCAGAGGGCAGGGAAGGTTTCCTGGTGCGCTTTGCGCACCTTCTCGATGAGCTCCCCCACCTCAGGCGTCAGCGTGTAGCTCTCAGAGCACTCGGGCTTGGGTGCCTCCTTCTTCTTCTTGTTCCTGTCGTTCCTCACAGCTGTGGAGGACAGAGGCTGGGGTTACAGCAGGTGCGGGCGGCGGCCATCCCTGCCTGAGCTCCTCCCACCAGACAGAGCCGCTGGCTGCCACAGAAGCCACCCAGCCAGGCCTGGCGCACGCACACGGGAGCACACACACGGGAGCGCACTTGTGACCGCGCACATACGAGTACATATGCAGGTAAGGTGTTGGCACACAGCCCACCCCTCCACGCCCACCACCCACATGCCAAGTCCTGCCCCAGCACGTGACCACAGCGCACACACCCCTCGGCCAGCCCGTGACCCCTGTACTCCCACGCAGCCACACCAGCCGCCACTCCAGGGGTGCAAGGTGTCCAGGGCTGAAAGCAAGTGTGCGGCCGGTCCCAGCTCCGTGCTCTGCCTCCCCCGCCTCCTACTCCCTCTGCTTCCAGGAAGGACTGGTTCCTGCCTCCGCTGGCCCCCAGCCCCCCTGGCAGCAGTCTCCCTGGGGGTCCCTGGGGCTGGCTCTGAGCAGCTCCCCAGCCTGAAAGTGGGGGCCGGGCAGGAGAATCTCTCGGCCCATTAGCCGGGGGAGCTGACAAATCACCAGGGGCGCTGAGCCGCACACACCACTCGGCTTTAAAGAAGCGATGGGGTCGTTACCAGCCGATTATCCCAGACACACAATCACTCACAGGGCCAGTGGTGGCGGCTGCTGACGCTGGAGGAAGAGAGGGTGGGGGTGGGGGGCCCAGGGAGGGGGCAGCGGGTGGGGGTGGGGGGAGCTGGCATAATTTGGAGATCACTCATGTCGATTCTGCAAATTCAATAAAGTGCAAGGGAGAGGAGGGAGAGGGAGAGGGAGAGTGGGGGGGGATAATTTGGGAAGAGAAAATTGCAGCTGTGACAAGACGTTTATCATTCGGAAGCTTTAATTCTATTGAAATGGCAGCTGCTCAGCTCCGGGGCACAGAGCAGCCGGAGAGGAGGAGGGAGGGAAAGGGGGAGCTGGTGATGGGAGGGAGAGGGGGTCCCCACCCTGGTCCTTCTGCGCTGAAAAGCTCTGGGAGCTGGGAGTGGAAGGCGGCAGAAGCAGTGGGAGGTGGCCGCACCAGGCCCTGAAGGGAAGGGTCCCAGGCTGTCACCCACTCTACAGCGTAGAGCCGCCACTTCCTGGGTGCCAGACCACGCGTCCTCTGCCTCCCTTGGCAGGAGGTGGCAGGAAGCTGGCAGGGCCCCTCTGCTCCTATCTGGGGCTCCTCGTGTCCCCTCCCCACTTCCTCCCTCCACTGCCCTCCCCACAAAGGGCTCGGGGGTCCCGCAGCCCCCTCCCCCACCCCATCCCCCAAGGCTCAGGCTCCATGGCAACGGCCACGCAGACAAGGAGGCGTCTGTCAGCGTCATTTATCTCTGACATCATCAATCACCGGTCACCACGGCAACACCCATGATTCAACACAAGAGGGTCTCCCTGTCCAGCCCTCCCTCCCTCCCTCCCTCCACTGCGCCTCAGCTGAGCCCAAACTGGAAACCCCCATTCCTCTGGGACCTGAGAAGTCCCAGTGCTCTTTTCCAACTCTAGGTCCCAGGCTTCACCAGACAATGGCTCCCTGTGCCAGCCACGCACCCCCCCCACACACACACACACAGACAAACACCAGCCGGCACCCTTCAGTGCAAGCCCTCCCCTAAGGTGCATGATCCAGAGGCCGCTGGGTATGCCTGAGCCCCACCCCAAAGCTAAGCAGGGCCTGGAAGCACACCTGCACGCACGCGTGTGCGAGGACACACGGCCACCCGCACGCAGACACACAGCTGGCTAGATGCACAGACAGACAGACGGGTCCCTGCAGCTGTACACAAACCGTCCTCAAGCACGAGCCCGCACAACCCACCACCGACCACCATGCCCTCCCGTCCACACACACACAATCCACCCGCCCCTAGTCCCATGGCCTCTCAGGAGCACATCAGGCCCTGCCTAGCGCGGCGCCGGCTCCGGGCACTGGGGCACTCACACTCCTTGGACATGCCCACTTCAAAGCACTTCTGCAGCCGGCAGTACTGGCAGCGGTTCCGGGTCACCTTGTTGATGATGCAGTTCTTGTCCCGGTGGCACGTGTACACCATGTTCTTCTGGATGCTGCGTCGGAAGAAGCCCTGGGTATGGAAGAAAAGGAGTCAGGTCAGCCGCACCCTCGGCGGGAGCGGTGCAGGCCTGTGGCCCCGGCCTTGGGGGCCGAGGGGCACGCTGCCTGCTGCCCCAAGCCTTTGGGGGCATGCCCGACAAGGTGAAGAAAACAGTCCAACAAGGACACCCCCAGAAGAACCCCCAGTGCCTGCCTCAACACCGCAGGTGGACAGTGGTCTTCCACACACCTGGCTTCCTCCCTCCCGGGGAGGAGGACCTCAGGGCTGCTGGTGCATCAGGATAAGGGGCAGAGGGGACTAGATGGAGGAAGGCAGGGCTCTGGAATCCAAGCCCCACACTCAGAGTACAGGGAAAGAGGCCACAGAGGGACATACGCAGGCCAGCCAGAGAGGTGGAGATGCACACGTGATCAGGAGTGAGGCAGCAAGACACATGGCCACTGATCAGGCAGATGTCCGTGACCACAGGCAGACCTGGGCAGGTCAGGGGCTGCACACAAAGGCTGACCAGAGACAAGCGACCAGGGACAAACTGGGAACAGCCAGACAGGACAGGCGGGGACACACATCCAAAGCCTTGTGCTTTGCCCTTCTCTCTGCCCCACACTCCACGCTGAGGGGCAGTCCAGTGCCTCAAAGCCTCAAAGCTGTACAGCTTCTGAGCCCCGATCTCTGGGGAAGGAGCCAATACAGATGCTCAGGCACTAGGGAGAGGAGAAGAGCCATGCCCACAGCCGCCGGAAAGATGGCAGCCACATCTGCACCCTGGGGCCTAGCGTGGGTGCGGGGAAATCCAGTCAGACCCCGGGGAGCCCACAGCCTGGGCACCTGAAAGAGAGGCCAAGGCAGGGCGCTTGCTCCGAGCTGCCTTCTGCCAGGCTGCCATGGTGAGGTTCAGGCAGGGCCACTGGGGGCAGGCCTCCTGGGTCCCTCGCCAAGACCCAGTTGGCAGCCAGCTCACTATGGCAACCTGGGTGGCAGCAGAGGGAGCGCACGCCCTGCTGGCTAGAGGATGGAGACGGAGAGGGGCTCAGGCAGAGGGGGGACCTCTGCTTTGGGGGTTCCTGATCATCCGTGGGAAGTTTCTAATGCAGTCTTCCTCTCCTCCAAGGATCTGCCACCTTCTGCCCAGAAGGAAGCAAGGGTGGCAGTTTCAGAGACATCTCCTCACCCCCCACCACCCCAGCATACTCCAGGACGAGGCAATGGGGACATCCCACTTATCCAATCAGAACTGCTCTTCCCAGCGACCCCCTCAACTCACCTTACAGCCCTCACAGGCGCTGACCCCATAGTGGTAGCCCGAGGATTTGTCTTGACAGACAAAGCAAGGCTTGTAGATGCGGGGTAGGGGGGGCGGCGAGGGAGGACTGGGCACTATCTCTTCGGAACTGCTGCTCTGGGTCTCAATGGCTAGAGAGAGAAGAGGGGAGGGGCGGTTAGAGACCCAGGTCACCATCCCTAATACCATACCCACCCTGCCTCTCCCAGCCTTCACCGCGGCTCCCTGGGCTCTCACTGTGGGGCAGGGACAGTCTCAGGAAAGCTGGGACTTCTCAGCCAGACTTGGAGAATGAGGCTGCCAATGACGCTTCCGGCTTCCCATCACTCCTGCCTACTCCCCCAGCACCCCACCTTCAAAACCAGAAAGATCACGGGATAAACCATCAGATTTGTATGCAGACGGAGCTACACTTGAGGTTTGGGGGTCAGAGTCGGCCTGGCTCTCAAGCCCTGACCCCATCTCCCCCAAGTTAGGAAGGAGTTAAGGTCTGATGAGGAGGGAAGGAAGAGGACACAAGCTGGGGGCAGAGGAAACTGGGGTCAACAGGATATTCAAAGCGGCCACTCCCCCACCCCCTCTGCTTCCGTTCCCCCCCTCTCCACCCCTTAGCCAGCAGCCACAGCCCCTCCTCCACCTAAACAATCCCCTGGCCAGGGACCCAAGGCAGGGTGTGCAAAGAGGAGTCGCCCATGTCAGAGCAGAGCAGAGCAGGTAGGGATTCCCCTGAGATAAGCAGGGGAACCCCTGGAGGCAGGGAGAAGAGTCCTTCTGGGCCCCGGAAGCCCACTGCTCCAAGGTGCCCCCTGTCTAGGGGGGAAGCAGCATGACAAAAGGGGATCTGTTCTTATCAATGCTCTGTCTGTCTGCCCTCAATACTATGTCCGGGTTACTACCCTCCTCCCCCCTCCGGTTATTCAGCCTCAGGAGGGCAAGTGGGGTGGGGGTGGGGGGAGGGGTGGGGGGTGACCCAGCCAACAAGGGCAGCCCCCACTAGCCAAATCCTCCCCAGTGCCTGGCCCCCTGCCCATCACCCCAGGCAGAACAGAGCTGAGCTGGGTGGGGGCTGTCTGCCCAAAGCCTGAGCAGCTGGGGGTGGTATCACGCTGGATGAGAGCTGTGACCGGAGGCAATCCCAGATTCCCAAGGTGCCACCCGGCATCCCCCAGAGGCCTTTGCAGAGTCTACTTGTCCAGCGCCAAGGAAGGGCATGGATGCCTCCCTGAGTAGGTAGATCCCGGTCTCCTCCCACAACCCAGAATCCTATCTAGTCTCATCCCAAACTCCAGCACACAAGGTTCTGGAATTCAAAGGAACTCAGAGCAGCTTCTGGTCCAAGCACCTTACGGCAATGAATCACAGGGGCCCCAAAGTCCAGGCACAGAGAAAAGCAGTAGCTGGACACTGGGGGCTGGCTGCATACGAACCCCCCTTACCTGCAGACACACCAGGAGCTGCCAGGCCGCTGATGACCGGGAACCAGGCCAACAACCTTGGCAGGGCTTTCCTGGCTCTTTGCAGGGCCTGGGCACCACTTCCCGGGTCAGCCTGGCTGACCAGCACTGCTGTGGTCCCGTGCCCTGTCCCTGCCCAGAGGCCAGCCTCCAGCAAAGGAACAGTGGATGCCCACACCTCCACCAATCCACAGCCTCGTCACTGACCTCCCCTGGCCCTCTGCTTCTCACCCCAACACTGAACTGCCCTGGCCTGGCTTTCCCCCCACCTCACCCTCCCAGAGGCCAGACAAGCAAATCAGACAGGCGAGAGGCCTGAGAACAGCTGCTGGGGGGGGAGGGGGAGCGGGGTTGGGGGGCCTGGGTGAGACCAGGAGGCAAAGGGGTGAGTGACAAAGGAACTCTTTGTTGTGCTAACTTTTTCCAAGACGTAAAAGGAGTAACAATAGACAATCCAGACTGGGGGGGGGGTCAAGGACAAGGGGGTGTGGGGGGGACCATGGCCTAGAATCCCAGCTTGCTTTCCAACAAGCAGAGGATGAAGGCACCAATCTCCCCTCCCCTGCCCTCTGCATCCACCCTTTGCCCTGGGCCCACCTCTCCAAGGCCCACCTCTAAAATGGACCAGACAGGAGAGGGAGAAAGGACAGATGGAGCTTTGGGGTACAGACTGGGACAGAGGGAGAGGAGGGCATGGGGAGACACACAGGATACCATGATGAGAGACAACCAGCCAGGGACTGACTAAAGGGGAAAAGACCCAAAGAAATTTGGACCTAAGGCAAAGTCCAGAGGGTGTTTATAGAACTTAAAAGCACGTGCTTTTTAAAATCGTTTTCGTTTTTTGGCAGGATGGGGGAGATGAGCCGAGGTGGGAGCTACAGTCTGGGCTGGGTGAGGCCTCCCTGCAGCCCACCCCACTGTGGCTGGCTGCCTCTGAGGCTCTAGCATGCTCTGCACCCCCACATCCAGCACATCCCCACCTGTCACCCAGGTAACAGCTTAGAGGTTTGCACTGCGCCCTTTGAACCTAGAGCCCTGGCCCAGTCTCCACTTCCCCAGCCTCTGGCCAGCAGGCTAGGGAAGCTGGTGCGGGGCACTCTGGGACCCTCCTGGCCTCTGCAGGAATTAGGACTCAGCCTTATGTCTGCACACTGGACCTCTGGGGAAAGCACTGCCAGGGCCTGGCCCCTCCCTGCTCACCATCCTCCCAAGAGGCCCCAGCCCACAAATCTCTCCTCTTCCCGCAGAAGAAGGCTGCAGAGCGCCACACCTCGGCTCCAAGTCCCAGCGCCCCTCGGAGGGCTGGAACCAGCCCAGGAAGCCAGGCGTCCCCTCCCGCCAGCACTGCCAGGTGCCCCTCCCCCGTCCTGGGCGGGCAGGGGCCCGGAGGCAGGAGGCACAGTGCTCCGGATTCCCCACGCCCCAGAGCCATTCGCAGGCTCGCACAAGGGGCCGGTTTCCTGGAGGAGATCAGCAGGAAATCAGCCGGGCCCCCGGCCAGCGGTTCCCCCCCCCCAATCCAGCTGGCGCCCGCTCCTCCGCAGCTCCCCTCGCAGCCCCTGGGGAGGGCTGGGGAGGGGGCACAGGGCCCTCCCCTGCATCGCCCCCTCCCTCCCCTCGGGGGAGGGTGGGGTGGCTCAGGGTGTAGCGGCAGGGAAAGAGGCCCCTAGCCCAGCGCCCCGATAACCATCTCTCCCCCTCCCCCCACCACGGGCATCCACGTGCTTCACATTCTTGGACGTCTGGGAGCGGGCGGAGGCGTGAGCGGTGAGACTGGTGGGGGACTGATGGGGAGCCGCATCCTGTGTACCCCTTGTCCTCCAATGCCCCACAACAGCGTCTCTGGGGAGGGAGGCGAGTCCCCAGGGCCCTGCAGGATTGAAAGGCTCTCCTTCCTCAGCCAGCCTGCACTCTCTTCCCATCTTGGGTTGCAGGCGGCAGGAGGCGGTGGAGAACTCAGGTGAGCAGGCTGGACGGCCTGTCACCGCAGGACCTCCGCACACACCAAGGGATTCCTCCCAAGACAGTTGTGTGACCCCGTGTACGACAGGGTCAAGTCACCACCAGAAGCCTCCAGGTCTTTCCTGTGCCTCAGAACAACTCCCAGCCCACAGCTTTGGGGCCGAGCCCACTGGCACCACGACCAATGACGCATACACACACCTACAAAGGGACCATGGGAACAGCGGAGCCCAGACGTCTAGCTCTACCTAACCCCAGACAGTGTGTGGGAAACAGCCCTCCACTTCCCCATCCCCAGCCTCACCAAACCCAAGGCCTGCCGGGACTGCATGCTCCTCCTCCCCTAGCAGTCTGGGGCCACGGGAGAGCTGAGCTGTCCCCACGGGGTGAAGGAGGAGATGGGGGCAGAACCCAAGGTCTCTGATCCCAGCTTCCCCCTAGTCTTCTGGCACAGGCGGCCAAGGGGGTGGAGGGGGTGACCGCAACAGCTGTGCCCCAATTATCCCACTGGGGAGGAACACCTTGCTCCAGCTGTGGAGAGTGGGAAACAGGGTCCTGGTGTTACCTCTCCCCTTTGGCTAAAGTCAACTGGCACTCACACCACTCACACCCCCCTCCCTCCCGGCATCCACGGCCAGCAGCCTCCCAGCCACGCGGCCCCAGAGGCAAAGGTCAGGGGGCAGGACAATAGGAAAAGCTGCAGATGAGGTGGCTCTGGGAGGGGCCCAGGTGGGGTGTCTCTCCACTTCAGGTCTCTCTTCCTAGAGCGAAGGGGGCTGGGGGCTGCAGCCGGTCGGGAGGGTGGGAGAAGCTCCAGAGAAGAGACAAGCCCCGAGCTGGGAAAGGGAAGAAACCCGAGCCAGGTAACAATAGCCCTGTGGCGCCGGCTCCCTCCCGCGCAGGTACACTACCTCACAGCTGGGTACGAACACGCCCAGGTGTGCACCCCAGGCGCTCACAGCTCCCGAGGGTGCACGGAGCCCCTCCCTTCCAGAGGAGCCCCGAGCCCAGACGGAGGACAGCAGGAAGGTGAGCGGGCTGCCAGGGCTCAGTGCCCCTCTTCGGGTCAGCCCAGTGCCTGCCCCCATCCCTAAGTGAAAACTGGGTAACAAAAGGTCACAGCTGGGTTGGCAGGGAATGTGTGCCCCAGACCCACAAAAAACAAAGTCATTCCGAGAGAACAAACCAGTTTAGGATTAGGAGGGAGGGATTCTTCCCACCAGAGCAGCCTCTCCTTTCCATTCCTGGGACAGAAACCTTACAGATGCCAGCCAAGGGTCCCGGCCCAGGGCAACCCTCATATGGACAAGTGCCCTCCCCAATGTGAGGGGTGGTGAGGATGGCAGACGGGGGTCAGAAGTTGCCTCTTCCTGCCACACCCCACTGCCAACACCAAAGACCCAGTGCGCTTCCCCAACAGGGACTATAATGACACAAGGGCAAGGGCTGGGGGCAGCAGCTGTTGCACAGGAGGGGGCTCTCCCCTAGCCTTTGACGGGTGGGATCTAGGAAAGAGGCCCCTCCTCCTAGAGCAGATAAGCCCACAGATAGGACCTTCACCCCACCCTCCAGGGTGGGAGAAAGGACCACTCTGCCCTGAAGCTACTGGATTCCTAGCAAAAAGATTACATATAAAGTGGAGGCAAAGGGCTGCACTTCCCCTACAAGAAGCAGCAGAACAGATGAACAAATGTTTCCTGAAGGGAGGAACCTCTAAAGTTCCTCAGCCCTAATGTAACAGAGATAGCGCCCCGGGGTTACTTAGGAGGCTCCAATTGTCCAGCAAGGGCACCCGAGTTTCAGCAACAGAGACGCGAAAGTGAAAAGTAGAGACAAGGCCCCCATCGAGCCCCAGGCCTGCACCCCTGGTGGGAGTGGCAGCTCCGCCACCACCACCAACCCCCGCCCCCCCCCCCCAGCCGCTACAATGGGAGAGGGGAGGCCGGTACCTACAGTGGTTTGAGCCATTCCAAAGCGGAGTCCGGAGCGGGGTGGAGTAGGGACCAGAGGTAGGGAGCCCTTTCTCCGGGAGCAAACAGGCCCGGTTTTGGTTATAAAAATCCACCACCAGGAAGGGATTGGGGGTGGGGGTGAGTCCCCCCACTTCCACACTCTCGTACATCTTCCCCGCGAAGACAAGCGGTCCGGGCGGGGAAGTCCTGCGCGCCGCCTCCCTCACTCAGCCGGCGGCGCCATCCTCGGAGAGCAGCGGGGGGCGAGGGGCACGTCCCCCTCGCCCCGACTGGCGACCCGGGCCGTGGGCCGCCCGTCGCCCGAAGTCCTGCGTCTAAGTCGGCTGGTCGCTCCACCAGTCCCAGGTGAACAGTGGGGAAGTTGTGTGCGGGGCGGGGGCGGGGGGTGTCCCTTGGCTCCCCCCAGGAACGCCCGCCGGAGGCCCGGGAACTCAGCGGCTCCACCTCGAGGGGGCTCCCGTCTCGAGTCGCATGCTGTCCTAGGCAGAGTCCCGCGGCTCCCCAAGTGCGCCGGCCGGGGGCGGGATCGGCGCGGGGCACGGGCGACAGGGGGAAGCGCCGGGCACTTCCTCCTCCCCGCCGGGGCTCTCGGGGCTTCTCCGGGGCGAGGATTCCGGGTGGGGGTGGGGACCCCGCACGGCTCCGCCTCCGCCAGGCACGGGGCCGCCGGCCGACGCTAGGTCTCCGAGGTGCTCGCTGCGGCCCCCCGCCCGGAGCCTGCGCGCCCCCACCCTGGCGGCCCCACCCCCTTTCCTCCGCCCCGTCCCGTCCAGGCACCGCCCCTGACTTAACCCTTGCCCGGCGGGTCCGGCGGGAGAAGCGCAGGGAACTGACAGGGAGAGGCGGGCTGGGGCGGGCGAGTGGGGGGAGCTTGAGAAGGGGGAGGAGAGAAGGGGGGACGGCCTGGGGAAAGGCAACAGAGGAGGAGTACGCGGAGGATGGACGGAGGCAGGGTACGCGGAGGGGTGGGGGCTGCGCGCTGAGGCAGGAACGGAAGAAGGGCGGGAGTCTACCCCATCCCAGTTCCGGCTCCCAGCCTCCCCAGTGGTTCGGTCAGTCCCCGGCCCGGCGCTGGTGGGGGAGAGGTGACGGGGCGGGGAGGAGAGGGTGGTCCCGGTGTCCTCCCCGTAACACCCCCCCCACCCAGCCCAGGCCTCATTTGCCTAATGCAATGCGGCTGAACTCTCGCTGAACTCGCCTGGCGGCGCCTCACCTCCGGGTGACCCACCCACCGCTGCCCGTGACATCACCCGCTCGCCAGCCCGCCCGCGGGGCTCGCCCGCCGGCCCTCGGCCCGCTCGGGCCAGGCCAGCGTCCCTGGAGCCGCGGAGAGTGGCCGCAGGAGGCGAAGGGCCAGGGCGCGCGTGGCCAAGTGTTAGCGCCACGAATGCGGCGTGCAGCGTGTCCCGGGTGTGACATTGTGCAGCCCAGACGTAGTGTCGGGATGAGACACCCGGCTTGTGTCATTGTGTGTGACATCATGTGTGATTCCGGCCGCCCGCCTGCCGGAACCCGACGCGGCAGCGCGTCTGCTTTGGCACAAACGTTCGCAGAAGGGGCTCTCCTCCCCACGCTCTGCGTGCTTCCGGCGAGCAAAGCCCCGCCCAAGGTGTCTCCCAGCGACGGAACCAGGATTGGCCCCCCACCGCGCAGTCCAGCCCTGGAGAGAGAGAGGAGGGGCTGGTGCCTTCCAGCTGACCACTTCCTCCCGGAGGCCCTCGGGATGCCGGTTTCAGTGGAAAAAAGGTCTAGGTTAGGTAGGTCCGTGAAGGAGGGGGGATTCCCCCTAGAGGAGAGGGTATCCTGTTACTCCCACTGACACTGCAGCAGAGCTCCCTCATTCTAAAAAGGCATAGGAACTGACAGGCTTCCCAAGAATATTCTTCTAGAAACCAGCTTAACGTGGTTATTAAATTATTAAATCCTCGGAGCAACTCCAAGAGATAAGCGGGCATTTTTCCTATTTCACATATAAAGAAACTGAGGTCTCAGCAAGGCTAGATGAGTTGTTCAAGTTCACACTGCTACTAAAGCTAGAATGAGCATTTGAACTTTTCTGCTGCCGAAGACCGTACTCCCATCATGCCAGGCTGATTCAAGAAAAGGTATTTTCTGAGTATCTCCTATATGGATACTCGGGTGAGTCTGTTCTAGCAGACCTTAAGAAGCAACTGCCATTAAGCAAATAATTGTATATAATATATATTTTTCAGTGGAAGAATCTAAAGATGATGCCATATGTGTGTGTGTGTGTGTGTGTGTGTGTGTGTGTGTATATATGTAATTGCACACAGATAATTGATGTTCTGAAACAGCTACAGTAGGCTTTGAAGGAGAATTACTACTGCAGGTACCTAATTTAGGTTGAAGGGTCAGGGAGGACCTCAAGGCAGAGACCTAAAGAAAGAGAAGAAGTTTATAAGTCAGGCAAAGAGTAGGAAAGAATGCGGTCCCAGTAAAGGAAGGAGCCTGTGCAAAGGTCCTGAGGTTAGAGATGTTGGTGAGTTCATTCAAGGTACTGACAGAGGACTAGGGTAGAGGCAGCATAAAATTCAAGAGGAAAACAGACGCAAGACCAGGCTGGAGAGGTGGGCTGAGGCCAGACCAGGTGCGCCTGTTTGGGATCTTCTCTTAAATGCAAGGAGAAGCCACAGAAAGCTTCCAAACGGAGGAGAGGCAAGATCTGATTTACAGTGTTGTAAGATCTTTCTAGCAGCTCTGTGAAGAATGGACTGTAGGAGGGCAAGAGAGACCAGTTAGTAGCTGCTACAATAGTCCAGGGAGCATAAAAGGGCAGGGGGAAGTAGCAGTGAGCTCTCTGGTGTGTGGCTTTGCAACAGCCAAGTTCCCAAGACTGTGAAGTACAGTCATCTACTGGTCTGGTGGACAGGTGGCTGTGGGGCTCCAAAGTGACGTCCCACCTAAGTGAAGTCTGGGATGCAGGTGGAATGCTGGGGTCTGGGGCACATATGCAAGCCCTGGCAGTGCTGAGTGCTGGGGAAGAGGGCAGACTGCTTCCACAGCCCTTGGTATCTTTCCTCCCAAACGACACAGCTCCTGGGCACCAGTTATGTGCTGGGCTCTGTGTTCACTGCTGCGAGCTTCTAAGGGAGCTGAGTCTGTCCCTGCCATCAAAGACCCAGTAACTGGAAAAAAAGCTCCCAAATGATTACAGCTCACGGCAGGAACTGGTCGGAAAGAAGTCATTTCGTGGGACAGAGAGGAGTGTTCTATAAGAAAAAATAAGGACGCACAGGAATTCAAAGGTGGGACAGTGCAGCGTGGAATGGGAGACACCTGTGAAGGCTTCTGGAAAGAGGCAGCATTCAGGATGTTCCTTAAAGGATGGAGAGGATTTCTGGAGCTGGAGAAAGTCCAGAAAGAAGTCCAGGTGAGATACCTGTTCTGGGCAACAGAAAGGTCATGAAGCATGTCAGAGAAGAACACAGTGTCCTGAGGCATGAGGCACGGGAAGAAGAGGGGAAAAAAGGAAGGTTCTGGCGGCCGATGGAGGGCTCCAGACACAGCTACCCAGGCCTCCTCTGCTGCTCCTCTGTGACTTTCCCCATAGCGCCTCCAGGACTGGGTGTTTAGTGGGCCCTCGGCACGTGTGGTCTGAACTGAACGGGCCCCTACTTGTTCCATGGCCCCTCCTGTCCCCAACCCCATCTTGAGGAGATAACAGAAAAGCATGAGGCCTGGAGCCAGACATGGGGTCCCGGTATAGGGTGGCCATCCCCAAAGACAATGACCCCACTCCACCCACCTCATCATCACTGCTCTGGCAGGATACTTGAAGCTCACCCGGGCTCATCAGCCAGCAGGTCACCGTGGCCTCATATCAACTCAGCCAGCCGGGAACACATTAGGAGTCTTGCTTTAAAGAGGAGGATACAGACTCAGAGGATGGGTGACCTGCCCAAGGCCGCACAGGAAGAACCGTCTTTTTTAAGATTTCTGCCCACAGTACCTTGGTCTGTGGGCTGGTTGAGGTTCTCAGCAACCCCGAAGTCAAAACGGGGAGGAGGGGCACCTGGGTGGCTTAGTCGGTTAAGCGTCCGACTTTCGCTTAGGTCATGATCTTGCGGTTCGTGGGTTCGAGCCCCGCGTCGGGCTCTGTGCTGACTGCCAGCTCAGAGCCTGGAGCCTCTTTCAGAGTCTGTGACTCCCTCTCTCTGACCCTCCCCTTCACACGCTGTCTCTCCCTCTCTCTCTCTCCTAAAAATAAATTTAAAAAACATTAAAAAAAAAAAAGGGGGGGAGGAGAGAGCCTTTATCTCTGATCTAGCCAGGGCCGACCTAACCTGTCTGCCTTGAGACACCCAGCTCCACTGGCTGTGCCCGACTCCATGGAGGAGTAGGAGGAAGGAGGCTGTGTGGGCACCGCCCCAAAGTGATCTGCAGAAGGGAAACACTTCCTCTTTCTACAGATGCTACCCCCTAAAGGTAGTCCTAGCCTGCACCGGTGTATCCCTGAGTCCTGCCTGAGGGAGCCCATGCATTATCACTGCTCCCAGATAAAAGGTGAGGGGCCCCGTTTTCATTCAAAATCCCTTCCAACAATCTTTTGGCTGACTCTGCATTTTGGACCCCTGGAAAGGCACTGCTAGCAATACCCTCTCTCCCTGGGCGGTCTCTCTTATTGTCCAGGGAAAGAGTGGACGGAAGGGAGGGTGGGAGGAAGAGACTAAGGGAAGGGAGTGGCAGAGGGGAGGAAGAGGGGCTCACCCCCTCCTCGGTCTCCCCAGTCTCCGGGCACACACACTATGAACATGTGGACAGAAAGGAAAAGTCCTGACCGGGTCTTTTGGGGTTCTCATCTCTAGCTCCTCTACCGATTGCTTCCAACTTCCCTGCCCCCACCCTACAAATTGAAACAAAATAAGAATACACTCTGTTTCTACAGTGTCTGTCTGGAGGTGGGGGGGGGGGTGGCGGGAGGATTGCCTACTGAGCTCTGCAAACTCCTGTGGGCTGCAGCAGGCAGATTCGGGGGTGGGGATGGGTGTGAACAGATTGTATCCGCAGTTTCCAGGACAGGATGGAGATCTGGCCCGGGCCGCTTAGGGCTCTTTCCCTCCAGCCTTCAAGATCCAAAACACAGAAGAGGGGGTGTGGCTTGGCTGCCATCCCGACGCCCCCTACTGGGGGAAAGCAGGAGGTCCGGGGCAGAAGTGGGACTCAGCCATAGGAGAAGGGGGGTTCAATATTGGCCCTGACGGACCCCTCCCCCCTCTCCTAACCCAGGAGTGCCCACCACGATACCCTCCTGCAACTGCCTATCTGGATGGTGGAAAACAGGTCAGCTTTAAGGCTCACTTAACCCTATCACTTAGAGTTCCTCAAATGCAAATGGGGATAATGACCCTCTCCCAGCATCACAAAGTCTGGGGCACATAGTAGGTAGGTGCTCCACAGATGTGAGCATCCAGTTCTCTCCAACTCCTCCACCTAGAAGGGGCCTGGGTCCCCCTTTCACCATGGTAACGGTACCACGCAGGAGACAGCAAGGATGCAGACGACAGGATGCCACAAGCAGACGCAGAGCTGAGAACATTACGATTACGTCCCTAATCTCAGCCTTTGAGGGAGGTTCTGGTAATATCCCTGTTTTACAGGCCAGGAAACATGCTCAGAGAGGTCATCACATGTAGCAAGTGGCAAAGCCAGAACTCAAGCTCCACTACCTACTGCACAGCCTGCACAGAATTCCTGCAGTGAGCAACAGAAAGGGCAGGTTGGTTCCCCGCTCCCCTCCCCCCAGCCTAGACGGGCGATAAGAAGAGACCCTGACCTCCCCAGACACACAGTACAATCCACAGACCTCTCCCCTTTAAACACTCTATGCCCTAAGTCACCGCCCCCTCCAGCACACAGACTGACCCCCACCCCCCAGCTCTGGATTTGATTCTTCCAAGTCACACTCAGCTCTGACCTTCTCACCCCATACACACGAGCCATTAACCCCCTTCCCAACACACACTCAGCCTTGACCCCACCCCCACCCCTAAAACACACACAACCCTGACCCTCCCCACAATGCACACAGACTCCCAACCCTCTATAGTAAATACCAGTCCTCAGAGATCAAGCCTCAGCAGCTCTGGGGAGGTGGGGAGGGAATCCTGTCCCATCTCTGGGGCCTCCCACTCTGACTCCCTGACTGGAGTAAGAGAAATACCCCTTCCCCAACAGTGACCCAGACCTGTCATTCCATAGGCCACCGGGGTCTCTGAAGGGTCCACCCAAGACACCCAAGGTCCAGTCTCCGAGTCACATGGGAAGGGAAGAGGGACTATGCAAACACCTTTGTTGGTAGGAAATGGGAGGAAAGAACCTCCCTTTTGAGGTTTCCTACAAAAAGGGTGACCATTGCTGTCTGCAGGAATGGGGGCCACCAATGTCTACCTCTCCTCGGAACTGCCTGACCCCTGGCACCAGCCCCAAGGCAGGGAGAGCAGAGAAATGAGGCTGCCTCCCATCTCCAACACATATGAATTTTGATCTGTCACGCTTCACTACCCGGGGCTGAGGAGCTTGGGTCACCAGGCCAGCCAGCCCTGCACAAGAAGGAGGGGGATGCCTGGCTCCCTGAAGCCCATGGCTACACCACTGGTCCCAGAGAAGGAGAAGGTCAGGGGAAAGCTCAGAAGCTGGGGGTCTAGGTAGGAAGAGAAGTTGTTGTTTACTAGGAAGAGGGGAGGGGCTGGGAAACCCACAGGCTCACAGAGGGAGGGGGCAGGAAAGGAGCATTGCCCAACCTGGGTGGGGAAAGCCAGAGAAGGCTCTACTTGCCCAAAATGTGGGCACCCCACCCAGGGGGGAGAAGGTTACCAGGGTGGGAAGTGGGGGACCCGGAAGCCCTCCCCACCCACCTCTAAGAAAGAGGAAGAAGCTTGCAACATTCAGAGGAGGACACAGCATTTGCTCTTTGCTTGTCTGATACGAGATGGGCACGAACCCAGGCCACCCAGGCCACCTCCAACTCTGGGCAGGGCCTGGGGCTCTGTTCCTATCACCTGGAGAAGGACAAGTTACCCCCAGGCACCAGGTTGCAAGCCCCCCACTTGTCCCTCCCTAGAAAATCCCACCCTGGCGGGGAGCAGACACTCCAGTTACTCCCGCCAAGAATACGAATTCCAGTGTCTGCAGACAAAAGGAACCACAGACATGCCCACAACCCCAATTCCATTCCCCAGCAGCCCTGAACCCGGAGACTGGCCCCCCTAGCCACCTAGCATGGGCTGGAAGACTAGGCCAAAATCGGAGTCCCCCCAACTCCAGGTCGCCGTGCCACTGCCGTATGAGGACAGTTAAGAAAGGGAGGAAACAGAAGGTGGAGTATGAATGACACTGCAGTGGAAACTGAGGGAGCATCTGCCTGCCCTCTGGTCCCAGGCCAGAAAGAGGGGGAGCGTGCAGGAGCAGACACGGAGCCCCTGCTCTGGCAGCCGGTGGGGCCCGGGAGGGAGGGGCCGTGGCGGAGCCAGAGGAGGAGGTCCAGGAAGCGGTGGTGGCGGTGGGCAGACGGCCAGTGCGGGCAGCGCGGCGCCCGGCCAGGGCCTGCCCCAGGGACAAAGAGACTCCCTGGCTCCGGCGAGAGTGTGCTGCCCCCACACTGAGAAGGGGGCACTGACCCCGCCCAGCCGGGCACACAGGGTAGTGGTGCCAGGCAGCCTGCCAGGGGCTGTGGGAGGGGCAGTGGGTGCCCGGGGCAGGGTGTTCGGTCCCCGCCCGCCAGGAGAGGTGGGACACGTTTCCCAGGTCAGCAGCTGACCGACCAGCCAGCCGTCCACGGGCCATCCTGCTGCTTCCAGCCCCTCCCGCCCCAGGCCAGGCCCCTGCTCCCTCCCTCCTCCCCCTGAGCCCTGGCCTGGTGCCCAGCTGGGCCCTGGGGGCCAGAGTTACTGTAAGCGGCCTGGCAGGCCCGAGGCCTGGACTCCGCCAGCTGGCCATAGCTGCTGCCACCTCCCACTACCTGGCTCGGCCAGCCGGGGAAGGGTACCGAGACCCCCGTCCAGCCAACAGGCGACCCCCATGGCAGGGGGTGGAGTCAGCTTGAAAACACAGGCCCTGCCAAGAGCATGCAGGCGTGCACAGCCAGAGTCCAGGCCGGGTGCCCCCTCCTGGGACAGCGGCCCTGGCCACCAGGCAACCGTGGGTGGAGCTGGCAGGGAGGGGGGAGGGAGGGGTCATCAGCCTCCCGGGCAGTCTGCGCACTCAAGCTCTTTCCCTCAGAGGGGTGGGACGGAGGTGGGGTGCCACTCTCAGGAGACTTGCCATTTCCACCAAATGTCGAGAGGTTTGTTTACCCGCCTCCGGCCTCTGTGTCCAGTTCTGGGAGCTATTTATAAGGCCCTCAACAGCACAGCACAGGAGAGGGCGCCAGGAGCCCCGAGGAACGGCACTGTTGCATCTCTCCCTCGGCCGCCCCCAACATCACAACCACCACTGTTATCGGCCTGTGAGTCTTTCATCCTTGAGCCACCCCCCTCTGCCAACGACAGTCCCCCTCATCTAGAGAAGACGCGCAGAACAGATGTGCCTGGAGGCCTGCTGCCCTCCACAGCCGCCTCCCGCCAAGCCTCCCGCCACCCCACTTACTGGCTGGGGATGGTGTGCTATAGCCGCTGACTGGAAGCTGGTGCTGGAGAGTGGTCAGGGCGCCTGGCGGTGAAAGTCCACCCAGCATTGGCGGGAAGAAGAAGGCGTAGGGGGGCACCGGGTACCCATTGAGGTGCCCTCCCCCAGGTGTTGGGCAGGAGCTGCTGTTACTGGCCATGCCAAGCAGCCACAGTCAGAAGGGCAGGCAGGCAGTCTGGCAGGAGGCTCGGAGGGGCTTCAGGCTGCCCCTCCTCGGGGCATGGGGCCTGGGCCCAGCGGGGGTCTGGGTGGTCGGCCCACCCTGCCCCCCTTCTGTCCTGGAGGTTCTGTCCAAGGCCAGCAGGCTAATCTCAGCCTCCTGGATCCACCACCCCCCTGCTAGAGAGGGGGGCGCGTGGGCTGGGGGAGGTCCCAAGAGCTGGTCCTTTGGTCAAGCAGTTCTGTGAGCTGACACTTTTCTGGGAAGGTCCGGAGCTGGCCTTCAGGACACTGAAGAGGATGCCTCTCCCAGATGGGCCCTGGCTAGGCGGCTGGGGGGGCCATGTTCTGTGGCACTGCAGAAAAAGGAGAGACAGGTGAGTGGGCACTGAGGAGCGGGTACATGGGCATTCCCCGTGGAGCTCCCCAACCTGGGCGGCCGGAGATTCTCCCGTGGCACCCGGCTGAGCAGACAGTTGGCACCATGCCTGGCTGGCAGAGACAGCCCGGGAGCAGGGCCCAGACACTGCTGGGGGTGGCAGGGTAGCACAGCCAGGCTGGGGAGACAAGGACAGAGCCCAGAGCCACAAAGGGCCTCTCACCCACAGTCCTGAGCAGAAAGGTCAGGGTCTGCCACCCCAGAGGATCCCTGTGGCAGAGGCCAGCAGCCGGCCCTCCTCCTTCCCCCAGTGTGGGTTACCTGAGGTCAAGATACAAAGAACCGTGTGCCTCAGGGGAGGAGGATGGGGAGGAAAAGCCGCTTCCCTAAAGCATTGGCACTTCTCAGAAAAATGACTCCTAGGCCAGGGGGCCCCTCTTATACCACTTCCCCCCAAATTCCAAGCCCCAGCACCCCAGATGGGTTTGTCCCACAGGCCTAGGGAGGAGGCCCGTTGACATACACACAAATAGGGAAATGGGAACCAAGGACTCCTGGGTATCACCTCCAAAGGTTACCAGCATGATGGGCCGGGGATGGCCAGTGTGGAAGAAGGGCAGGGACTGTCCCGGGTCATCCCTACCCCCAGGGAAATGAAAGGGTAAGGGAGACTGACGAACTCGAAGTTCACCCACATACTCGGTCAGCAAAAGCAACATGCCTGGATGGGGTGGGAGGTGGGCGCAAGGGGAAGGACCAGATGGCCCCCCACCATGTGTGTATACAGATCAGACCCTGTCTGAACAGCTGGAATTGGAAGGACATGCACAGATAACACCATGGGGAGTTACAGAGATGAACCCAGAGATTCCATGACACAGAGAGACAGAAAGGCAGCAACGAGGGCAAAGAGAGAAAGGGGGAAGAGAGAAGCATCCACAAGAGGATGCTTCCAATCAAATCCACCTGTGGTATAGGAACTACATAAATACAGGGACATGGACATATTTATATAAAAATACATATACACACATATATGGCATACGTATGGCATTGTATATATGCAAGGACAAAAAAAAAAAAAAAAAGACAGACAAAAGGAAACAGCCAGTTAAAACCACAATGAGGGGCGCCTGGGTGCCTCAGTCGGTTGAGCATTCAACTTCAGCTCAGGTCAAGATCTTGTGGTTCGTGAGTTCGAGTCCTGCATCAGGCCCTGTGCTGACAGCTCAGAGCCTGGAGCCTGCTTCTGATTCTGTGTCTCCCTTTCTCTCTGCCCCTCCCTTGCTCATGCTCTGTCTCTCTCAAATAAACATATAAATAAATAATAAAACTACAATGAGATACCACCCCAGACCTCAGATCCACCAAGATGACTATAATGAAAAAGACTAATAAGTTGCCGGCAAGGATGCTGGAGAAATTGGAACCCTCACACACTGCTGGAGCGAAAGTAAAATAGTACAACCGCTTTGGAAAACAATGTGGCAGTTCCTCAAAAAGTTAAACAGTTACCTTATGATCCAGCAATTCCATTCCTAGGTATCTACCCAAGAGATATGAAAACGTAAGTTAACACAAAAACTTGTACTCCGGGACCGTTCATACCAGTATTCCTCACAATGGCCTTAAAGTAGAATGGACCCAAATGTCTATCAGCTGATGAATGGACACAATGTCCATCCATGTGCAAACTATGCTGCCAGAAAAAGGAATGAAGTACTGACATACACTACCACATGAAAACAGTTATGCTAGTTCTGAAAGGCTACGTACCGATGATTCCATTGATATGAAACGCCCAGAATAGGCAAATCTATAAAGACAGAAAGTAGACTGCAATCACCAGGGGCTAGGGGGTGGGTTTGAAGGAAATGAGAGGTGACTGCTGATGGTTAACAGGTGTCTATTTAGAGTGATGAAAATTTTCTAAAATTGATGGTGGGGATACTCGCACCACTCTGAGTATACAAAAACCACTGTGGTGTACACTTTAATGGGTGAATTTTACAGTATATAAGTTATATCTCGATAAAGCTGTTAAAAAAGAAGAAAGGAGGGGCCCCTGACTGGCTCTGTCAGTAGAGCATGTGACTCTTGACGTCGGGGTCATGAGTTGGAGCCCCACATTGGGGGTGGAGTTTAATTAAAAATAAAAAATATTAAACAAAGAAGGAAGGACGAGAAAAGGAAAGAGAAGAAAGGAAAAAGGAAAGAAACAAGGCCACAAAGACCCAAACGAAGGACTGCCTCCATTTCCAACCCCTGTTCCTCGCCCCCTCCCCCAACAAGCCTAGGCCATTACAGGTTCTAAGCTCCAGGCTCCAGGTGCAGACCTGGAGCCCAGGGGACATGCACATGGCCAGCGTTTGGCAGAGGACCATGCCTGGGATGGAGGAGTTCCTGCCAAGGCCACCGTGGACAAGGCCAGGACTTTGGGGCCCAGCTGGGCCAGGCTGAGGGAGGGGGAGGGGGGGAAAGGTACTCGCTAGGGAGGGGGCAGCTCCCCCAGGAGTGAAATCTGGACATTGGTAATGACCATGATTTTTACTGGTGCTAATTATGGCAACCATAAGGCCTCTCTCCTTACTCCTGAATGAGGTACCCCCTTCCCTCCCCAGGCCCCTACTGATTCCCTCCCAGGCTGAGAAGGCTGACGTCAGAGGAACAGGGGCCCCACCCATTGGGCCAGCTGCCACCCCAGCCCCCCCACGCCCCTGTGGGGCCCCACACAAAGGGAACTCTCAAGCTGAGGGAGCTAGGCAAGGGAAGGAGGGGTTGGCTGAGCCTCATCAGGGTTGACAGTCAGACTCTCTCCCCCAGAAACTCACGCATTCAGGTCTATGGAAAGCATCTGGGTGGGCAAGAGCATGCTTGCGCGCCCCGGCCTGTGTGTGTGCGGGCACGCACGTGAAGAGAGGGAACCTGGAGATACCATCTCTCCACACCTGGGCTTCATCACACAATGAACATGGCTCAGGGCTTGTGTGCACGGCCCCGGGGACACAGCTCCCCGTAGACACACAACCACAGCCCCACCGTTTCCCAAACGGCACATTCGCTGACCCTCACACAGCCAGGCTGGCCTTTGTACCTGCCTCCCTGGGGGCCCAGCACCCAACACACACTGAGGTGCACCTTCAGACAAATACACAGATGGGGTTTACATCCACACAGGGGCTTGCCTCCCTGAGGTGAGGCCCAGGAAGCTGAGGCCCCATAAAGCCATTCACTCTAGACCCCAGGCATCCTGACTCAGCTTCTGGGGTGCAGGGGGTGGATTCGGTCAGTCCAGTCTGGACCTTCTGCATCCCACCTCTGCCCCCAGAGGAGAGAGGACTACCCCCTCCTTAATGCTTCAACTCTGCCTGTGAGGAGTCAGACATGGGACCAAACTTCAAAACTTCCTGCTCTCCAAAGCCACACCCCAGTGAAAGACTGGAGGGCCTCCCCAACCCCATCAGTGCCTCATTATCCCTAACTCAGCTCAGCCTGCAAACTCTAGTGCAGAGTTACTCAGCTCCCCAGGGAGGACCTTGAGCCATGCGAGGGTGTAAAGGTCACAGAAATGGGCCAAGGGCCAGGCTGGCCAGGGAACAAGGATGGGTGAGGGCAGGGATGATGGGGGCTGGGCCAAAGAGCACAGACTCTGCCTCCGAAGCTCCCTCTGGAGCCATGACCCTTGGGGAGACACCTGGGCCCCAGCTACCTGCACCCAGGGGTAGAGAAGACACAGTCAGAGAACTGAAACCACCAAAGAAAGGGAAAACAAACTACCTCCAACCTCCGCCCTATGCCCACCAGCTCCACTGCCCACGGGCACCCTCCCTCCCTCAAGGCAGAGAAAACCACAGGCCCATCTCTCCGATACACTGAGCCTCGCCTGGGCATGGTAGGAGGGGGTGGGGGCTGGAGTGCTGGGTACCAGCCATGCACCCTGCCCACCGGGACCTCCCTCACTCTCAAAAAGTGCCAGGATCCCTCCCCCACTGGAAGGCATCCCCAGGTGCCCATTCCTTACACCCCCAGACTCACACACCTAGAGAAAAAGACAAGAGCTGACGAAGCCATGAAGATGGTAGAAAGAACCAGAGGTTTTAAGGGTCAAATCTCAGCTCTGCCACTCTGGGTGAACTTAGGCAAGTCAATTAACCTCTCTAAGCATCTGTTTACTCACTTGCAAGCTGCCCCTCTCAACAACTGGTTGTGTGGTTTCAGACCTGTGAGTCTGGAAAGCACCTAGCATAGCATGGGCACACAGGAGGTGCTGGGCAACTGGGCCCCTTTCCCCACACCTCTCACCACACCCGGTGCCTCCCTGGGCCATGTGTCTGCTCTCCCTTCCCTCTTCCCAACCAGGGCTAGTGTCTGTGGACAGGGCCCGGAGAGAGAATTACCCATTTTCCAGGGTCTGCTTCCCCCCAGACTGAGAAGAGGGATGTGGGTGAGGGATATTCTGGTGTGGGTGGAGGCCCAACCACAGCACTTTCCCAAATTCCCTTCTTTCATTTCACAAACCAAAAAAGGGAAACCTTTAGGATTTGGGGAGGGGAGGAAGGGAAGAGAAATAAACTATTTCCTTTCCTATCCCCAGAGAAGAGGAGCCAGGGGTCCCCAAACCCAGCAGGCCCAGCCCCTCTTCTTCATGGACTCCCTCCTTGCAGCTCCCAGGCTCCTCTGCAACAATGGCTCCCAAGGAACAGAAGGCAGGCAGTCCCAGAGAGGCCGAGAGACAGGGACCCAGGGACAGGGACTGAGCAGCTTAAAAGAAAGGGAGACAGGGGCTTTCTTAAGCATTCTAGACAGCCAATGAATCATAGGCAAATGACACACAAAGCTCAGCTCAACTTGAAGGGGGACCCAGGGGGACCCACAGGACATGAATGAACCCTGGTAGAAATAAAGACCTGGACCCTCTGGACCCCCAATCAGACCAGGAGTGGACAGGGCGGGATGGGGCAGATTTCAAACCAGAACGGTGGGCTGGAACTATTTATAAACTTTCCAGGAACACACACACACACACACACACACACACACACACACAAAGCCACAACTTCTCCCCTCCTCCAAGCTCTTCAGATCTTCAGGCAGGGTGTGGGGCACAATGATGATCACTACTCCCTCTTTCCCTTTTCCAAAGGCTCCTCTGGTCAAGGCTTTCACCCCTCTCCTCCCTTACAAGCCCACAATCTGCCCACTCTGGTCCTCTGTCTACCTTTTGCTCACCAGAGTCCCAGCTTCAGGGAGCCAGCAAGGCCAGCCCCACTTCGAAAGAGATCACCACCCCAGGAGGGCCTGGACCATACCGGGACAGGTACACGGGGCACCTCTTTCTCTACCAGACCCTTGCAATGCCAGGCCTGCCTCACTGGAGCTAGGACTTGTTTAAAAACCTGCCCCCAAACACATGCAGGCCCTTAGCACATCCTCGGAGGGGGTGAGGGGAGGGATGAAGTCCCGCAGCTTGCCCTGGATGCTGCCACTGCCCTACTGCCTCAAGATGCAGCACGCAGTCACAAAAGAGTGGGCCTGTGACGGGGCGCCTGGGTGGCTTAGTCGGTTAAGCGTCCGACTTTCGCTTGGGTCATGATCTCGCGGTTCGTGGGTTCGAGCCCCGCGTCGGGCTCTGTGCTGACTGCCAGCTCGGAGCCTGGAGCCTGTTTCAGTCTGTGACTCCCTCTCTCTCTGATGACCCTCCCCTGCTCACGCTGTCTCTCTCTCTCTCCTAGAAATAAATAAAAATATTAAAAAAAAAAAAAAAAAAGAGTGGGCCTGATGTCCCTTCAACCTGTGCCCCACCTGGCCCAAGGTTCTGTCCTAGCTACGCAGGGCCACCTGACCTCCACGCGCCACAATCTCAGCAGTGACTGATTACCAAGCAGAAAGGGCAACTGGGTAAGCCCAAACCTAGGGCAGGCCAGGCTCTGGGAGGAGGAAATGGTGGTCTTGTGAGCACGACAGCACCTCCAACTCCCGCATCCCCAAAGACGGCACCCCAGAGCCCCCAGGGAGACATGCTCAGGACCTCCAAAGCTCAAGGTGGCTGAGGGGTCCCCTGGAACCCACTGGGTCTTCTTTCAGAGTAGAGAGTAGGTGAAAGGGCAGGGGGCAGCCCAGGCCTTGAGGAGAGGGAGCAACCTACGGGGAAGGAAGAAAACAGGAAGAGGAAGAGATGAGCCTGCCGAAGCCACAGCCAGACCACAGGAGTGTGTGGACCAAACAAAGGCCCCTCTGTCCAGGCAGGGGACCAAGGGGGCATAGACAAAGGGGAGCCCCCCCAGCTTGGAAACCACCGTCCTTATACCCAGCCTGGCACGGGGCTTTCCCCACCTTCACCTTGGCAGCTGCCCCCTCACCACTTGTCTCCCCACTATACCATGCAGGAAACACTGCTCTCTCACAATGGGAGCACACAGCAAGGGTGTGCGTGCGTGCGTCCGTGTGTGTGTGTGTGTGTGTGTGTGAGAGAGAGAGAGAGAGACAGAGACAGAGAGAGAGAGACAGAGAGAGAGAGAGGCTACAACAATCTCCGCCCTCCGCAATCCCCTCAGCTCTGCCCTAAACCTGAGACTGCCAGATTCTGAATCCTAGGGCAGAGTCAGCAGGTCAATCCCCTCCCAGCACCCCTCCCTGGGGACCTCGACTGCAGGGAAGCCAGGAACGCCCCCCTCTCCTGCCTCAGGATATCCTCTTGGCTCTGACCCCAGACCAGGCCTGAGTCAGACTGTACCC
The DNA here is from genome assembly GCA_017311185.1 of Proteles cristata cristata. Taxonomy (NCBI): domain Eukaryota; kingdom Metazoa; phylum Chordata; class Mammalia; order Carnivora; family Hyaenidae; genus Proteles; species Proteles cristata. The sequence goes on along the minus strand of JAESUZ010003788.1, from coordinate 49,843 downwards.
CGCCCCATACCCCTCCATCCATTGACCCCCCAGGAACTTCCTACTCTGCACCCGCCTGCCAGTTGGAGGTTAGAGCTAGGAGGAATCTCTTCTCTTCTCCATCCGTGGCTGAAGAGGGAAGCCTACAAGTGGGTGGGAAGAACGGGTCACAAAGTCTTATGGCCTGCCCCTTAAAGCACAGGGCCTTCTTCAGGCTCAGACAGAAGCTGGTACAGGCTGTATCCCCACCCTCCACCCTGAAACATGCACACAACCTGCCCAGTGCCTCCTCCCACTCCAGCCTGTACCCCAAGAAATCACAGAAGCTCCCTGGGGAAAGTAATTTCCATGAGAACACAAAATGGGAGAAGGTTCCAAAGGTAAAAGGAGATAGGGAGCAGAGGCTCCACGAACCTGTGATGCACCTTTGAGGCAGCGCGAGCTAGGCTGGAGGGGACAGGCTCACACAGTCAGCCAGAGTCACAGTCTCCCCAACACTGGGTCTGAGTAGGTGGCTAGTACTCCTTCCCACAGACAGAAGTCTGGGGGGTGGGGGGGGCCCATGAGGATCTGGGGCATCAGAGACCACACACACTCAGCCTCAAATAGCCCCCAAGCCAGGGCCCCCCTCAAGTCTCTCCCCAGCTGTGGCCCTGGGGGGAGGGCAGCTCCCTCCCCACAAGAACCAGGGTAGTGCCCACAGGCGGCTATCTCCGTGGCAACCAACAACAAACATCCCTGGAACCACAGTGGGACAGGAAGTGACAGCCACGTGACAGGAAGACTTTTTTTTTCCAGTGTGTGGGGGGGGGGTGATAAAGATTGTTAGCAGCCCCTGGAGAATCAGCTGTCCCCTAAGTTTCCCCCACTTGGAGCTGGAGGGAAGGGGGCCAGCTGGGAGGGTGGCCACCCCCTACGGTAGTGTGTGAGGTTGGCTGCATGGCCCCTCCCTCCGGGCCTGCCACTCACGGTTCTCCCCCTTGCTCCCCCTCCCCTCTACTTCCTGCCGTGACTAGAGATCAGAGAACTCCCCACCGCAGCTTCCCCTTCTCAAGTCTCGATTCCTGGGCTGGAGGTTTCACCGTGGGCCGAGGGACAGAAGGAAGGAGGGCTGGGGATCTGCGGTAGGACCCAGGGGACAGAGGCTCCGGGGGAGGGACCAGGAGGGAGCCACTCCTAGGTAGGTGTGTACACACAGGCACACAGAGAGTGGGTCACGGTGACACACGGCTGCGGGCGGGCGGGTCGCAGTGACACACGGAGACTGCCTGACCTCAGGCAGCTCTGGGGGGAGGGGAGCAGAGCCACTGGATCCAGCCCGCACACCCCACTCCAGCCCTGTCCTGAGCCTCTGGGTTCATCTCAGGCAGCTACTGGCCCCAGACAGGCGAGATCCCAACTGTACCCAGCCCCCGCCGCCTCTCCCCTGCCTTTTGTGCTCAGGAATCCCCCTCCCTGCTCCAAGGTGCCCGCCCAGACGAGGGCACCTTGGTGGAAGGTGGGGGGAATGGAACCTCCCTCCACCCCCCTCCCCTTCTCTGCAGATGTCCCAGACTATATTTAGCCCAAACCGGGCGGCCAGCCAGACCCAGACTCCCCACTGGTCGGGAGCTGAGCTCCCAGTTTTTATGCAATTAAAACATTAACAGAGAACCACCCCCCATCCACAACCTCCATGCCCCCCAGCCCTCCCTGAGCAGCAGAGCTCAGTTAACTGAAACAAGGGCAGGCCAGCTCTGCAGCTGGTGAAGGGGATGGGGGGTCACCGGGCAAACAGCAATAAACTCATTCCTTTGCCCATCTCCCAGGCCCTGCCCCCACAGGCAGGATTGGGACATCATCCATGAGATCAGGTTGACACTTGCGGTGGGGGGGTGGGCAGGCTTTCCTCGTTCCGGCCGGAAGGGAAAGACATATCCAGTGGGGTGGGGGGGGGGTGCCTGGTTGCAGAAATTCCACCTGTCATTTTGTAGCCCCCTTCATGGCCGGCTCCAGTTACAGGGCTGGGGGTTGGCAACAGGTGCTGGCCAGGCTGGCAGCAGTCTAATCCCCCACCCGCTCCCAGGGCTGACAGTGGTGCCTGGAGGTCCCGGCAGGGGCCAGGCAGGCGGAATGCTGGGTAGAAAAAGGGGGCATCACTGCCAGACAGGTAGGAGGCAGCCCAAGGCCCTTCTGTAAAAGGCGGCTCCCTGGACTCTGTAATGTGTGTTGGAGGATCTAGGAGGCAGGGAAACCTTAGTTCCATAGCACCTATTTCATTTCCCCATGATGCCAGGCGGGCGGGCTAGAGTGTGGGAGGTCTGTCTGCCTGCCTCTTCCTCCTCCTCCTCTCCAAATTCCAGGAACAGGCAAGGGAGGCTCCAGTTGCGGAGAGAGAGGGAGAGCAAGCAGGCGGTCCCAGCTGGGGGGTGGAGGCGGGGACTGGAGCGGGAGGCAAGATCCAGACAAGCAAGAGACACCCACACCCAAGCCAGACGGGGGACAGACACACCGACGCTGACACATTCTCACACTCTGGGCCTGGTCCCTGCACACCACCCACCCTGCACGGACACCCAGACACTCTCAGCCAATCCTGCCAATCCCCACAACACTCTCTGGACACACACGGAGATCCAGGCCCTCGCCCCCACCCTCCACCCCCCTACAAACCGTGTGGGCTCTAGACAGCAGCCAGAGGGTGGAGAGGGGAACGGAGGAAGAAAGACAGCAGGCATCAGAGAGGATGTGCAGCCAAAGCCCTGGGAGCCGGGGTATCAGTTGCCACATGCATGCCGTTCCCAAAACCCAGTAAGTCAAGACAACCCTGGTCATCTTGCCAGGGGCCTTGCCAGCTTCCCACACTCCCCAAAACCATTGCCACCAGAAAGGGGCGTGGGACATACTGGGCAAGTGGAGATTACCACATTCATTCGTCACAGAGATAGGATTACCTTTCCCATCACCCTAGATCCCAGACACTACTCCTAAAGAGACCTCCAGAAAGGCCCAAACACATCCACCCCTCAGCCCAGCCCAGGTCGGGCCCTGCCCTGCCCAGCGCATGCTGCCCAAAGCACAGGGAACAGGGCACTGAGGTTTCTATTTTGGAGCAGGCAGCACCCTCATGTCAAACGGTTCTGAGGACTACCCCTCTAAAGAACCTAGAAGTCTGAGCAAGAAGTGGGTTGGGGGGAAAGGTCGTAGAGGGCAGAGCCAGCTTCTAAGACCAAAGGATTTAGGGAAGGGGAGCTAATTAACCGGGGTCTGGGTCAATGCCCCCAAAACAGACTTGAAGTGCCACTCAGTGTCCTCTACCCCACACTAGATGAGTGGCAGGAACCACGTCATGGCACATGTGGGTGACTGTGCCCAGCGGGGGAGCCACGGGGGTGATCAGGATGGGGCTGCCCACAGCTAGCTTCCTGCCAGGCTGCCACATGGTTAGGAGTAGGAGGTGGACCAGAGAAGTGTCCCAGAATGGTAGCAGGGGCATTTAGGGTCAAACCAAGGATGGAGACTGAGGGGTGATAGGAGGAGGTGGTCAGGATTAAGCCATTCCAAACCCAGGGTCTTTTCAGAACTGCTATTCCATCTGCACTGCCCTCACCAGTCTGGTGGGGAAAACTCCTGTGGGGACATTTCATACACATTCGCTCACGCCCTCAAAGTCCAAATCTAAGGTCCTCAGCTCCCAAGGGCCTCCTCCAGTCTGACCCTAGTGACTGCTGTCTCAGGACCAACATGGCCCAGACTCCCAGACAGAACCGATGGCCCAGCCCTTCCCCGTGCACTAACATCCTTCACAGTCACAAGCTCCCTGACCACCACCACCTCCATTCCTCCAGCTCCAAATACTCTTTCTCTTGTTCTTCCCCCAGACTCATCGCCACCCCCCACGGGGGAAGCCCCAAGGTGCCAAGCCACCCCCGCTCCAATCTGGGGCTTCCCCGGCCCAGCCTCCCCATCAAGCACAAGGCCCTGAAGGAGAGCTTGGGGCTCAAGCCCACTTTGTCGCAAGACCTGGTGTCCTTACTGAACCACTTCCCTAGAACAACCCTGTCCTATGAACACTGCAGCCAGGGAAAGGGACAAGCGACATCCCAAATCTCCCACCCAGGAAACTGGAGGAGGGATGGTGGTCAGGAGCAAAAGTGAGGGGGTGTGAGCAGCAGGGGGTGGGGAAGTGTTCTCAGGAAAAAGGCCCTCTAAGAACATATACATATACACATGTGCACACAGCCCACAGGCAGAGAGCAATCTGGTAGAAGAAGGAGCTGGCACCAGCTGAGTGCCGAGGGTACGCCAACCATGCCAGCACATGGGCATCCTATCCAAGACAGGATGGACAGAGGCAGAGAAATATCTTCAAGGCTATGGAGCTTTTCTTGTCTGATTTCCATAGGAGTTGGTCCCCATCCCCAGCCTAGCACACTGGTGGCCCCCTTCCCGCTGAGCAACTTGACAATAGGGCAGTGCCCAGAGAAGGGCCACAGCCAAGCTGATTTTCTGGCACCCCCCCTTCCACACACATCTGGCTAGCAGCTTCTCCTCCTCGTGGGTGGCACCAGGTCCCAGACACTCTCTGCAGGGTAAAGACAACCAGTCCGTTCCGTCCTCCCCTCACCCCGAAAACCTCCCATAACCCCATGGTAGCACTAGACGCAGAGACCTCCCTCCTGGGACTGCATTGCCTCGCTCACCCAATTCGGTCGGCTCCCCTCACTCCACAGGGGACACCAGCTGAGCGGGCCCCGCCCCCCAGCCGGCTGCTCCGGTGGGGGTGGGCCTCCGGGCTGATTCTCCCCAAACCACAGGGCAGCTCAGATAACAGGAGGGAAAGGAGGGGGCTAGTCCGTTGGGCATCCGATCTCTCCCCAAACAGGTTTGAAAGTCTTTTTGTTTTGTTTGTTTTTGAAAAGAAAAGCGAGAGGGAGTAGGAGTTCCCAGCGGCGGTTCTGCCACAGCTCGGGCGCCGGGGACACGCGCGGCAGACGGCCCCAGATGCCTCACGGCTGCGCGCGAACACTCGGGCGCAGACAGACGCACAGACTGGGCTCCCCCACCCGGGGCACGGCGACGGCGGGGCAGGAAGCCCAGGAAACCCCGGGTTCCCGTCTGAACCCGCCCGGCACCATGTCCCCGCCTGCAGCTCCTATCAGGGGCAGGCCAAGGGGCCCCGGTGCCCGCGGGAGCTGGGGGCTCTCCAAAATCCCCGGGGCAGAGGTTACCTCGCAGCGGGAGGAAGCAATCCGTCCAGAGCGCCCGCGGGCTCGGCGTCTGCCCTGACCCTGCGCCTCGGTGCTGCTAAGCGTCAGGGGTACGAGATCCCGGGAGAGGAGCAGTATGGGGGGCCGCGGCTCAGGGGCGCGGGGCGAAGGCAGCGGCCATGGCGAGTCACGTGCGGAGGCTGAAACTTTACCCGGAGCCCCAGACTAGGGGGGCGGAGGGTACAGAGCTGGAGGGGCGGCCCTCTCACCCACCCAGGCCCGCCTCCACCCGCCCACCGACCTATCACCAGCCAGGGGCGGGCCCTCGGGTCACGCCCCCCCGCCCCTCCCTAACCGACCCAGGGAAGGGCGAGTCTTAAAGGAGACGCGCCTAGCTGAAGGCTGGACCGTGGGAATCTGGGAGAATTCCCTCCCTCTGCCCCAAAAGGAGCGATTCTGAGAGGGCAGAAGTTCTGCGGAAAGAATGGAAAGGGGGCTCTGTAGAGAAAAGACAGCAGTGTGTGGTATCACACTCCCTTGCCCGCAACTACACATACCCACATTCGCAGGGGCACAAATCACATACACGCCCTATACCTCAACCGAGGAAGACAGCATAAAATACAAGTGAATATAGTGACTCTAGCCCTAGATATCAAGCCCCTAACTCCTATAGTTATAATCCTTCTCCAAAGATCAATTGGAATTCAGAGCGGTGCGACCTTGAGTCGCTTCCTTTCTTTGAATTTTAATTTTCTCATCTGCAAAAAAAAAAAGGAAGTGCAAGAGTACGTACACCTCCCTCGAATAATGACTCCTCTCCTCTTCCCCCAAACACCTCTCCAATTCGAGCGGGTCGGAGGCACTCCAGCCCAACCCAACCCCTCAGCTTCTAGCCGCCAAGTACCCTTCCTCCAGAAGGGCAGTGGCCTTTGGATTTTCCAAGAGCTGACCAGGGGGTGCCCAGGAGCACCCCTCAGTGCTAGAAGACTCTCAGACTCCACCTTCTCTCTCCTGGCCCAGTCTGGAGGAGCCAGAAAAGCTCTCTTTCTTGCTCTGGAGGGGCAGGATCTGAATCACTCTCCCATCTGCAGAGACCCCCCCCCCCCAGCCCCCAGCACAGACAAGGGCCCTCCCGGCCTGCTGCTCGGTTTGGAAGGACCACGTCCCCACCTCCAGCAGCCTACTGGGGGGAAGCAGAATCATTAAGGAACAACCCCCCACCCCTACTCCCTGGTCAGAGAAGTGGCCACAAGTACCCCCACAGGACTTCCCACTGGGAGGGGAAGTGTCACACTCCCAGGCCTCCACCCCCTGTGAGGAGACTCTCAGCCTGACCCGGCTGGCAAAGCTCTCAAAGCCACCGGCCCAACAGTCCCCGCTTTGCAGACGAGGAACAGGAGGTCGGGAGCGGACACAGGGTTCTGTCCACCATCACACCGGCTGCACAGCTGGGTGGAGAATTCAGGTATCTGATTGTCTCCCTCCAGCTTGAGCCCCCAGCCTTGGTAAAGTAGGACAAGCCTGCTCTGCTCTGAGGTCCGGCACAGGGAAACGGTGCCGGGGCAGCGCTTCCCCAGGCCCCTTCCCGCCCTCCAGGCCCGGCTGTCTCCCGCTCTCGCGCTCTCGTCTGGATTTCCGTCCACCGGTGCGAACCGCCCGCCCAGCCCCTCCCGTCCTGTCCCGTCCAGATCCATCCGCAAACATGCGCTCAGCGGGCAGGAATGCGCCAATGGCTCCCAGATGTGGACGCCGACGCTTAACCCCTTCCCCCCCAGCCCCCCCACCAATGCCTTCCAGCCCGAGCCTAACCAGCAGCAGGGGGCGTCGCCGGTGGTGAGACCAGCTTGGGCAGGGGCTCTGCGCCAGCCACCCCTAGCCCACACAGGCTCTTCCTGCCCCAGATTCTACCAGTATCCCTTCCAACTAAGGCTATGGACACAAAAATGCACATGTGCATAAACACAGGTACACTGCCTCCCAGAAGAGCGGCCTTCACATAACACATGCGCCGGCACATAGGGTCACCTACACTCGAGCACACTGAGATTCACGGAGGACCCCCATATATGCACACCCACGTGCATATTCAGAGTACACATGTATCCACATCCTTGAGTCAAACAGAACATGCACATAGAAGACAGGCATTTGCGCACGCACAAGGTCATGAGGCGCTGTGGGGCACACTGCTGAACAGACATAGCAGTAGCCCATGTGCAGATGGGAGGAAGAAATTCATGCACCCACACACCCACTCCCCATAGGGGGTCAGACACTCATGCACAGAAGACTGGCACCAGATGTATAAGCACACAGCCCACAGGCCTTAGGGGCACTTTCCCTCTGCCTAGGGCACCCAGCACTGCCTGTCCAGGGTCTAGCCCTACCCAGGCTTCACTCTAGGAAACAGGAGAGGTCCCCAGGTGGGAGGCCAGGGCTCTTGAAGCTGCAGCAGCTGAACTCCAGCTGTGCTGGACCTCCAGCAGGGTCCCCACCCCCACCCTGCAGGGACCCTCACAGAGGAGGGGAGAAAAGTGCAGGAGGCAGCAGGAGACTAGCGGGCTGAGAAAAGTCACGGGGTCGGGGGAGTGTTGGGGGGTGGGGCACAGGTAAGCTCTCACTCTTTAGGAAAGATACTCCTTCTTGGGGCCTGTCCTTCCCCGCCTGTACACAGAAGGCAATGGGCTGGGGAAAGGAGTCTGAGCCATTCTTTTCCTAAGACAGGGATCCCACTCCAAAGGGAAACCTAGAGAGCCTCCCAGCACTCAAAGTAGATACAAAATAGCCCTGAGATGCCCCCCCCCCCAGGAGGGCCCACAATTCCAGCAAAACAAGGCCTCCCTCTCACAGCCAGTGGGGAGCTCCTACCTACTAGAGAAGAGCACCACCGGTAGTGAGTGAGAAGACACTACCTGGATGCAGGTGGGGAAAACCAGCCCAGCCCCCGACTCTTCTTCCCCTCGCAGGCTGTCCTCCACCCCCTCATCCCCAGGGGAGCTCCTCCCACAAGCACCCTCTCACCCCACTCCATCTGATTCACGCTGAAGGGTAATCTGGGGCACAGCTCTCGTTTCCATTGTGCAGAAGAGGAGACTGAGGTACAAAAAGGAAATTGCCTCGCCCGAGGTCATACAGCTTGCCAGCGGCAGAGCTAAGATTCACTCCGAATCAAACATTTCCACTCAATACCACTCTGCTTCCTTCTTCACCCCCTCAACAGAGCACACGGGGCAAACACCACCCTTGCCCAGAGCTTCAGGATTGTGGGTGGGGCCAGGACAGCCAGAGAGAGATCAGAGAAGACACCGGGAGGAAGGGGCTACACACATGGGCCCTCCAACCCCACCCCAAGCATGGTGCCCACCTGCCCAGCAGGCACAGCCCGGTGACTCAGCTGCATCCGGGGGAGATGCCAGGGCAGTGACTCACCTACCGAGAAGAGCTGAGCCTGGCACCTTGCCAGCCCCAGGACAGAAGTGACTTAGTCACCAAGACTGTGATGCCCAGCAGGCACAGCCCAGGGATTGGGGACAGGGGCAGGCTGTGTCCTCCATGGTTACAAGCGCCCCCTGGTGAAGAACAGGCATCCTAGGGCAAGCCACAGCTGTACCCGCCCCTGTCGCCTCATTACTGCCCACCCCCAGCTTGCCAGGCCCTGTTCTAGTGCAGACAAGTTCTGTGAGACCCCTAGGCTGCCCTGCCCCCCTGCGGCCTGCCCCCTGCCATCATTCACCACCCACTCTCCCACCAGCCCCACCTCCTTCTGCCACCCAAGTCGTACCCAGGCTGTGCGGCTCCTTTAACATGTCCTGGCAGCACCTCCTGCCCCCACAGCCCCTCTCCACCCCCAACACACACACATGCACTCACACACACTCTGCCAGCCCTGCTTCTGCCAGCAGCTGCTGAAGCTGTTGAACAGGAGGGGAATCGGGAGGGTGGGGTACAGGGATTGGGTTACCAGAGCCTGATGGGGTGGGCTGTCACCCAATCCCTCCCCAGCTAGTCCTCCCTGGGCACAGCCTCCCTTACCCACCTGCTTCCCCCCCCACCTCTGGCTGGCACCCTACTGCTCCCTAAGCCCCTCCACCCCCACTCCACCCAAGCCAGAAAATAAATGGTCAAGGGTATTTGTCATGCTAAGGCCAGCCCAGTATATGAGAGAAAGAGAGAGAATGAGAGGGACAGAGCCAGCGATGGACAGAAAGAGTAATTCCTGCGCTCAGCGCTCTAGCTACAGCCACTAGGTGTGTATATCACCGTATGTGGAGCCGGAAGGGGACTGAGTAACTCTCCGAGTCCCAGGAGAATTGGGGCAGGGGGAGCCCAAGGGGAATGGGCCAGCTGAACAACCTCAATCCATTTGCACTACTGATTTCTCACACACTGCAGCAGGCCTGATGGCCGGGGCAGGATAAATCAGCCCCCCAGAGACATAGAGGCTGAATGGAGAGGGGGAGGGGCTCCGGCACCACAATTTGTGGTCCACCGCGCCAGGCTTGGTGGGGAGGGGGTAGGCAACAGAGGAACAGGAGACAGAGTGGCAGGAGGCAGCGTGGGGGAGGAAACGTTGGATTCAAGCCCACCCGGAACACCTCCTTCCAGCTGGATCTGAAGCTGATTGGAGGAAAGAAGGTGGGAGACAGAAGCACCACATTTGACTCCACAGGCAGGGCCCTGAACAACTCCAGGGGGCGTCATTCACAGTCTCTGTGTAACATGGTGGCCCTGGGGATGAGACTGAGGCAGGAGACTAAATTCGGAGGGACGGCAACTCTCCCCTGAACTTTCTCCTCCGGAAGCTCAACCAACCGCTCTGCCCCCAGGCCTTGGAGGAGGGCTCACTCCTGACTTGTGACTGGAAGCCTCTGGTAATCCACCCCCTCTTCTCCCTGCGCCCCTCCTTTCTTGGGGGCACTGGCAAACAACCGGAATGACCTCCATCTGGCCGGATGGGGGCTGTGGAGAGTCTGCAAAACTGCGTCCTAATCCTTGGTCTGTCCTTAACTCATCTCAGGACTGTGGGCAAATCCGGGCCCTCTCTGGGTCTCTAAGCTGGAGTGAGACAGGAGGCCCCTTCCCTGAAGCCTGTGAGCCTGTTGGCAGATGCCCAGCGCCCTGATTCACACCAGTGGCCACAGGCCACCTAAACAAACCCCAACCCTGACCTCCTTCCAGCCTGGACACAGGCTCTCTCCACACAGTGGAGACTTATAAACAAACCAAGCTGGGGTTTATGGGAGACGCTGCATAAACAAGCCAAGAAGGAAACAACCAGGTCCTCCTTGCTGCAGTAGGGGAGGGAGACACAACCAGGTGTGATGAGACCCTGAAGAGAGAAAAATCGGTGCCAAGGGTCCAGGTTGAGGCCCCAAAGCAGCCTGACAACGGCTCGACTGTCCTAGTGCAGGGAACATCCCCTCCCGGCCCCCCACCAGGCCTGTCTGCTCCTCCGTAAGGGGGAGGGATTGTCTAGGTGGTCTTTAAAGCCCTTTCCGGTTCTAAGTCTAGCAGGACAGAGATCCCGCCGAGGGGTCCCCAGGATTTCTCCACTGAGCCCAGCCCATCTACCTGGGTCAGGACCCTCTCTGCCAGGCCTTGCCCCAGCCCAACACGTGCCTCTCTGCCCTGTCTGCTGCCCCTCTGGCTCTTCCTCACTCCTCCGCCTGCCTGCTTAGCCTCACCTTGGCCAGCCCCTCTGCTGCCCCGTGCTTTTCTGCACGTCCCTCCTGCCAGGGGACAGACCAACTAAAAATAGTCCCTGCAGCCTTTCTCGCCCACAGCTGCCCAAAGAGCAGGAAATGAGGGGGGCAGGGAGGCCCATGTCCTGCTCTCCCCCACAGACTCCCAGCTCCAAACCAAGTCCAGGACTCCAGCCTGGGGCGAGTGCCAACCTGGCCATCTCAGGGGCATCCCACACCCCTTCCCTAGGGGGAGCCTGCCCATAAGTGCTTGCCATCCTAGAGCGGTCCCTGCCCTCCAAGAGGAGGAGTGCGGAGGCAAGCAGTCTAGAGGGAAACCTTCCCAATTTCTGACAAATCAGTGCCAACCACATTGTGGGCACCGAGAGGGCAGGGCCTGGCTCCACTGACTGGTCTTTTGAGGGCAGAGGGAATTGGCATGGGGAAGTTTGTGCTGGTTTCCTTCATCCTGGCCCAGCTGGAGAGCAGACGAAATAGTGCCCCAGCCTCAATTATGCTAATCCCCTGCTCCCCAAAATGTGTGGGTACAGACATAGGGGTTTCGATGGCCACCCCCAGATACCATGGGAAAAAAGCTTAAAAGAACAGCAGAAGATCTCGGCTGCCCACATGTAAGGATGGAAGCCCAGAGGCGAGAACCAGGCCATGCCCGCCAGGCGGGGCATGGGCTGACCCCAAGCTGAGTCAGAGGCTAGGTGGGAGGAGTTGGGGTGCCAGGTGCCAGGCCTGTAGTGCCCCCACCCCATCCCACCTGGGATTCTTGACACCTCCCAGCCCAGGGAGAAGGCCCTCCCCACACAGGAGGAAGGAAACCAGCTTAGCGACTCTCTGGAGGCCTGCAGGGCAGCCCTGCACCAGGAGGCAGGCGGGAAACCCAGGAGTCCTGGCGCCCAGCCCAGAGAGTGAATGAGAGGAATACCTTGGAGGGGAGGAAACAGCCCCGAGTGAGGCAGACACATGGTGCCCCCAGCAGCTCCCAGATGTGACCCATAAAGGGAAACCGGCCAAAGGGGCTGGATGGGGAAAGTGAACACATTTCCAAACAAGAAGAGGAGAAAATAGGGCCATGGGAACGGGGAAGGGGGCAGGGCCAGCCTGGCTCTCACCTGCTGTCCTCGCCTCCAGGTCACGGTCAGAGATGGTGTCATTAAGGCCACCAAAGATCAAAGAGGTGCTGGGGTCCGGGGTGCATTTCCCCCTCCCCTAATCTTCATTCCTAGCCTCCCGTGGCACCCCTTCCCCGGGACTAAGTCAGTCCGGGAGTCTGCAGGCCCACGGAGGTGCCTGGGAGGCCTGGCCAGTGCCAGGGGCAGCCCTCATACCATCCTCCCACTGGCTTCCCTCCCGCCTGCTCTCGGCCGCCACACATATCTCAGCTGTCCAATCCGATTAGGGCCCCTGTCCAGTGAGCCGGACAAGGAGGTCACTGGGCAGGGGAGAGACAGGGACAAGGACGCTGAGCTGAGCAGGAATAGCAAAAGGAAGGTGGAGACAGGGCTCAGGGGAGAAGGTGTGGAGCCCCAGAGGAAGAAAAGCCTGGTAGAGAGATCTGTGCTCTCTGACCACAGGCTCTCTGGTAACAGCCACCACCTGCATTAGGGTAATTCTGCAGCCCCTGGGGCAACAGCCTGCCTGATTCTGCCATCCCACAGATGGGCAAAGCAGAGAGACTGACCTAGATTTAGGAAAAGAATCCCATCTTAGAACCCCCACTCCCACCCCAGCGGAAACTACCATTTGCACTGGGTTTTACGATACATTGACTTATGGGGTCTTTATGAATATGTCCCTATCAGGCAAGTGGGGCTTGCTACCAATAGCCATTTTTATAAATGAAGAAACTGAAGGAGTTAGTCTGAGACATTAGTCTGCTGTCTTCCTGGTATTGGCCTCACTCAAATAAATTCCTTTTTTTGTCTCACCAAAAAAACAAAGAAAAGAAAGGGGAAAAAAAGAAACTGAGGCTTCAGTATAAATGCACACACCTGCTCACACTCAGAATCTCTACTTTGCTTCCTGGGTCAAGAGCAGAACTAAGTCTGAAGTCACTCCATTATCCACCGTTTCCTACAAAACCAACCCTTAGGGGATCCAGAGAGTCACAGAGACATGCAAAGCACACCCCACTCCTGGAGTTCACAGATGGGGACATGCTGCCAGTCCACCACAGAGAGCTAGAGGGGTTCCCCCAAGGTGTGACCAGTCCTTCCTATCACTCTCGTCCCCAGTCAGCTGTGCTCAGAGGCAATATACACACATTCACACAGTTATTCCGACAAGTCATACACCCCTCCTGCAAACCCACTAAACCAGAATGAAATGCCCTAGATCTTCAGAGAGCAGGCTTTGTCAGCCCCCAACTGGAGGGAAAAATAAGCCACTGTAAACAGTAGGTGCCATTCAGCCCTTTCCCAGAGAGCCTGCAGGAGGGCAGAAGCTTCAGGGTAACACCGGGAGCCTGAGGCTCTGAAAGCCAAGGAGCCCAGGGAGCTGGCATGGCTGGGTGGCCTCCCAGATCTGGTCCACACCCCCTTCCCCAGCCATCTGGGCTGAGCCTATTCTGGCCTGGGCCACATTCTGGGATCTCTCCCCTTCCATGCACGCAGCTACCTTTATCCAAAGCTTGTAGATCTTAAAATCATATGGTCTGCACGCACGCGCGCGCGCACACACACACACACACACACACACACACATTGGGGTGGGAGGGGGTTCTTTGCAGTCAGTTCTAACATATTGGCAGAGATAGGGGCTCTAAGCCGAAAGAACTTTCCCTAGAGGAACAGGTCACCGAAAACTGTGACAACCTCCACTATCCTCCAGCAAAGCCCTTAGCCGCCTAAGTATGAGATGCGCCTGGGAAGGGGCATCAGTTCCCCTACAAGGAGAGTCGGGAGTTGGGGGCAACCGAAGTCCCGACCTCTTGGGGTGGGGAGGCCAGGAGGAAGCGAGAGACAAATCCCCATGGGAGGCTCAGGTCCCTCTACTGCTCCCTCTACTATCACCCCAGCACTGCAAATTCTCCGGTCGAGGTGAGGTGGGGGCAGGGGCATTAGGCAGTACTGCAAAGGAGGGTGCAAGGGCGTGGGCCCTCGGCAGACCTTCTCCCCCACTTTCCATTCTTAGCTTGAGATCGGGGAATGCCTGGGAGGGAGTGCGGGAAGGGCGCTGCAGGTTGCGGGGGCTCCGAGCTCTCAGACACCCCACTGTTCCCAGGCTCCCACCTCCCAGGACCACGGCGATTAATGGGGGAGGAGGGATGGGGAAAGCCTGAACTGGCGAGAGGGAAACGACCAGATCAGCAGCGGAGAAGCCCGGCGGAAGGCGGCCGAGGGGGAATTGGGAAGGGGTGTGCGCGGTCCTACCTGCTCAGGTGTGTGCCGGCAGGGGGGCGATGGGGTTCCCAGGAGAACCGGGGAAGCCCTCTCAGCTCGATTCAGGATTCCCCCCTGCTTCTGGGTTAGGCTGCCGCAAGAGGCACGGGTTTCCGTTGGGTCCTAAAGGCCCCTCGCCAAACCGTAGGCTCTCCCCGCCCTCTTCCACCAGCCCTGACTGGGTCAGCGGGTGCAGAGCTGACTGATGGGGGGGTGGGGGGGGGGGAGAAGGAACTTACGGGGAGAAAGCAGGGTGTCTCAGTCATGGGCTGGGGACCGGAACAGCCCAGAGGCTCAAATACACAGCACATGGATGACTTTAGTTGAAGATAGGATAATATTTGACAGGAGGAAAAGGACGTTTCCTCCTGCCTGCCCCTAGCAGATGATTTGGGCTTTGGTGCTGAAGATGGGGGTTAAGATTTCCTTCCTTACCACTCCCGTTAAGCTGCTTAGCCATTGAGAATTTGGGAATGGAGGCCTTCAGTTTGGACAGGCGCTCCCTCCTATCCCACCCATCAGAGACCTAGCACAATTTCGCCTCCCTCCCCACTATTCCTAAGTACCTAGGAGCCCACGGGGGGGGGGGGACGCAATTTCCCCACAAGTAAAAGGGCAATGAGACATGGATGGCAGTTGGAAACTGGTAGAGTTTCATATCCTGGCTGGGGGGTGTGTGCCTGGGAGTATGCTGAAGTGGGCAGACATGCACATACAGGTGAGTGTGAGCGGGTGGAGCTGGGGGGCTTTGGAGTACACCCACCACCAGAAATGGCAATTGTCAGCGGAAGGATGAGACGAGATGCAGAACCTAGGGGTCAACTGTGCTGCTACCCAGCCCTTAATAGACCCTGAAACTTTATCAGAATGAATACGGTAAGGAAAGAATATTTTCCCAGCTACCATTTGGGATAAATATAGGGGATAGAGGGGCCTCTTAAATCAGCTTCAAGGTTACAGACCCAGTTTAGGATAGGTGATCTTCCCAAGTAGCTCAAAAGGAGGCACTGGGGTTTGAGTTTGGTGGGCTGGGAAAAAACGGATTGGAGGGCTGCAGAGGGCTGGAGTGAGACTATTTTGCAAGGCGAGTTGCACGTATCTCCAGCAGCAGAGCAGGGAAAGTGTCATGGGGTGAAGGGCCGCGGTGGGGCGGGAGATAGTCAGGGACAGATTGGAGGACAGGGAGAAAGCGTGGCCTCTTCCTAGAAGGGGAGAGGGCAGCAGTGTTCCATCTACCTCTTTCTCCCCCTTATAGGAATTACTGAGGAAAGGAGCTAGACAGGAAGGATGGAGGCCCCAGGGTGGAGTCCATGGGGTGAGCTCAGGTCAAGCCTTTCTCCCTAACGTGCCTCAGTTCTCTCCCAGCTGTTAACCAGGGCTCTTGGTTCTTCCCAGGCAGTTAATGAGTGTTTACAAAAGAACTTGGAGATCCTCAGATCTCAGCTGGGCCGCCACTACAGTTATAAAGCCCTATAAGGGGCGAGTGTTATTTGGAGAGAGGAGGAGTAGGGCAACAGGGAAACAGACTCTTCTCTTACAAACTAAGGATAAAACCGAGCTCAGAGAGGAGCACAAGCCTCAGCTGCTACAGGATATCCTTGTGTCCAGGGACGGAGGTCACGCACCCCAGTACCTCCAACCACCACCAAAGGCTGGCCTCCAGCTAACTGCAGGCAGAACCCAGACTAGCAGCTGGTCTTCATTAACTGCAGCTTTTTTTTCACCTCCCACCGCGAACCCAAGGCTTCTACAGGCCTAAGCTAGAGGGGGCTGCCCTAGCCCGACCTTGCAGCTGACTTGGGAGGCTGGGGACACCACACCAAAGGCCAAGTTACCGGCTGAAAATAAAGTTGAAGCAAGATTCCCTTTCCCCATGGGGAGCAAGGAGAGAGGAAAGAAGGGAGTGTGGGGGTGAGAGGGTGGAGGTGGGGGAATTTAGGGCAAACAGCAGGCAGTGAAGTCAGCTGGATTGAGGCCCAGAAACCCCCACACCCTGGGGCCAAGTCTTACTCCAGCTTTGCTTTCAGCTTGAGTCTTGGCTAGGCCCCAAACTAGGGAAGGCCCTGGCTGCCCCTTTCCGCCTCCCTACCCCCACCCTTATTAAATACACATTTTATCTCTCAGCATCTTCATTATCTTAACTGAAGGAGACAAGCGGTGGATGGCGGCAGCGGAGAGAGCGTCGGGAGGGGGGGGTGTGTGGGGAGCAGGCGCACCCTTGTTATAAAGTGCTGATCTAGCTCTTTCAGGCAGTGTGGGAAACAGAGGAGGGATCAAAGAGAGGGAGGCTGATTCAGAACTCAATTAGAGCTTTTTAAAAAAGGAGCTGGCTCTCTCCTTTCCCCAGTCTTCAGACAGCCTCTACCCAGGCCTCTTGCACCCAATTAGCTTTACTGCTAGTGCCTTGGGGCTGGGGTTGAAAATCATGGGAGGCCAGAGGGCACACCTTCTCCCCCTACGGAATGGACTTCTGAGAAGAGGGAGACCAGTGCTGTTTGCAGCTTGAAAGCGATATCTTAGAGGGGACCTCACATTTTCAGGAGACACCTGAGATCACCACTTTCCTCAAAAGTTAAAAAGTGGAACACAAAGGGTGTGTTCCTCTCTGATCCCTTCCCAAATAGAGGCACAGCTTCCGGCCAATCCCTAGGGATTCGAGGTAACATCCAGACAGGTGCCCATCTTCCCAGCCCTTAGGTAGGACTCTCTCAGCCCAAATCCGAGGTTTCCTGGGAGCAGCGTGAAAGTTGCCTCAAGCAAAATGCCACTACATCAGAGGGAGTGATTGGTACGCATCTGTGAGACCAATAAACGCTCCACAATGTGTCAAGACACATCTTTTACAGGGGCCTGCTCCACCTCCGTGCAGAAACACCAGCAGTGTTTACCTCCTGATAACTGGCCTCAAGATGGAGGGAAAGGCAGCATCTTCCTTGGTTCATTTATCATTCAGCCATTGTTGACTGCATACCTACCAGGTACCAGATGCTGTACTAGGTGCTGGGGACAGACACAAATGTAAGTAACATCTCAAACTTGGCTCTCTGTTTTGGTCTCCCTTGGTAGTCAAGGCAACACCTCTACATAGATATTTTTGAAGATCCTGGAGAAGTAACTCAATGCTACCACCCAGTTCTTAAGAGGGCACTTAAGACAGGGAGCAGGGGCGCCTGAGTGGCTCAGTGGGTTGGGTGTCGGGCTTCAGCTCAGCTCAGGTCATGATCTCTTGTGAGTTCAAGCCCCATGTCGGGCTCTGTGCTGACAGCTCAGAGCCTAGAGTCTGCTTCAGATTCTGTGGTCTCCCTCTCTCTCTCAAAATAAATAAAAACATTTAAAAAATAAATATATAAAGGCAGGGAGCAATGGATGGGGGATGGGTAGCTTGGACCTCACACACTCTTGCCAGTTAGCTATCTAGCCACAGGCAAGTCTTCACTGAGCCAGAAATGTCAGCGGCAGCTCTGGGGTTGAAACACACCAATTTTATTGTGTCTATGTTCTTTCCATGGCAATACCCGTCAACACTCTATGGAAGCTTAATCTGCTTCTGTGAAGAAAAATAAATCAGGATATAGACACACACCCCACCACCTTCAAGAGGAAGAATGTAGGTCAGCATCTTTGCCACTACTCTATATGAAACAGGCTACGATCCTGGCAAAAACTAGTAACCGCAAGTCCAGCCCATCCCTCTAAAAATCCCACTACCTTCCCAGAGCTCTCAGCTTCACTGAGAAACGTCAGGAAGAAAAGGACTTTCTTCCTCCTCTCAGTCTGCTCCCTGGCTGTCTGAATTACACTTAAAACTTCACTGATAAACATACATCAGCTTTTGCTCCCACAAGGGCAGTGGAAGCCAAGCAGGGACTCTAAGTCTGCTTCACGCATCATTGACAGAACCAACCCTGTTCCAATTGCTGAAGTCTTAAGAGCAGCAATGACCTAGAAATTGACAGTGGGGGGAGAACTGAAGGAAAGGAAACTAACAAACCAGTACACAGAAACCCTATTTCCAAATACCAGGGGAAAGGGGGAGAAAAGAGGTAGAGGGGAAAGAAATCTGGCCCTTAAGAATCTGCAAATGCGATCTTGGCTCAGAGCCACAGAGGATACATAGCAGCCCCACTGCGAGTCAAGCCATGTTCCTGACTCAAGCCCTACAGTTAAGAGAAAGGCGCCAAGCCTCAAACACAACGAGGTGGGGAGGCCGCTCCTTTTTGGGCAGGATCCTACTGTGGACACAGAACAGACAGCAGCTGCCCACAGTGTGGAAACAAACTGTAAAGCAGTCACGTCTCTTAAGGCTGCAGCATCCAATAAAATGTAATTTAAATCAAGCCTCGCATCTGTTCTCAATCCCATTCAGTCTCTGCTTTCCATCAGCCTTCGGACAATCTTCACAATTATGCTTGTTAACCCTTGTAGCCCCAGACACTCTCAGGCTTCTAGGTACAGAACTGTGTTTTCCACTCACACATGACCCTCAGAGGGAGGGAGTGCCCTGGTAAAGGCGAGAAGGCGAGAACGACATTCAGACTCTCATGGACAGACTATGCTCTGCCACACCCACCGGTGGGAAGTGCTCATTTCAGAGGGCTCTCTCTGCGTGTTCTTCTAACCCATACCATCTGCTGTGGCCCAGATCACATTGCAAGGATACAGTGGGCAGCATGAATGAAACAGTGGCCAACAGATCATTTGTACAATATCAAGTTCCCAAACGCAATCCTGTGAGAGGCAAAAGAGCTCAGGGAGAAGGACCGACTTGGTCACTGGCTCTCAGACCATTCACATCGCACATGCTTTGCATTCCAAGCATCTGCCCAAGTTATAAAAGTATAGCAATCTCCCAAAGGGATCAACTGAAGTTTTCTCCCCCTTCTCTCAAAACTAACCCAGCCCCAAGCCTCGTTTTAAGGGAGTCAGTGTTATAATGGTGCCCTCTGGTGTCCCTGTCACAAATTACCATTGAATGCCACGGGAAATCAAATGCAGCAAAGGGGAGACTTGAGTGGCCATATGGATTAATTTATCTAATAAGACTGGAAAAATCTGAGGTTCAGAAGAAAATCCAACCCCAAACAAAAGCATCTGGAAACAAGCGGCTTCATGAGGGTAGCTAAGACTGTGAGACAGTCTGGGGAGAAATTTTCACATGGTCTTCTAAAGTCTGAGCTCTCTTGAAATGTGAATGCTTAAAAAGACAAAGGATGCAACTTGACAATAAATATATTCACAATCTGTACAGTTTTACTGTCCCTTTAGCACCCCCACAGCCTTGGGAGTGCCCAAGAAGCTCAATGAGTCTTTAAAATGTCATAGTCTGGAAGCACTTGCAACGTGAACACAGTATCCTCCAAAAAGAAAAATTCTTTGATCAAAGTGTCTTCCAGATCTCCACGTGGACTTGCTTATTTTCCTGCAACATCCTTTTTCTCTCTTCTTACTCTAGCCCCAAAGTTTTTTAAAATACACCAATGTCTGAAGAAACTAAGAGATAAATATACAGGCACATTCCACAACATAAAATTTTGTGTACTGCAATACAAGCATATTGATTAGAAACACACAAGGGGTGGAGGTAGTGAATATAATTACAAGGGGTCTACTTGGTAATTTTTAATGCATAAAATAAGACCCCAAATTATTATTCTGCACGAATATTCATGAATCCATAGATTAAAAATTTATCAGTTTCACATTAAAAAAAGGTCATATTGTTTTCAGACCTGAATGGATAAAGTCCTAAAATGAAGACTCCATGGCTCTCTGAACGCCAGCTGGATACTTTCAGCTGGGTAGCGTTATTAGTATAAAAGAAAAGAATTTAAGGCAATCCAGTAGCTAAGATATTTCCAATTAAAGCTATGTCTTTTAAAGCATACTCTACTTCCTTCTCTTCAATCTTCAAAGACACCTGGAAAGAAGAGAAAAGGACTTTTCATGATGGAGAACTCACAAAGGCAAGTTTTTATCACATACATATCTACCATGTTGAATTTTTGTCACAAGAGGCAAGCAGCTTAAACACTACTTTTTCTTTCTTTTTTTATGTTTTATTTATTTTTGAGAGAGAGAGAGAGAGAGAGAGAGAGACAGAGACAGCATGAGCAGAGGAGGGCCAGAAAAAGAGAGAGACACAGAATTCGAAGCAGGCTCCAGGCTATAAGCTAGCTGTCAGCACAGAGCCTGATGCAGGGCTCAAACCCATGAACTGTGAGATCATGACCTGAGCCAAAGTTGGATGCTTAACCGACTGAGCCACCCAGGCACCCCTAAACACTGCTTTTTCAATGGCCTGCAGAAAATACATCATTCATACCACCTGTCCCATCCTCACAAATTTTTTTTTAATGTTTACTTATTTTTGAGAGAGAAACAGAGTACAAACATGTGAGGGGCAGAGAGGGAATGACAGAATCCAAAGCAGGCTCCAGGCTCTGAGCTGTCAGCACAGTTCAGATACAGGGTTTGAACTCATAGACCATAGACATAGATCATGACCTAGTGCACCCCTCCCCCATCCTCACGAATCTTAAACTCTACTAAACAAAAAACAAATTGCTTACCTAACTGTGGTCATACTTAAATCTTTACTTTAGCAAAAGATAAGTTGTCCAAAACAGGACAATTAAAAGCATTATCACCAAGAAGCAGTTAGTTGTACCTTTGTGAAGCGCGTTTCCTTGTTTTTTTTTAATCCTAAAATGCCCCTGGCCTCCAAGAGCCCTGAAAGTGACAAACACTCTGACTGGTCCACAGCTGCCACCTGCTGTTTGCGACAGACGTTACTATAGGCTTCATATAACTGGGGGGAACAAGAATAAAAGTTGTTTAAAAGTTCTATCTTTTGTAACTTTATAACCTTTAAAAAAAAAGTGAGTTCGCAATTGTAGAAGTAATCTGAATACCCTAATCCCCAATCTTCCCTCTTTTCAATAAAATCACTGAACAAGCATACTGTAGACATTGCCAAAACCTATATATACTGTAATGCAGAGGAGAGGAGCTCTATACATTTCTTAGGGAGACGAAGAAATGAAGAGGAGGAGATTAATGGGAAATTCTCAACCACAACCCAAAGGAAATAAAGCCAGTTTGCCTTTGGCAGCTTATATGGTACCACTATTTGTTTTTACTGTTAAAAATCCATTTTTAATTTGTATCAGCTGGAGCATAATAGGCCTTTTGGACAATATCTGCTCTGCAGAGCAGATTCTCAACTCACCTTCCCCAAAGTGACCTCTTTGATTTTCAGCTGCCTGGTCAAGAGCAGCAAAGAGCAGACCAAGATCTTCTGCTGAAGAGGTAAGGAATCCTGTGCCCCTTCTTGGCTCAAAGTCATTCTATTACCATCAACTTCTGAGATGACTTGGGATATGTGAATAAGACCAACCCGCTTGGGAACCAGTGACTCAGAGGGTGATTTACCTAAAAAGTAAATAAATCAAGCTTAATTAAAATTTTAAAATATTGTGTGTATTGAGACAGATGATACTAAGTTTTAGCTGAAGGAAATTCAAGAGCAGTCATGTGATGGCCAAAGTGGAGGTTCCAACTCTGTAACTAGAAGCCAAAGGATGAGAGATAATGCCATCCTCAGAAAGATTATGACTTGGAAAATGGAGTTTTCCTTTTTCTGGGCAGAACCATAAGCTGTTTTGTCCTGTGGAATGCAGTTTAATGTCAGGGGGACAAAATCCACCTCAGGAAAGAAGGACTAGACAGAGAACTACTGTATTCTGCCTTGGGAAGTTCTTAGTATCTTGAAGATGAAAAACAACAACCTTGAAGCAAGGATGGTTGTGCCTGGTAATTAAGACAGGAAAAAACATTGTAAGAATTACCTAATACCCTGAATCAAATGAGTGGCTAAATGTGGACAGTAAAGGGAATCCTACATAAGTCTTCTAGATAGCCTCCCTAAATGACCTTTGAAGTTTGGTTCACTTGCCTAAGCTGATCTACAGTAGAGCAACACTTGAGAAAATGTAATTGGATATCTTAGCAGATAGCACCATCTCAGAGGCGGAGGTTGGGAAACTGCCAACAAGATGCCTAGGACTATGGCCTCATTGTTTGGAGTTGCATGAATTGCAAGGCAGAGGAGGGATTTGTTCTGTAACAACCTTTGCCTAAGTTACTTCCTCAGATCACGGTGCAGTCGCCCCGAAGCAATTTGCTTCTATTTTGTTACCACAAATGGGATGCTGCTGAGAACTAGCAGTAGTGGAGAAACTGGAGATCAGTGATCAAGTAGCAGGATCTTTAAATTGAAAGGAATTGAGAGGTCTCTTCTTGCTTCCTACCCCAAGCAATCCCAACCAGTGATCATCTATCCAGCTTCTGTTAGAGTATCTTCAAAGCTAGGGAACCCACATATGTGTCAAAGCCCAGTTAGTGCTTTTATTAGAAAGTGCCTTCTTATATTTAGTTGAAGTCAGCCTCCGTATAGCTTTTTGGAGCCATTAAAAGCTAATCATACATACCAGAGCAAAAGACAGGAATGAGGTTAGTCTAATAATAATTTATGCCAGAAGCTTACAACCTCCTTTAGCTACATGTGTGCCAGTGGTGCCCACAGGGGCACTGACAAACCTAAATGTTATTGGTTGGAGAAAAAAGGAATAATCTGAATAGTTAAAGAGAAACCATTAACCTATGCTCTGAGTTTGGCTACTTCTGAAATACTTTAATTTTCTTTCAACAAATTGATGAAAAGGAAGGGAGGAAGGGAGAGAAGGGGAGAGGGGGAGAAATAAAAGAAAAGAAAAAAGAGGAAAGAAAAAAAGAGAAAAGAGAGGAAGAGAAAGGAAGGAAGGAAGGAAGGAAGGAAGGAAGGAAGGAAGGAAGGAAGAAAAAGAGAAGAAAAGAATTAAGTTAGTTTCCTGGGGAACTATATAGTACTAGAAGCAATTTTGATAACTCAACCAGTGCAGGAGTGAAAGAGGAAACCATCAGATCAAACTGTCCCATTTCTAAAGATTAACACTGGATATTAAATACTGACAAGATACATAGTTCAGGGCCATTTTACATCTGCCATGACTAAGAGAACAAGGCTAACGGAAAAGAAAATTAATTCTGTCATTTTTTCAAACAGCCCACTGTAGCAATATCATGTTTGTATCTTCACCCTCCTACACTTGTCTAAAGGTTGAGATAGTCCACGTTGAACTAGATCCTCTCACTGTCTGACTCTTATTTACGGGGCTTTCTTTTCACCTACATCAAGACCTAAAGTGCACTCATCACAAGAACCCAGAGAGAAGCTGATCAAGCCTTATTGTCTACAATTTTCATTTCTAGAGCTTAGAAAGAAAACTTATTATGACCCAGCCATTTATGTAACGCCCCAGGGAGCTCATTTCCAGCAATGCCTGGACTCTAGTACTGACAGGCCAGACTCAGATGAAATTGACCAAAACCAGAGAATACAGAACAGGGTAAGTGTGGATTTAACTATGTTCATTTTATCTTTCTACCCCTTTCCTCAGAAAAGTTAAGCTTCCAATTATAAAGGAAGACGGGAAGGAGATAAACTACTTACATTCAGACAGCGGTTTGAGGACAGTCTGGCTTTTGACATCCGACTCTACAATTTCAATAGCTCTCCTATAAAAAAATATTTCTAAAATTAATTTAGGCTGAGCCAAACCAAACACCACACCAAACCACCAAGCTCAAAAACAGAGACATGTTTTATAATTTCAAAGCCCCCAAACAAAACCGGGTTGTCTCAGCTAAAGGGGACTTGAAATAATTGCCTTGAAATAATTCATGGACTAGGGAATCTAAGAAACTTCAACAATATATGGTTTCCTCTTATAGATGCCAAGTAGGTCATCATACATGAGGCCAGTAACATTTTGAACGAGGAAAAATGTCCCGGATAGAAAAGAAGTTATGTGGGTAGGTGACTGACTACAGAGAGCCAGTACCACCCATACGTACTGGACCTAAAAGGGGAGTCCTCGGCTACATATACACGATATGTGTAGGCTAAACCACACCAGCCTACATGACAATTGCTCATAGTTGCAGTCTTTATCCAAGTAGTTTGCTGACTAGGGGAAACTTTCAAATCCAGGAACATGCCGTTTAGCAATAGGCAGAGCTTACTCTCCCACTGCTGTCTCCAAAGCACTTTGCCCACAGGAAGCTGTAAGCCAGACCTGGATCTTTTGCATGGCAGTAGGGGGAGGTTGGACCAGCAGGCCAGCACAGCAAGTATCATTTTAATGGACCCAGTGTCCCTACTGGGAAGGAAGAAATTTCATCAGTCAGCACAGAGGCTTTCCCCAGCAGGAGGGGCAGAGGATGGGAAGGGAGAGAGAGGTCTGGAGTACAACTGTGGGGGACCACCAACAGGAGGAAGGGGTGCTCACAAAAGCAAAGGAAGGGAAAAAAAGTCTAAAGGCAAAGATGGTTCAGGTCCATAAATAAACCTGCTTGAGACCAGCTAATGGAAAAGTAAACTGGAGTCTTTTTTAATACAAATGTAATTAACCAATCTATAATCACCACAGGGAGTGCCAGCAACATCTCATTTGTTTCTCCCTCTGTAGGTAATGGACTGATAATGTTTCAGACATTAACACGGTGGAAATACAGAGCTCCCCACTGAGAAACAAGTCCTCCTTTCTGAGTGTAAAAAGTGGCAGAATGCAGCCTCTTAAGCCACATTCTCTTGAGTTACATGAGACAATTAACAGCATTTCTTTTTTTAATAAAAGCAGCTGACAGTGCCATAACTCACCTGCAAACATCTAGTGCTTTTCGAACATCTCCGGAAACAGCAGAGACTTTTCGGGCACAGAACTGAATTGCAGCGCTGTCCAGAACCTGATCTCTAGATACCTTTGGACAAGACACAGGGGACGACAACATGAAGTATAAGAGTCCCCCTCTCTGTAATTTAGGTCCCTGACATAAATATTTTCATGTTAAGTCTAAACTTGACTGGCCACCCTTTAGGCTCTAAGAGATGCCTTTTTTTGCTCATTAAGTACACAGAAATCTCACACATTTAAGCATTCTGTAAGCATGTGGTTGAAGCTCATGAATGGGGAAAAAAGGCAATCAGAAATTAGCAAAATTAAACTATACTAAACTCTACTTGGTCGTTTTCAAAAGATAAAGTTTTTTTCATAGGCCCTATTTTTAAAGGCCATTTAAAAAGGATTGAGGGGGCACTTGGCTGGCTCAGTGAGAAGGGCATGAGACTCTTGATCTTGGGGTCATGAGTCTGAGCTCCCCATTGGATGTAGAGATTACTAAAAATAAATAAACTTGAAAAAAACAGTATTGAGTGATTCTTCTCTTATTTTTATTCCAACACTGAGGCATACAATAAATGGAGGCTGGGGTGGAAATTCATATAATGTTCTCACTATGGCCCACCAGAACTCCCTGCTGAGGAAAGCAATCTAAGCAAAAATATTTTAGAATGATTATTAGGCTTCCCCACCAGAGCTGATCCAAAGGATACAGAATGTAGTACAGTAGGTGGCACTTACCAGATCAAGCCGATCCTGCAAGATAGCGGCTATCTGATTTTTGGTATAAGGTGGAAAGTTCAACAGCCGTGGCTTACATTTTTCTCTAGCTTGAAGCCTCGGCAGAATTCTGTCCGTGAGATCCAGAGTATTAGCAATACCTGAGGAGATAAATGCTACCAATCATCACAGTCAAATCACCCAAAAGGGAAACTAAACTCTTTGAAAGCTCAACAAGGTTTCCAGTTAATCCAGAATTCTAACTGTGGCTTCTCACTTGCCACCCTCCCCCTCATACTTATTAGGTAGGATGTACACAGGCATCTTGGAATGTTCTGTTCAAGTTAGGTTTAGAATTGTCCACTGATAAATAGGACCAGATAGTCCAAAAATCAACTGTCTGAAATGAAGTCTTATGGCATTTCTATTCAGACTTAACAAAACTGATGTTAGGTTAAAACTACTATTATTTTATAGGAACTTTAATTTTGATAAGAAAGCAGAAAGCTGGCTTAACATAAAACGGGTGATAGAGAAGATGAAGAGATTAAAAAAGAATTCTTTAGAACCATCCCGTAACATTGAACTGAACTGTAAAACTGAACACTAACCAATCAGCACCAATCGAGAATTGTTTAGCCACGGCCATTCGAACAGCGTGTACAACACATCCTGCCCTTTGCTGTCCAGCTGATCCACTTCATCCAACACCAACACACTACATATAAAGAGTAGCAATTAGTATCCATGTTCACCTTCTTAACTCTCCAATCTGTGAGATCTGGGCTGACTCCAAGTCACATTCCTACAGCTGACACCAGTTTGAAGGTCACAAGCTGTCCTCTCTCCAGTCACTGTTACAAGGATACCCCCACCATCACACAAAAATAACATACAGGTTTTTCCAGCAATTAGTTTAAAAACATTTTCCCCAATTTATAACTAGAAGGTATATTTTTCCTCTCTTCTTTCCCTTTAAGCATATGTAACTACCTCTTGTACAGCAAACATAGGAAATGTTCTTTTTTTGGTACAAAACCGATAAATTCAAGAGACTAGGCTATGAGTTTGTGGGCAAGAGACCTTGCAGATTTTTACAAAGCAACATGCTTCAGAGCAATACGTACATCATGGGGCCCTTTTCTGCAGTCATCTGGTTTTCCAGTTTCTTCATCATGTCCTTTCCAGCTGGTCTGGATACTTCTTCCTGACAAATCTCCTGAGCAATAGCTGGGAATACAGCCTGGGCACTCCTCAAGGACATGCAATTCAGCATGACTGTTTTAAAGCCTTTCAGTTCCTTCTAGAAAAATGCAAACATGAGAGATATTTTGCCCTTAGATAAAGGTTTGATGGGACCTAAAGTGGTAACTCTGAGGAGTTAACTGTATATAAGAGAGTAAGCTCTACTTTCATTTAGAAAGATTTAGACAATGAAACTAAAAACATCTTATGTGAGGGGAGACTTCAATCTCCTAAGCACATCTACTCTTTCTTAACCCTTAAGAACCAAGTGTCATTTTAGCAAGAGCTTCATATTTCAGACTCTCAGTGTACCTTGAAGTCTTGCAGAATTCGGCTTAAGCAGGCAGTTTTTCCAGTTCCAGGAGGACCAGAAAGATAAAGACTTCCAGCTTTTTTCCCACAGATGTGCTCCCTCAGGAAATTCCTGATGACATTCATCTCCTTTTCCCTGGCAGGCAGCCGATCTGGGAAAGCTGTATTCAGGACCAGCTTTGCTTGCTGGTAGCAAGTACCTGTGTCAGATGTGAAAGGACAATTAGATACAACAGAGGTGACTGAGAAGATCCACTGGGTTTCATCTGGAGTCACCAGCCTTGTTTACGAGGCCGTACTAACAGCTGCCATGTAAGAACGAACCTTCTTGCTTGAACAGTCTCATACACGCAGATTCTTTCTCCAGTGGACATCTCTGCTCGGAATTTGTTGTAATCTCTTGATCTTTTCGAAGCGGGGAATGTATTTTGTTTTGGTGAACTCTGGCTTGTTCTTTTTTGCTAGGAGACTTAATTGTCAGCTGATTGTCAAACACCAACCTGCGCCCCTTAGGTGTATGTGAGCGAGGGGGGCCATTCTCTTTCTTGCCTTGCTTTGGTGGAGAACAGGGTGGTAAATGGGGAGTGTTGCACAGATTATCATCACCTGAAATGTATTAAAATAAAAACATGGTCGTTCATAGCAGTGAATAGTAAAAGGACCTGGAAGGTCTCTGCTTTTCCCAGCAAGAGTCAAATTTCCAATCAAAACCACCAAAATAAAATGCCTCTCATCTAGAAGCAAATATTGGCCACCAGATGGCACCACTGAAGCTTACTACTATTCAGCAGAAAGCAAACGGAATTACTGGGATGAAAATTCTAAGATTCTTTTAAAACAAGGTGTCTCAATCTTGGCACCATTGAAATCTTGGACCAAATAATTCTTGTGGGGAGCTGTCCTGTGCATTGCAGGATGTTCAGCAGCATCCATGGCCTTTATCCACTATGCCAGTAGCACTCCCTTGGTTTTGACAACCAAAAATGTCTTCAGATACTGACTGCCACATCACTCTTCATTAATTTAAAAAAAAAAAAAAAAAATCTAAAACAAGAAAGGATTACCAACTCTTGTTCTAAAAACAAGAATATCACCTGATCACCTGCTTCTATTGATTTCACCAGTAGTGAGGTTAAAGTTTCAAAATACTATGTTACTATATGTAACTGCAAATCATTTAAAACAGTGACAACTCAGTTCAAAATTAAGGAATTGAAGACCAGAACTGTTAGGCAGTTCAGAAAGTGACCTCAATAAGTGGCTTAACTCTGAAGTTCAGTAAATGAATTTAGCAACTATTTTGAAAATAACCAAAGTGAATAGAGTGGTCTTTTTTTTTTTTTTTAAATAGGTAAGAACACAGTGGTCTTAACTGAACGTAGGAAGCACCTACAAAGGACTAGGCATCTTATTATTGAGAAAAGAGAGGTCAAGGGCTACCAGCCACAGGGCGCCTCGGTGGCTCCGTCAGTTGAACATCCGACTCTTGATTTGGGCTCAGGTCATGATCCCAGGGTGGTGGGGCTGAGCCCGGAATGGGGCTCAGAGCTGAGCATGGAGCCCACTTAAGATTCTCTCTCTCCCTCTGCCCCTCCTCCCTCACTCGTACATGCTCTCTCTCTCAAATTAAACAAAAAAAAGAGCTACCAATCAAAAAGTTATACTTCTATTAGCTTACCAAGACGTTTTCTGGGGCTGAGAGGCAGAATTTTTACACAAGAACGGTGTGAGGCCTGGACATTGGTCAGTTCTAGTTTGGTGTCACCAGAAGTTTTAGCTTTGTCCAATGTCCGAGACAGCTTCTTTTTTGGAAAACTGATTGTAGCCTGTGACTGGGATCGGGTTTGAGGCATGATGGCGACTCAGCTGGGTACAAAAAGAGAGAACAGGGCAGTCTGTCAATGTGTAAAAATGAAGGAAAAATAGCGAACACTGAAGTTGCTTAGCCAAACGATGATCAACATTTCATAAGTAAATTATTAACAATATTTTAGCATTCAGTTCTACTTCACATCCAAATAGGAGCAATAGTAACACTTGCTGTCTACCCACTATGTTAAGACGCTGTTCTACGCATTTTATTTTTATTTTAAGGAATCTCTGCACCCAGCGTGGGCCCCCGACTCACGACCCCCGAGATCACGAGTCGCATGCTCTTCGACTGAGCCAGCCCGGGGCCCCTTAGGCACTGACTCATTTAAGTTTTACACCCTACAGGTCGGCACTCTGACTCGCATTTTACAGAAGAGAACGCTCGGAGGCCCGGAGGCCCAAAGTCATAGCAAGCCAGGCATTCTGGCTCCAGAGCCCAATTTCTTAACCACTTGAGTGATGCACGAAAAAGTTCATCTTAACTGACTTCTACCGGGACTTCTAATTCCCTCACTCCGGGTACCGGGTGTGTCTTTATCGCCAGCTTAGCGCAGCACCCTGCCACATTTACAGGCTTCCCTCCGCCCTGCACTCAGTCCCCACGCCACACCCTCTCGGTCCCACTCCGAAACATCTCCCTCCTTCAGCCCCTTTATTCCACGCACGACGGCCAGGCTACTCCCTTCCCTTACCCCGACCCCAGACCCCCAGCGACCAGAGCTCTTCTCCCCTCACTTCACCTCGAGCCTCAGGGGAAGCAGCGGCCCTCGCCGTAGGCGCTCTCCCAACTCCTCTGGCTCCCAGACCCTAGGCCTCCCCAGGCAACCCTCTCCACTCCGCCTCACAAGGCTGAGTACCTCAGTGCTGGCTCTTTCTCACGTCTCTCGCACACGGCTTCTGGGACTCAAGACAGGTTCCGGAATAAACTACGCACCAGCTGCAGTAAAGCCCAGCCGCGCTCGCGCCAAATCTGCAAAGCCGCAGCTTTCCCTTCTCCCGCCAAAGTCCGACCAGGCTTCTGATTGGCGGTCGCTAGAGTGCCGCGCTCCCTGGGCCACGCCCCCTCCTTCGCTTCCCATCCAATCCGAAGGACCACAACCAATAAGAGAACCCCAGGTCTCGGAGCCACTGCGCGACTACGCCCACCGAGCCGCGAGGGATTCTACATCCGGGGCTTCCGGCGGAAAGACGAGAGGTTGCGGAGGGAGCGATTCTGGGTAAGGCCGACCCAGCCGGCCGCAAAGGGTAGCGGGAGGTGTAGTCTTAGCTGCAGCGCGAGTCAGCTTCCTTCTCTGCTTTCCCGGGGGAGGTATAGAGATGTGGTTGCCTCTTCTCACTGGCGCACGTACCCACTTTTATTATCATATTCAGAGAGCTACTACATAATGCCTATCATTTGGAGGGGCGGTTCTGGGTGCCAGGCATGTTCAACCCTGCAAGGCACAAAGCGAACGTGCAGAGGGTTAGAGGTCACAGCATCTTGGTAGCAGTGAAGAGCCTAGGACCCAGATTTCCTGACACCCAAACCGAGGGTTTTTTTTTTTTTTAAAGCTCTACGCATACATAAATATATATACTACATTTCAATCGCAGTATCTCCCTGATTTGTTTCAAAGATAAGAAATAGGGCTTATCTCGGGGCGCCTGGGTGGCTTAGTCGGTTAAGCGTCCGACTTTCGCTTAGGTCATGATCTCGCAGTACCTGGGTTTGAGCCCCGCGTCGGGCTCTGTGCTGACTGCCAGCTCAGAGCCTGGAGCCAATTTCAGAGTCTGTATCTCCCTCTCTCTCTCTGACCCTCCCCTGCTCACACTGTCTCTCTCTCTCTCTCTCTCCTAGAAAAAAATAAAAAATATTAAAAAAAAAAGAAAAAGAAAAAGAAATAGGGCTTATCTTTGCTTTTGTTATAAAGTATCCAGTGCAGCTTCTTATCATTCATTCCATTAATCCACACCTTGTGGGGAGTTGAGAGAATTATGGACTCTTCATTTTAAAACCTTGCTTTATGGCTAAACAGTGGGGTTTCAGGGCCAGAGAAGACCGCTATAGAAGTAGAGGCAAGCTGAGCTTTTAATGAAAAATATAAATTAGAGGAGTAATTTACAGGCCAGCTTCCAAAGCTAATAACCTAGCTAACCCTCAGGTTCCCTTGAAGGCCAAAACCCAATTCTAGGTGATGGCAAGCATTTATCTTTCATTCTTCAGTTTCAAATGAAAGAGAGCAATGGAGCTGAGAAATAGGAAAACAATGCTATTACAATCATCAGTTCATTGTAATTAGTTCATACAGGAAATGAGCGCAAATACTGAGTGTTTAAGTGTACACCAGGCACTGAGCTCAAGTTATTTCACCTATTATCACCTTATTCTCACCAGTACCGCACTAAATTGATGTTATTTTCATTTTGCAAATGAGGAAATTGAAATAGAGGGATTGAGTAAATGTGCCCAAGGTCACACAACCAGTAAAGTGGAAGAACTGGCATTTGAACTCAGGAAGTATGACAGGAAGACCAAACTCTTGATCACTTAAACACAGGGGAAGTATTAGATGCAAGCCCTAAGTGAGAAACTTTCTAAATGTGTACTTCTAAATAGGAAGGGATAGGGGTGCCTAGTTGGCTCAGTCGGAAGAGCATACGACTATTGATATCTGGCTGTGAGTTCCAGCCCCACATGGGGTGTAGAGATCACTGGAATAAAACTTTAAAAGTAAATAAATAGGATGAGATGGTGAAGGAGCACATTTTGGAAAGTCTCTCTAGAAGCTGAAAACTGTAAGAGACTAGCTGCCATGAATGGAAAAAGTGTTACCTTAGAATGGAGGCTTTTCCACCTGATGGTATTTCTGATCTCTTAATAGAGCAATAGAACCCAGGAAGCAATCTTTACTGTTCGTAGTTTGAAAACCTGGGCACCTAAAAACTGTCCTTAATAACCTGAAACGGTAACGTGTGTCTAGCCAGCTTAAAGGGGTAGTGGCAAACAACCTCCCTCAGTTACAGTGGGCTAGAGGGAGCCCAGGAAGCAATGAGTATGTAGTATATACATCCTGGAGCCTATGAAAACCCTCACCAGGAAGAAAAACAATGGTCCAAGATAAGCCTACAAGATTAAATGGTCACTGTGGAAGCAGGCAGAGAATCACAGAAAGTCTGGATTGAAAGGTCTCTAAAAGGTTACCTACATGAAGCTCTCCCTTTCCGATACTACAGGAACATGCTGCACATGCCACCAGACCGTTTCTTGCTTCTGTGCCTCGGTCCTTGCTGTTCCTGTCTGGAATGCCACACACCATCCTTCTTCCCTGGCTAACTGCCATAAAGCCTTTTAATAACCTACATAGGTTTCTCCCTGGCAGCTGTCCTGAAGTGTTCTAGAAGATCCTGAGCTCCTTGGAGGCAAAGACCACATCCTATTCATCTTCATATTATAGGTGCCCGGCACAGACTAAGTATGCAATACGTGTTGCTGAAAGAATGGAAAGGACATTCCTGCCAAATAGATATCCACCTTTTTCACGAACATTTTTTGTGACTGGATAACATAGTCACAAACATAGTTACACCCCATAACCTAGGAGTGGAAAATTAATTCAATTACGTGTAAAAACGATCCAGAATGGGCTGCAGTGATGTCATGCTGTCAGATGTGAAGCATGTCCCCGTAGTTCTCCTCTGGGGCGGTTAGAGTCCTAAGGTTGATATTTTCCTTCTCTTACCTCTGTCTGCAGGGTAACAGAAGTCGGAGACAGGCAGCATCCTTGCAGCTGTGGCTGGGTGGGGCCAGGAAATGCTTAAACAGGCACATTCACAGTAAGCAGCTGTGTCTCAGTAATAATGAGAGTTGACACACTAGAGTCCTTACTCCCTGCTGAACTGACACAGTAGCATGAGGGAAGGAATCAAATCACACTGGAAGGACCCATCCAACATCCTTGCTTTTGCTTGTGCTCGTGCATGCGCTCGTGCGCGCGCGCGCGCGCACACACACACACACACACACACACACTAGCAATACCATCCCAATAGAACAGAGAAAACCTTACAGAGTTAGGAAGTGAAGTTGAGGGTCATTCACACAAGCTCCATTTGAGGGCTATTTAAAGTCACAGGAGGAACAATTAAATCAATAAATAGGTAGTTTATTAATCATATTAATAACAATGATGGGTCAAATAATCAGGGATTCAGCCAATCTGTTAAGTATGGATGAAAATGAAAGGAGGCCTTTCCCCCCTCCCTCTCATAGGTTTTTATATCTAAATTATGTGAAAATGATTCATACACACACCCATTATGAATCAGTATAGGAAATAATCTCAAGACCTTTCCTAGCTAGTGATGAAAAGTGCAAGGTAAGCTCATTAAGTCTTGGTGGTGATTATGTCAGTTGACCACAGTAAGCAGAGACTGTCTGGTTCAGTTTTTATACCCCAAGTCAAAGTTCAAGAAAGCCAGATAAGACATCAATGTAAGAAGTGGGGAAGGAAAAAAAAAAAAGCCAATAAAAATAGACACGCACAGTCTGTTTGCTCTGCCCCCACCTTTTCTTCCGTACCTCACTCAGTGTGAGACCCCCATGCAACACAGGTAGAAAGAATCCTAAGAGATGGAAGGAGAGGGCAAAGCCAGAGCGTCCCCTGGGTCCCCTGAAATCAGGTAGGTGGCAAACACAGACGACCAAATCTATCAGTCACCCAGGTGAGCATGGCTAAGGAACTGTGGTAGTCAAAACACAGCAGGAGGGGAGGAGAAAAAATGCCTGGGAAGCTATGAGATGCTTCCACCCAACTCAGTGCATCTACCTTCTCAGAGGTCCTAGTCAACCACTACACTCACCGGAGGCAACAGATTTTCTCCCCTCTCTATGCCACCACTTGAGGCAGTGTTCCAGACAAGAGTACACAGTTTTCAGGTTTCTGTTTTTGTTTTTAAGCAAGGTTTAATTAAACTGCATGGCATCCAGAAGAAAAAAAACGTACCAAAGAATCCAGCCTGAGACCAGAGTATACATTGAGGGGGGCGGGAGGGGGCAAAATCACTGCCAACTGGGCGAGGGAGCACTGTGATTGGAACAGAACTCCAAAATAAATCATACAATAAATTATTTTTTAAAAAGAAAACATCCACACACAAAGATGAACACACACACACAAACACACACACATTCTTCACACGTCACTCTAGTCTTTTATTCAGTGTTGACTATGACTTTCACGCTGGTCACCGTGGGAAAGAACAAAGGTTAGACATGAGAAAAGACTTGGCCCCTCTGCCACCAGTGGAATGATTTAAGACAATTAGAGAGGAAACCCACTAAGCTGTTAGAAACCAGAGTGGAAAGAAGGAAACAGCAGTCATCAAGGAAGATTTTAATTGCTTCAAAGAGAGAGAGGAAGAAAGCAGAGAAATCTAACACAAGTAAAGGCACAATGACCGTGGAGTTGAATGGAACCAAATCCTTCCTTCAGTTAGTTATCCTTCTTTTTGTATGTGTTTTGAAGGTGGCTGTAGTTTTGTTATATTTTGCTTTTAAGAGATGAGTCTTGAAGGTAGACTTGTAACACCTTCCATTCCCTAAATCAGGGTGGCTTACAGAAAGCCACCTTGACCACATGGCCAGGGACTGAGATTCAGTAGGGAAAGGCAGGCTACAACTGGAATGTGAATCGGATTTGTGGTTTGATTGTAGGCTGGGTTTCCAGAAGGACAGACAGCTCAGTGTAGTGCCATCAAAGGGCCTCAGATGCCCTGTACTCCACCCCCAAAGCTTTGCAGAAGGTAAGGACCCTGGAGTCACATTTCTCCCCCACTCCCATAAGCACTCAGCCTACAGATTATTTCAAGTGATCAGGAGAATTAAAACACACCCCAACCCTGAGTTGCTCTGTAGCAAGTCTATTTACAATTTTTTCTCACCTCTCCCTGGAGGTAAATCTGGGCTTCAAGTTGGGAAGCTGTGGGGGGGAAGGGATGCCCCAGTGCAACAGCCAGTGGCTAGTCTCCTTGCGTTTGTCAGTTGAGAGTGCTGGGATGCATTTCTGGAGACAGCAGCCTCACACCCATCGGGTAGGGTAGCCCTAAGTGCCCTTACTCTGGGAGCCCAGGCTGTAAGGAAGATGGGGCTCTGCAGCTGGAGGAAATCCCCACAACAGAAAAAACCACACCTGGAATATCAAAGTGATTTGATCCAGGTTTGGCAACCAAAAAAGAGGGAAGAGGGGCATCTAGCTCATTTAAAAACTTGGAAGCCACTGCTCTGCTTCCCAGAAAGGGTGGAAAGAAACAAGTTTTTCCCCACTAGAGAAAAACATCATAAACCCAAACCCACACAAGGGCTTTTAACACAGCTTCCTGATGCTTAGCTGGGCAATGTCTCTTCCTTCTGGGAGGGAATAAGGGGGTTAATGGGACTGGGCAACAGTCTCAACATGAGACCACCCAATCTTCCACTGAAGAGACAACATTCCCACAAGCAGATAAAAAGAGCAGTTTAAAAGGTGAGAAGTTTTAGTGCTCTTGCGGCCAGCCCACCTTAAATCTATATTACAGGCTTTTTACAACATACAAAATAGATCAATAACTATGAGGATCACATTCCCATTCTTCAATAGTAAATATACATGACAATAAATCTGTTATTAACAGAGGGACCAAATAACGTATAAGGCAAAGACATTTAAGTAGGTACTGTGCCATCAACATGCTCTCAAGAAGAAAATCCCTCTAATTAGATCTAAGCCCTGGCCTTTTGTCATGAGGCCAAGAAAATGAGAATACAATCAATACCCATGTGACAGAGCCCAAATGCTGGGGAATATGAGGGACAGCAGGTCACAGAGGAGGAAGATTATCAGCCCCGAAGAAAAGCTGGGGTTTGGCTTTCACTTGTGATACTTACTCTGATGCTCTATGTTTGAGTAAAGGAGGGGAAAAAAAAAAAAAGGATATACTTTGATAACATTGTACAAAAGGCATCAACTCCCATTTCAAAAACAAATGGGAAGACTTCACAGTCCAAGTTCAGTAACTGGTCAGCATCTCCCTGGAACTCTGCTGCAGGACTAACTCTTGGAACTCTCTCTTTTTCCCTTCACTAGTGCCCCGTTCTCAGCTCTCCTGGCTTTAGGGTGCTGGGGATACTGCTGGGAGATAACTGCTAACAAATTTGAAAATAAAAACGATAAAGAGAATGATTAGAAAAGGTTTGGTGACAGACCTCACCATGGTGTGTCCCAAGAGCCAATGTAGCCCAGGGGATGGCAAAGGAGAGCAGACCCCATACAAATAATCGAAGTTGAGAGCTCTCCCATCTAGCACTGGGAAGACTTGGGTTTCACTGGGCACCATGCACAGATCCTTAGTCTGTGATCCAACAGATTGGAGAGGTCCCTAAGGCAGTTTAAGCCTGTTGATGTACCTGGTGAGAATTTTTAATTGACTCTCTCCATCCATTTCAAGAAACAGTCCTGGCTCACCTGCTCTCACTGCAAGCTTTGAGCAGTCTTTGCACTTGGCAAGAGCTGTAGCAAACCAACTATCCCATGTATGGAACCCAGGAGCCCCATCCTGCTGTTGGAGAATGGGGAAGTCCCTGTTGCACCATCTGAGCTCAATTCCGACCCAGATGGGGACCCATTTCCTCTCTGCCCTTTAGCTAGGACCTGGAAGACAAAGAATCATATTGCTGGCAGCCAGGGAAGATCAACTGGACTGAAGCACACCTCACCAAAGACTTTGTGCTTCTTCTAACAGAGGAATCTTTGACTATTCCTATAAACTTCCTCTCCCTTCGCTATTTAGTTGAACAACCCTGCAGCCTTGGGAAGGCAAGGGTGGTGGAGAAAGGGAACAGAAAGAACTTGCTCAGCCAGATGGGCTGTGAACGTTGGAATAAGTAGGCCTTAAAGTCCTTCGAAGCCCACAGAGCTGATCCCTTCTATGAGGTGCTTCACCCTTCCCTCGTCATCCTAGAGCACCCATCAGGGGCTGAAGTTTCTGAGCAGGACTGAAAGAGCCAATCAGAAAAGACTGAAGTGGTGTCAAGGCCAAGGCTTGTATCTTCCCATCTCCTACTGCAGGTTTTTGAAATTTGTGAATCTGTGCTGAATGAAATAATGTGACTTTTCTCTTGAGGGAGTGGGCGGTGCAGAGAGGAAAAATATCTCGCAGCCTCAGCACCCTGAGGAAATGGGCAAGTGGGCAAGGAGTCCCAGAGGACGCAAATGGCACCTGGTCCCTTTGCTGCACAGAAACTGACTAGCTCTAAAAGGATCCCCAGTTTATTTCACCCTCTCTTTTTATTAGATGTTTAGTTCAACGAATTAGTATTTAGTATTTGTAATATCCAACTTCTCCCTGGGGTGGTGGCATGGGGTGGGGTGAAAGCAAAACCAAAATACCCCTAAAAAGAAAGCAGAACTATTCCTTTGCCCTTTCTTCAAACATGACCTTTAAAACAGATCACTTCTCTGCAAATCCCTTTCCCATTTCACTAAAAATGCCCACCTCCCCCTAGAAGTCCTGGCCATGCCAGCCTCCTAAATGATGAAATAGAATATACTTGCCAAGCTTCCCCCACAGTGGGTAGGAGACAGTAGGAGTACCATTCTCCACCCTGCCCCAACAATGAGTTCATTCATCACAACAAGGCACCTTTCCCCAAGAGGAAAGCAGGAGACATGGGAGCTTTTTCCTCATCTGGCTAGCAGGGCTTGCAAGAGGAGGGACGGAGACAGGGTCTGAGACCCCACTGTCAGTATAAAGAGTCCAATCACCAAGTCTAGAGACGAGATGCATAGATGGAGGTGAGTGGGGAGGACGCTTGGTGTCTAGAGGTGGGATGCACCGGAGAAACACGTCAGGAGCTCTCATGCAGGTTTCAGGGGAATGGAAGGGACCATCTGAGCAGAGAAGAGGGTCCATCCTTTTCCTGAGGAACAGGACCAAGCCAGGCTTCACCTGAGAATGGGCGGCAGAGGTGGGGCTCCACGGGCAGCTAAAAAATATAAAAATGAAAACCACATATAGAAGGTTAACCACCAGATCCTGAATAACCCAAACGTTCCTGAAATAAGAGAGAAAACTCTTTAAGCTGACCTTTAAAATTCAAGGACTGCTTTTGTTGTCTCTTTGTTTTCTTAAGAAAATGCTGATGAGGGGAAGCAAATTTTAACCTAAGAAAAACACGCCAATTCTACATTCTATGGAATTATGGAAAAACTTTCACGGCTGCTCTTCTCACCTCGGTTTGTTTTGCTGGGATATATTCTCTGAAAGTGTTTATATTCTTCTGGAGCAGGAAAGTCTTCTACTGGATGGAAAGAATACTTTGACTCAAAATCATCTGGGAAAAGAACAGAAAATTAATTCCTATTACCCTTCCTTGTGCTCCCACATACTCTGTACCACTTCTGACCCTCCCCTTGCTAAGTTCCCATGCATTCTGATGGACCATGAGGGGGCTGCCTGGCCCACTGAACCAGGCTTCCGGAGGCCAGCAAGAGGCATCTTTCTAGGCACCTCGTATGCACAGAGGCTGTGACAAAAGGCTCTTTTCATTAAGAAATGAATCTTTGAATTGGTTCTTCAAATCTTTCCACCAAAAACCAGACAGTTAACACGAAAGGAGCCCAGCTGTTTACATGGGAAGAGAAGGAAATATAGTTCTGTTTCAGTAACACAGTCATCTTAGAGACTGTCACCATGGGAAACCAACTGAACTGAATCCACAGATTGCTACAGTTTAACCTAAAATGGGAATTTTTGTCACCAGCTAGTGAGAGATCTGACCAGATAATTCCCTCTGGTCCAAATTACCCTCATTTAAACTCTACAACACAGTTGGGAGAGCCCTCTCACAGCCTCCACTCCCACCTTCCATGGCCCCTCTACAAGAAGGCTCTATGGGCATTACTCAATCACATTCCAAAAACTCTGGTCCACCTATTAGGAACAGACTAGAGCAGGAGTGAAGGGTCAACCATTAAAGAATCTAGTGTTAGGGTTGAATGGGACTGTACAGATCTTTCCAGGGGTCCTCAACAGAGGGTCTGATAAAACCTGTAGACAACCTTTGCTTGGGGCTCTTTCTAAACCTAATGAATTAGAATCTCTTAAGTGGGGTCTAAGATTCATTTATAACCTTGAAAAAGTTAAATATGATACACTCCTGATCTCAACCTTCTCATTTCACAGATGAGGGAAATGGGGCCCAGAGAAATGAAGTGACTTCCTCAAAGTAACACAGCTAGGTAGTGGCTTTGTATTATTAGATTAATGTTGCGTACAGTTGTATGTTTTGTTTGTTTTCTAAAGGTCTAGAAAGGCCCTCTTCTTCCTAGGAAGATACATAATTCCTGTCTGAATAATCCTGAAGAGGATAAAATCTCTGACCTAAAAGTTAATCACAAATGATCCTTGAGGAGCAAGAGAGTGGCTCTGGAGTTATTAACACAACACCTACTGATTTTACTTCAATCTCTTCCAAAGCGATCATGCCTAGAATTTGTAAAAAGGAAAGCATGTCATTGGAAGGGGCCCAGAAGTCTGAGGGGAAATTAGGAGAGGAACTGCTGTGATCAAAGGGTACCCAGTGACCATTCCCATTCTAGACTGGCCACTGGAATTAGTGAAGTCACCACAGGAACTGTGAGACTAAAACAGCTCGCTACTCACCCAAGAAAGATCGGACAGTGGTAATAGAATCTCTGTGGCCGTTCCTCAGGGGTGGTGGAGGAGGAGGGGGTGGCCCAGCTGGCGTCCTTGAGGGAGGAGGTGGGGGCTTTCCTCGGCTCAGGGGTTCTGACCCATGCATTCGGTATGGTGGTGGGGGAGGGGGAGCATCCCTGGCACCATTTCGGATCATGGGTGGCGGGGGTGGAGGAGCTGCAATGAAATCCAAAGCAATTAGGCTGTGAGGCAGAGATGGTAAGGAGTGGGGGGGAGGGAGGGAGGGGTTAAGAGACACATGCTAAGTGCCTTGGTGGCTTCCCAAAGAGCCTGGCTCTGTGAGTCCCTGGGGCAGCAGGTCAAGTATCATACTTACCCTCCTCTCACCCCTATTTAACAGCAGCAACATTCTATCAGACCCCAAAGTTCAGAATGAATGTGTGACCTTTTTCATTTCCTGTGACGAGTCAGCCAAGAACTCTGCCTATTCCTGTTCTTTTCCCTGCCTTTCCATGCCTTCCTCCACAATTCTAATTCAAGGCTTTCTCATATTTAGCCTGTTCTACTGCAAAAAGTTTCCCAAATGTCCTCCTTGCTTCTCATCTCTTATCATGCCAATCCAGTCTGCTTACAGACTCACTAATCTCCCCAAATACTTGCTCAAACTTTTCCAAAGGCTTTGCATTTCCTATATCATGAAGTTTCAAATCCTTAGCTTCAACCCCAGCTGGGTCTCATCCCATCGTCTTCCTTTCTTTCTTTTTTTAATGCTTTATTTATTTCTGAGAGACACACACACAGCATGAGCAGGGGAGGGTCAAAGAGAGAGGGAGATACAGAATCTGAAACAGGATCCAGGCTCTGAGCTGGCAGTCAGCACAGAGCCTGACACGGGGCTCAAACCTACGAACCATGAGATCACGACCTGAGCCGAAGTCGGACGCTTAACCGACTGAGCCACCCAGGTGCCCCTCGTCTTCCTTTCTTACACAGTAACTTACTATGGCAGGCAGCCTGATCTCACCATCTCCTCTTCCTTGCTTGATTCGTACAGCTGGGTTGGGGATGCCTCCTCCACGCTCACACTGTTGCCTCTGTATCTACTATACTACTATACTGTATTATAGTTGTTCATTTTATGTGCCTCTTCCACAGGGCACTAAGTCAGAGCAGTGTCAATTCATCTGAGTTCCCAAACTCAGCCAAATGTACAGCACACAGTTAGGCAGGCAATCAACATTTGCTGACTAAACCAAATCACATACGGTTTGTTCTTGTGACTGGCCCAAAGACTCGTAAATGCCATCCCTCTTCTCTTACTACCAAACCCTACCTCTCCTTTAAGGTTCAACTCAAGCCCTATTCTTCTACAGGCTTTCCCAAATCAATGCACTCAATTCTAATCCCCTCCTTCTTTGTTCTCCCATGCTAGCACTTAGTAGTACAGACTAAAATGAGTGACTCTCAAAATATGTTTAGTAGGTTCATCTGCAGAAGTTACATATCTCCAGTAATAGACAGTCTCATTGCTCAAAAAATTGGGAACGCCTCTTTGGGAACTGCCTCCGTATCCAGTTTCTAATCAGACAGATCCATAAATATTATACAATGTTCACATCTCACTTATGAGGTTGTACCACCACTGACGAAAATATTCATACCTACATCTTTTCAAAAATCAAATTCATTCTTAAAAGACAAAAATGTGCCACGAAGTAGAACATAAAAAACACGTCTAAATACATGGCAACATCACTGGAATAGGCTCTAAGGGTTTATGTTATCTATTCTTTTCATTAACTAACAAAAATAGCAGCTAGCACTTATTTGGTTTCCATTATATTCCAGGCACTGTCCTGAGCACTTTATATGCATTAAATCTTTAAAAACTCTTCAGGGGCGCCTGGGTGGTTCAGTCGGTTAGGCGCCCAACTTCGGCTCAGGTCATGATCTCACGGTTCGTGGGTTAGAGCACCGCGTCAGGCTCTGTGCTGACAGCTAGCTCAGAGCCTGGAACCTGCTTCAGATTCTGTACCTCCCTCTCTCTCTCTGACCCTCCCCTGCTCACGCTGTGTGTCTCTCTCTCTCAGAAATACATGAAAACATTAAAAAAAAAAGTTTTTGTTAATTAAAGAAAAAACACCTCTTCAGTCATTCCTTTAAATTAGGTGGTATTATCCCCATTTCACAAATGAGGAAACTGGGACTTAGGTTGTCTGAGGCCATAGATCTAACAGACTTAGCACACATCTGCCCCTTCCACTGGGCCCAGTGTGCTTTTCATAACTACCGCCAAGTACTGTATATTTTATCTCCCTCCAAAATTTGTAACCCACTGAGATGGAAATGTGTCTTCTGGCACCAATGCCATATCCAATAAATAGCTGTTACCTAAATAATACATGGAGAGACAACTCAGTTTAACAGACAACACTGGTTTAGTGAAAAAGAGTGATATCTTCTTCACCCCCCCCACTCCTTTTTAAGTAAACTATATGCCCAATGTGGAGCTTGAACTCATGACCCTTAGATCAAGAGTTGCATGCTCTGCTGACTGAGCCAGCCAGGTGCCCCAAGAGTGTACCTTCTTATTCCTCCTGAATTACTGTCAGAATTTCTGTGGTGACCACAGTTAAGCATACAACAGTAATGGGATGACGTACGTAGACAAAGGGTCCAGCACTGTAGGCCCAGTAAACGTTGGTTTTCACTTCAGATACACTCTGAATGTCTCCCTCACTCTTTTCAAGGTTTAAGTATGGACAGGGGCTATTACAGACACTAATTAAAGAGAAATCTCCTTAACAACACCCACCAGATCTCTGCACCTTATTTGCATTCCAAATCTGCCCAAACCAAAGCTCTTTCAGGTCACCCTCAAAATATTTCTCTAAAACCCAGATTTCTCAGGGCCCCAAGAGTCTATATGTACTGGAGGGCAGTGGCAGGGAGTGGAAGACAGGCAGCATCAGCCAGACGCAAAAGGATACCAGCTAGACACAGGGCAGACAGCAGTGATTACAGCCACCTCAGACTGGCCAAACAGCACAGGACCAGGAGCAACCTGTTGCTCTTTCGGCACCCTCCCTCAGGGACAGTCATCCCAACCAGGTTTTGCCATCTCCAGTAAGTTTCTGGGCTCTTTGTCACATCCAGTTTTAAGATTGTTTCAAGAAACAGAGCTGGGACCCAAGGACCCTAAGAAAGAAGTAGTTTGTAAAAGAAACGCTGGGGTGGGAGGTCACCGTTTGTAGACCAATGTAAACCGAATTTTGAGCAAAGCATGAGAAGATTGATTCTTAAAAGAAAAAAATCCCTTAAAAATAGTGTTTTACTCTGCAAAGGAAAAATTCAGAAACTCTATGGACCAAGACATGGGAATTTTTGTTCTCTGAGCACCCTGGAAAGACAAAAGACTCCATGCTTTCTCTTTTTTTTTTTTTTTTTAATGTTTTATTTATTTCTAGGAGAGAGAGAGAGAGAGACAGCGTGAGCAGGGGAGGGTCAGAGAGAGAGGGAGTCACAGACTGAAACAGGCTCCAGGCTCTGAGCTGGCAGTCAGCACAGAGCCCGACGCGGGGCTCGAACCCACGAACCGCGAGATCATGACCTAAGCTAAAGTCGGACGCTTAACCGACTAAGCCACCCAGGCACCCCGACTCCATGCTTTTTCAAATGTAAATAATTCATATAGAAACAAAACTACATTATCACATATATCACATAATACTGTCATAATGTGATTGAGTAACAGATATAAATCCATGAACCACCTGGAAATCCTTGCAGAAAACCACTAACAGTCATCAGCATACTACCGTTTACAAAGCACTTTCATACATACTTTTATTTACAACCACCTCTGAAGGTACTGTGAACACAAGAGGAAACAGACCCAGAGAATCAGAGCGATCTGCCCAATGTCACACAACAAAGAGCCAATACTGACATGACTGATTAAGGTATCTCCATTTTTTCTCAGTGTTATCACTCTAAGAACTGCTACTCAGGTTACTGGCATGCAGAAGAATGAAACTGGACCACTTTCTTACACCACACACAAAAATAAACTCAAAATGGATGAAAAGAGCCTAAATGTGAGAAAAGAAACCATCAAAATCCTAGAGGAGAACATAGGCAGCAACCTCTTTGACCTTAGCTGGAGCTACTTTTTCCTAGACAAGTTGCCAGAGGCAAGGTAAACAGAAGCAAAAATGAACTACTGGGACCTCATCAAGATAAAAAGCTTCTGTACAGAGAAGGAAACAATCAACAAAACTAAAAGGCAGCCTATGGAATAGGAGAAGATATTTACAAATGACATATCTGATCAAGGGTTAGTATCCAAAATCTATAAAGAACTGGGGTACTTGGGTGGCTCAGTGGGTTAAACATCCGACTTCAGCTCAGATCATTATCTCATGGTTCTTGGGTTCGAGCCCCGGGTCTGGCTCTGTGCTGACAGCTCAGAGCCTGCACCTGTTTCAGATCCTGTCTCCCAATCTCTCTGACCCTCCCCTGCTCACGCTGTCTCCCTCTCTCTCTCAGAAGTAAACATTTTTAAAAAATTAAAAAAACAACAAAA
Source organism: Proteles cristata cristata (assembly GCA_017311185.1). NCBI lineage: Eukaryota > Metazoa > Chordata > Mammalia > Carnivora > Hyaenidae > Proteles > Proteles cristata. The sequence continues at coordinate 5,413 of JAESUZ010003788.1, read as the reverse complement.
CCCCAAAATCTATAAAGAATTTAACAAATTCAACACCCAAAGAACAATCCAGTTAAGATACAGGCAGAAGGCATGGATAGATATTTTTCCAAAGAAGACATCCAGATGGCTAACAGACACATGAAAAGATAGTCAACATCATCAGGGAAATACAATCAAAACCACAACGATACCACCTTACACCTGTCAGAATGGCTAAAATTAACATCAAAGGAAACAACAGATGTTGGTGAGGATACAGAGAAAGGGGAACCCTCTTACACTGTTGGTGGCAATGCAAACTGGTGCAGCCACTCTGAAAAACAGTATGGAAGTTCCTCAAAAAGTTAAAAATGGAACTACCCTATGATCCAATAATCACACTACTGGGTATTTACCCAAGGAATACAAATTCAAAGAGGGATTTACAGCACCATTATTTACAATAGCCAAGATATGGAAGCAGCCCAAATGTCCATTGGGTGATGAGTGGACAGAGAAGATGTGAACACACACACACACACACACACACACACACACACACGCACGCACACACGAGTATTACTCAGACATCAAAAGGAATGAAATCTTTACATCCGCAACAACATGAATGGAGCTAGAGTGTATTATGTTAAACCAAGTAAGTCATTCAGAGAAAGACAAAATATCATATGATTTCACTAGTGTGGAATTTAGAAAACAACACAGATGAACATATGGGAAGGATGGGGGAAGAGGGAATAAAACCATAAGAGACTTTTAAATTATTTTTTTACTAAGAAAATTTTTTAATGTTTTTATTTATTTTTGAGAGAGAGAGAGAGAGAGAGAGAGAGAGAGAGAGAATATGAGCCGGGAAGGACAGAGAGAGAAAAAGACACAGAATCCTAAGCAGGCTCCAGGCTCTGACTGTCCACACAGAGCCAACGCAGGGCTCAAACCCATGAACTGAGACATCATGACCTGAGCTGAAGTTGGATGCTAAACCTACTGAGCCACCCAGGCGCCCTTCTAAAAGACACTTAATGATAAAGAACACACTGAGGGTTGATGGAGGAAGGTGGGGGGGATGGGCTACATGGGTGATGGGTGGTATTAAGGAGGGTACTTCTTTTTTTTTTTTTTTTTTAACGTTTTTTTATTTCTAGGAGAGAGAGAGAGACAGTGTGAGCAGGGGAGGGTCAGAGAGAGAGGGAGTCACAGACTGAAACAGGCTCCAGGCTCTGAGCTGGCAGTCAGCACAGAGCCCGACGCGGGGCTCGAACCCACGAACCGCGAGATCATGACCCAAGCGAAAGTCGGACGCTTAACCGACTAAGCCACCCAGGCACTCCAAGGAGGGTACTTCTTATGCTGAGCACTGGATGTTTTACATAAGTGACCAATCACTAAATTCTACTCCTGAAACCAACATTACATTACATATTAACTACCCTGAATTTATTTAATATATTGAGTGGGAGCACAAGTAAGCAAGGGGCAGAGAGAAGGGGCAGAGAAAGAGAGAGAGGATCCCATGGGGGCAGAGAGGAGGAGAAAGAAATGGAGAGAGAGAGGGTAGAGACAAAGGGAGAGAGAGAGAGAGAGGGAGGGAAGTGGGGCTCACCTGAAGTGGGCTTGAGCTCACCCAGAGCAGGGCTCCAACTTACAAACCACAAGATCATGACCTGAGCCAACTGAGCCACCTAGGTGCCCCTATTTATTTTTTATATGAAAGTTTTTTTTAATATCTATTTTTGAGAGAGAGAAGAGAGTGTGCAAAAATGAGGAGGGGAGGGACAGAGAAAGAGGGAATCACAGAATCTGAAGCAGGCTCCAGGCTCTGAGCTGTCAGCACAAAGCCTGACACAAGGCTTGAACTCATGAACCATAGGATCATGACCTGAGAAGAAGTTGGATGCTTAACCAACTGAGCCACTCAGGTAGGTGCCTCCCCTCACTTATTTTTTAGATGTTTATTTGCCCGCACTGGGCTCTGAGCTGACAGTGGGGAGCCTGCTTGGGATTTTCTCTTTCTGTCCTTTTCCAACTCATGCTTCCTCTCTCTGGTTCTCTCTTTCAAAATAAACAAACAAACAAATTAATTAAAATTTGGCAGAAAAAAAAAAAGGAAAGGTGGCTGAGGCCTCAAAGTTAGTGATGGCTAAGTGACAGAAGAACAAAGCTCATAACTTCACATTCTTCTAAAGAAACCCCAAAGAAAGAACTGACAAGTGGGAAGCAAGGAGTATACAGACATTTAAAACTATTCGGTTCAGGGGCGCCTGGGTGGCTTAGTCGGTTAAGCATCCGACTTTCGCTTAGGTCATGATCTCGCGGTTCGTGGGTTCGGGCCCCGCGTCAGGCTCTGTGCTGACTGCCAGCTCAGAGCCTGGAGCCTGTTTCAGTCTGTGACTCCCTCTCTCTCTGACCCTCCCCTGCTCACGCTGTCTCTCTCTCTCTCTCTCTCTCTCCTAGAAATAAATAAAACAAAAAAATTTAAAAAAAAATAAAATAAAATAAAACTATTCGGTTCAGGGCACATGGCTGCCTCAAATCAGTAGAGCATGTGACTCTTGATCTCAGGGTAGTGAGTTCAAGTCCCACGTTAGGCCTACAGCTTAGTTAAATTAACTGAATTGAATCAAATTAAGAAAAAAAAATAAAACTACTCAGTTCAACCCACAGAAATTACATTTTTTCCCCACTTCTGTTTCTTGATGGGGTTAGACAGATAGGGGCTCTGCTTATATAAAGGGTCATTTTTTAAAAATCCCTAAGTTAAAAAAAGTTTTTTTAACCTAAGCTTTGTACAACCCAAGGCCACTTTAGGACTAGGATTCTTGTGGCTTAGACCAGGGATATACGGAATCAGGAACGTGCCAGATACTACATGACTGCTTACACTGGACTGCCAGCTCCTAGAGTACAAATCTCTATGTACCTCTCCAACCAGCAGCACAGGTTATACGTGCCTCTTGATGACTTAATTTCTTCATCAACGATCTATTATCAACAAGTACTGATTGTTTAAAAGCTCAAAAGCCAGGGCACCTTGGTGGCTCAGTTGGTTGAGTGTCCAACTTTTGATTTCGGCTCAGGTCATACCAGGGTGAGTTCGAGCCCCAAGTTGGGCTCTATGATGGAAGTGGAGTCTGCTTAAGATTCCCTCTCTCTCCTGCCCCTCTCTCTGGCTCATGAGTACACTCTCTCTAAAAATAATAACAATAAAATAATGGCCCAAAAGCCATTTGTGAAGGGTGTGGCTCAAAGTCCAATGCTACAAGAGGACACGGGAGCCAAAATTCCTGGTTCTATGAAGGCTCCAGAGAGCTTCATGATCTTCCTTACTCTACTTTCAGTCATGCTATTTTGTTAAAAGATTACACAACCTCTTTTACTTTTTCTAGAGTTCCTCAATCTCCTGCTTACCCAGTTTAGGCCCATGGTCCACTGTTAGAATCAGTCCCTGACCTAAACCCTTAGCTTCTTTGCCCCACTCTCCCTTAGTGACACACATGCCTAAAAAAGCCAACCCTGCTTAAATACCACCTGTCCCACTCAGCACCTGCAAATGCACAGGTGGACACATGCTGTGCTCATCTCACTTTGAGCATATGGCCCCAATCTTGGGTGGGCCTTTCATGCTGCTGGTTATCCCAATACACTTCACTCTCCCACACTCCTCGACAACCACTCATGCCCTCTCTCTCCTCCCCTCCCCTCATTCACAGCAGATATCCTTGCTTTCCATTTCACCAGTAAGAAACAAACCAGAAGAAATTACGCATGCTCTTATCACTACACCCATCTACCCACTTGCTTCTATGCCTACGCATTCTGCCTTCCTTCCAGGGGATACCATGGAAGAACAGTGTTCCTATCTAAGGCCCATCCCTTACCTATGGATCACATTCCATTCCTTTTAGCCTTCTCCAGGACATTACTCAAGAAATGTCCCCCCTTTCTACTGCATCATGAGGAGGAGGAGTCTGAACCTTCAATCTCATATCCTCCTCCAGCATCCATTCATCTGCACCCCCACTCCCCTTTAAGCAAAGGGAGATTTCCACATTGCTATCTCCAATCCCTTTCCTCCGATTCCTGAGTTCCCAATATCCCGATTAGACTTTCACCCTCATCCTCCACCATTCCACCGAAACTACTCCAAAGGGTATCATGTTGTTTGCGGGTCCCCCCCAATGACTCCATGTTGCTAACACCAATGACATTCTATTTTCAGCCCCGGACACAGCTGATCACTCCATCCTGGCATTCTTGCAGCATTCTCTTGGTTTTCTTTCTTCCTCACTAGAGGCTCTTCCTCAGCTTCCTCTGCTTGCTACTATACATCTCTGTGACCTATAATATAGGAGGGCCCCAGGCCTCAAGCCTCAACCTCTTCTCTCTCTAGACTGGCTCCCCTGGTGAGCTCCCCTGGCATGTGGTTTATAACATCATCCAAACTTCTCTAGCCCAGATCCCTCACCTGAACTTCAAAGTCTGACAGACACCCAAGAGAAAATAATGAATTGGTGTTTGGCTAACAGACATCTCAGACTTGACTTGTCCAAAAGTGAACACCTGTCTTCTTCCTCCAAACCTCCTGTGATCCTATCTGCCCAGTCTATCGCCACAGCCTCCTAAGCAGTCTCCTTTGCCATCTCTGTCCTCCTGTAGTTCATTTTCAACACAAGAGTCTATCATCCTTTTCAAAGCTAAAGCAACAGGGTGCCTGGGTAGCTCAGTGGGTTAAGCATCCCCAACTCATGACTTTAGCTCAGGTCATAATCTCACAGTTTGTGAGTTCGAGCCCCACATCAAGCTCTGTGCTGACAGCATGAAGCCTGCTTTGGATTCTGTCTTCTTCTCTCTGCCCCCGCCCTCCCCACCCCCGCTTTCTCTCCCTGTCTCTCTCAAAAATAAACAAAACATTTAAACATTTTTAATAAAAAAATGAATAAAAGTTGAAGCAATGCTTCTCCTTTGTTCCAATGGTTCCAGTGGTTCTGCAGCTCACCAAGTAAATCCCCGTCGTGACAAAGCCCTACAGTGTTCTCTTGAGGAAAGCTAGCTTCCTGATCTCCACGTGCTGTGGCGCGCGCTTCCCCTCACTCCTTCTAGTCCTGCCACAGTGGCCTCGCTGCTGTCCCCACACTCAGGTCCTTTGCATTTGCTGTTCCCCATGCTTGCAAGAGTTATTCTCCCAGATAACTGCTTCACTTACTGTCTTTAGGTCTTTGCCAGACTGTCACTTCATACTCCCACCCCACCCCTGCAATAAAAGTATCACCACCACCCTCCACCCCAGTAGATCCTATTCCCCTCCTTTTCTGCTTTGTACTTTTTTTTTTCTTTTTTTCTTTTTTTTACTCATTTATTTACTTGACTGTCCAGAGAACAGGAATCTGTCTTTTCTATTGATAGCTGTTTCCCTAACAACAGTCTGACATAT
>JAESUZ010003787.1:0-46952 GCA_017311185.1 Proteles cristata cristata | reverse complement strand
GATCTGTCTCCCCAGACCGAGAACTCAGAGCCAGTCTTCACCGAGTCCTGGGCTCTACCACCTGTGTGCGCTCTCTGGCTGGTTTTTCATATTCGCCTTTGAAGCCTGTCTGCTTAGCAGAGAACTTGTCAGCTCTAAACTCATCTTTCTAACAAGAATCAAGTGACGTCGTGCACGAGTCGGCCTGTGGCCGGAGTTATTGACTCAATCCGCAGCTATTACAAGGGCAAGAGTCAGCACAGCCTATTTCAACCCCAGCCGCCTCTCTGGGAGAGGGCGGGAATGGGCGAGTGTGGGAGGAAGGAAGGAGAGGTGGTCCCTGGAAGATACTCGCTGGGCTCTGTATGCTGGGAGCGTGGATCTCCTGCGTGTCCAGAGAAGCGCCTGGAGAGGGAGGGCTGGAGCTGAATCTGGCGCTCACCCCATGGAAGGGAGGGCTGAGAATTTCAGAGGGCTGTGCTTCTGGGAGCAGCCTGACCCTATGGAACCCCACAGCGTAGTTGGCCCCGAGACTGCCGTCCTGGTTACGACAGGGTTCAGCTGCTGTCACAGAGGTCCCACGCGTGAGTTTGCATCTCTCTCCTGCTTGGTCCAGAGGCCGACAGTCCAGGGCGGGCCTGGCAGCTGCTCCAGGAAGCCCCTCTGCCTGTCAACCCGGGAGTCGCCCTGGTCCACACAGGCCACGATGGGGCTCGCGTTCCCAGCAGCAGGACAGGGAGAGAAGCACGAAGGGCCTGATGCTCTCTGCTGGGAGGCATTCCAGAAGTCCTACTCAACTCCCTTCCCATCCAGGGGTGGGGGGGAGCTGCTCACACAACCAGCCCTGCCGCAGAGGATGCTGGGAACGCTGCAGTCCTGGGCGGCCATGTGCACAGTTCAAAGTCAGGTCTCTGGGTACTCGGAGAAGTGGTTAATGCCACTGGGAGCCACAAGGGCTTCTCTGCCGCATCCCTTTTTTTTTTGTTTGTTTTATTTATTTCTAGGAGAGAGAGAGACAGCTTGAGCAGGGGAAGGTCAGAGAGAGATGGAGTCACACACTGAAACAGGTTCCAGGCTCTGAGCTGGCAGTCAGCACAGAGCCCGACACGGGGCTCGAACCCACAAACCGCGAGACCATGACCTAAGTGAAAGTCGGACGCTCAATTGACTAAGCCACCCAGGCGCCCCATGCCGCATCCCTTTTAATGATCTCTCCCGGCACGGACCACTCTCTACCCTGAGCTCCTATTTTATAAGAGTCTGATCTTCACACAAACTTCAGGAAGTAATTCATACTTCAGGAGCCAGTTGAAAATCCACCAGTGGTGTCAAATCACCGACGGGCTCCGTGACTGTCTCACGGCTCCCCACCCAGACCCCACTGTGCATGTGCAGCCAAGGGTGTCTTGGGTAGTGGAAGTTGTCTTGTGGGTCCCTGCTCAGGGGACTCCTAAGCCACCTTGTGGGCCCACACCCACGCCACTTCCTTTCCTTGATTTTGATGCTGTCGTTTTTGATGCTGGTCTCTTCAGAGGTCCGCTTAAAGGACCCCAGGGAGAATGCGCAGGAGCTGGAGGGGGAGGCTGCGGTGGGGCTCCAGGAGTCGGTTGTGCTTACTGTGCTAACTGTGGTCCCAGGGCTGGGTGGGCGACAGCCTGGCCATTTGGCCACTACTAGAGGTCAGGGGGTCTTCGTTTCCATAAGGCCACGGACGGAGTTCCTCCTCCTGCCCTGCATGTCCCCTTTTGCCCAATACCCACAGGATGCATCTCAATGAGCTCAAAACGTTTCGATCTCTGAGGGCTATCAGGACAAGGACACCCTCTTGTCGCGAGTCCCCACGGACGTCCCAGCAGACCTCCCCCACCTCAATTGGCTCCATCCCCATGGCTAAGCAGGAGAAAAACTACCCCCAGGCTCCACACATCTGTGGAAGGCCCAGAGGATTCCTGGTGGATGAACAGTTGAGGGGCAGAAGAAGTGGGGCTCTCCTCAAATGTGTGGACTTTCTAGCCCACCAACTGGATGCTCAGGGCAGTGCCCGGGCATACTATCTTCAGGTCATGATAAAAGAACAGCTGCTCTAGCTCTATGTCCTTGGGGAAAATATCTTCTTGGTGACCGTATTCCACAATGGCTACAAGTTGGCAGAGCTTATCAGCCATGCGGCCACGGTGGATGCCCTCATCCTCAGGCTGGTCTCTGATGACATGCTCTGATATGAGAACTAACAGTTTGCTGTGCTGATCACCTGAAGTGCCTTGACAATGGGTGAATTAGATGTCCTCATTTTCTGAGCTTCACAGAGAAGTCCCAGGAGACCAGTGGAGTCCTTCTGTGTTTTGTGGATGGATGTCACATCCATTTTTGGTACCATTTTGGACATGCCTTCTAACCTGTCAGGGCTGGATGCGGGCTGATGTCACACGCGCAGGTTCCACTGCTTGGCCCTGACTCGGGTTCCACGCTGAAATCCCCTCAGTGGCCCTGAAGCCTTCTCCGACTGTCAAGGGCATCCCAGACTAAAGGGACACATCTGCCCTCCCCACCCTGGCACTCGAGAGCCCCCAAGGCTAACAGCATTAGACCAGAGCATGGGGGCTGCCCAGGGGCCTGGCACCCTGCCCAGCGCCACCTTGGGGCTTCTCACCTTTCTCCCGAGAATGGGATCCTCAGCACCCCGTGACCCCAAACTACGAAAGGGAACCCCTCACTTCTCCTGAAATTACATGACTGATGTTCATGATGTTGCAAAATCGCTTGAAAAGGAATCATTCTAGTAATAATAATAGTTTTTTAATTTTACTTTATTATTACTATTGTGACAACTAACATTCGCTCAGCCAGTCCCACAGACCAGGCCCCACTCCAATCACTATACACTCACTGACTCATTTAAGCCTCATGATGTCCCAGGAGGCAGGCGGTACTTTGACTCCATCAAAGGTCTCCGCTTTCTGGGGCTTCTCTGTTCTAACTGCAGAAGGAACACACGCTCACTGGAGCAAACAGAACTTTCCAGAGGTGTGGAAGAGCACCTCCACAGTGTGCCCTGTGCCGCCACTCACCCCCTTCCATCCCTGTCTACGGCACTCCCCTGGCCTAACCAAGGAGACTGGTTCAGGGACATAGTCTGCGCATATAGGGCCAACCCTTTCGATTGGAATCCACTGCAGAGAATTCTGAGGGGTGCGCACAGTCCCATGGTCCACGGGACCCGATCTTCTTCCTGGGCCTCCTTGTCCACATAGGGCACCGATCATGCGTCACGTACCAGTCCACGTTCGGGCCAGCCACTGGTCACTCTCGTGTGCCTGTCCCCGGTCTTCCTGGGGCTCTGCATCTTTCCCTCCGCTTCAAAGCAGGGACAGGGAACCTGGGTTGGCCTCAGGTGCCCCTCTCTTTCAAAACAGTTATTTAAGTTTCCTGAAACTTAAAAAACAAAGGAAAATAAGGGCACGGACCACGGCTCTCTTGCTCTGGGTAAACTTTATTTTTTTGAAAGTATTTCTTTACGTGGGAAAATAAGTTTCTATTCGGTCTGGGGTGGAATGCTGGTTCTCCCTGGGGTCCATTCCTCCTCGTTTTCTCGTGTGATGCCGTCGTTTTTGATGCTGGTCTCTTCAGAGGTCCTCTTAAAGGACCTCAGGGAGAATGTGCTTGAGCCCGAGGACGAGGCTGAGGTGGAGCTCCAGGAGTTGGTTGCGCTTCCTGTGCTGACTGTGGTCCCAGGGCTGGGTGTGCGACAGCCTGTCCATTTGGCCATCTCTACAAGTGTCAGGGGGGCTTCGATTCCATGGTTAACATAAGGCCACGGACGGGGTCCTCCCTCCTGCCCTGCATTTACTCCTTTGCCCTTTACCCGTTGAATGCAGATGCGGGTGCCCGATGAGGTGCCGAGGCTTCGGGGGGTGGGGTGGGGAGGGAGCGCGCAGGGCGACAATGCTCAAGCTTTCTGCTCCTAGGCTGGACTGGGCCGCAGGGGGCTCCTAGGGCTCTGTGGGAAAGAGGCTGGAGCTTGAGGAGGGAGCCCCAGGCATTCACTGGGGCTCTGGCTCTGTGTGCTGATCCTGGACTCTAGGCCGAGGGGGAGACTGTCTGGCACTTTTACCTTCCTCTTGGTTTTCTGGTCGCCGTTGGGCTGCTGTTCCCTTTAAAGAATTCGGCAGTGAGAGAGGGCTCACCGCAGTCCTTTGTACCGCCTCTGTCAGTCCCTGTAGACTCTCCTAGGTTGGGGTAGGACTGTGGCTCTTGGAGTCAGCAGAAAGGAAGGGCCTCACCCTGATGGTGTGGCCTCCACCCTGTGTTTCCCACAAGCCCAAATCCAGCAGGTGGCTATCCCGCCCTCATTCCTGCAGCGTGCTGAGCTGTCTTGGATCTCGTCCCACCCATCGTCCTGGCCACTCTCCTGAGCCTGTCTCCAGGCTTCCTGGAGTTCTGCATCGTTCCCTCCACTTCGAAGGCAGGGACGGGGCACCCGGGTGGGCCTCAGCCGCTTCAGCGTCCCACTCTCAGTTTGGGCTCACGTTGGGATCTCAACAGTGTTGGACGTAGGAGCCTCCCATTGGATCTCAGCCGAGAGCCTGGAGACTGCTTGGTTTCTCTTCTGGCCCATCCCCTAGTCGCCCTGTCCCTCTCTTTCAGAGCAAATCATTATTTAAGTTTCCTGAAACTTACAAAGCAAAAGAAAAGAAAGGCACGGTCCATGGCTCTCTTACTCTGGATTCACTTTCTTTTTAAAAAATAGTTTCTTTAAATTAAATAGGAGTTTTTGGATTTGGTATTGGGGTTCGATGCTCATTCTCCCTTAGGTCCACTCCTCATCTTCTTGGTCTTCCTGTAGGTTTATTTTTATTGTGTCGTCGCTGCTTATTAGTGTCACCTCGGAGGTCTTACAGGTCCCCAGGGAGACTATGGAGCTCGAGGGGGAGCTGGGATGGGCCTCAGGAGTGGGCTGCTCTCAGTGTGGTGATCCTGGCCTCTAGGCTGGCGGGGAGACGGCATGGCCATTTTGCCATCAGCTGAGGAAACCGGGGTCTTCATTTCATGGGGGATCTCAGTGTAAGGCCACGGACTGGGTCTTTCCTCCTCCTCCATAGTTTCGCCGTTTTCCTTTACCTGGGACTTGAACTGTTCTCTGTGTCCTGGTTGGACGGTACTCAACGTGCTCCACACGTTTTGATCCTTGAGCGACATCAACATCAGGACTCTGTGTTCGCTGCCTGGCATTTGTCATTGAAGGACCCCGAGGAAGTCCCAGAAGACGTCCCCGTCAAACGGCTCGAACGCAGTGAGCGAGCAGTACCAAATCACACCCAGGCTCCACACGTCTGTGGGAGGCAATGAATCCTCTTGGTGCAGGAAGCGTCGCGGGACGGCAGAAGGGGGGCTCTCCCGGAACGTGTGCAGTTTGGAGCCCACAAAGCCTGTGCGTGCTCCCTTCAGCTCGCTGTCCAAAAGCAGGTTCTCCAGCTTCAGATCCCTGCGGGAGAGACCACGGTGTCGGTGGCAGCACTCGATAATGGATGGCAGCTGGCAGAACTTGTCTGGAACGTCCTCTGCCATGCGGCCACAGTGTGTGCTGGCGTCATCCAGGTGGTCTCGACTTACGTGTTCTGAAAGGAGGACTGACATCCCGCTGGTGTTCATCACCTCAAGCGACGTTTCAATACTTGAGTGATTCGACATTTTCACATTCTGGGCAAAAGATAAAGACCTTGGAGGCCGGTGGAATCCTGTTGGGTTTTCCTGATGAACTTCCATCCATCTTCTCCCTGTTTAGGATGTCCTGGGCCACCATCTTGGAGAAGCTTCCCTCACCTAAGGTCTTGGGGAGCACAGAAACATGGGTCACCTTACCCTCAAGGATGATGGGCAAAAACCCCTCAAGCACGGAGGGGAAAGGCCCTGCTACATGGCGGGGGAAAGCCCCTAGAAGATGGTGGGGGAAAGCCCCTGGTGCATGGTGGGGGAAAGGCCATGCAGCATGGTGGTGGAATGCCCCTGGTGCATGGTGGGGGAAAGCCCTGCAGCATGGCGACTTGCTAACTGCACTCATACTAACTAGCAGTGGGAACTACACGGATCCTAAATAACAGTACTAATCATAATGATTCAAAATAACACGGCAAACGACACTAACTATGCTGACCAACGAACCGATATAAAATGTGCTCATACCAACAAGGCTAACTATGAGGAAGGGGCTTGGTTCACTCAGTGTAGCGACGAATTTCTTCACGGAGGAAACAACACTCATGCAGATAACCTGGGCTTCCGTTGGTCTGTTTGTTGATGGCAGCTTGGGGATCTTTGAATAAAACCAGCCATGTTTTTGGTGGACAATGGGAAGTGACAAGTTGTCTGCAACTTCATCCCTCCGGGCTGTAGTCTCCCAAACAAGGCTGTCTTTTTTTTTTCTTCTCTTTATTTTGGCAACGATCCTGGACCACAATATTCATTTGACTCCTGAGAAAAATGACCGAATTTATGGATCCATAAAGTGTAATCCCATCATGCAATTAGCTGTGTTTTGTAAAAGGGAGATATTAGGAGATTGGGCCTTTGAGATTTTGCTTGCATCCTTTTGTGTAATTGTACATGTGTCTATGGATGCTGTCAGTATGAGACACTTTCTCTACCTCCAGGTGGGTTTGCTAAAAGTAAGTTGGAAAAAGGCTCTACTTAGCCGGTTTCAAGGCAAGTGCTTGTAAAGAAGTGCGCGATCTAAAACTCAGAGAGAACCTATAAAACATTAAAAAAAAAAAAAAGGGGGGGGGCCTGGGTGGCTTACTCGGTTAAGAGCCCGACTTTCCCTTAGGTCATGATCTCGCGGTTCGTGGGTTCGAGCCCCGCGTCGGGCTCTGTGCTGACTGCCAGCTCAGAGCCTGGAACCTGTTTCAGTCTGTGACTCCCTCTCTCTCTGACCCTCCCCTGCTCACGCTGTCTCTCTCTCTCTCTTTCTCCTAGAAATAAATAAAACATTAAAAAAAATTAAGAAAAAAATAAAAAAAAATGAAAAAAAAAATAAAACTCAGAGAGAAACTCACCCTGTTGCCTTTCGAGTTCATGTTGTGATCTTCGACAATATTTTGTAAGAAAGCTAATTTCACGGTGTTTGTTTAATTAAAATGGACATCTATCTTTAGAATCGCCAACAGGAAATAGAATAGTTTTATTCCACTGGTGTTACTGAAAGTCAAAGCAGCTATTCGTGTCACTACTGTCACAAAATGGGACAGAGAAGACAAAGCCTTCAAAGCCTTGTCTCACGGCTCCAGAAGCTTTATGGGCAAGCAAAGGACAGACAGACAGATGTAAACAACTGTAAGAAATGGAATGAAGACAACTTGAACTATTAAGGGAGACAGCTCTGTATGTAAGGGAAGGGAGGCTGGTTGTTCAAAGAGGGAAAACATGGGGCACCTGGGTGGCTCCGTGTCTTGAGCATCCCACTCTTCACCTCTGCTCAGGTCAGAATCCCAGAGCTGTGGGATCCAGCCCCGTGTCAGCCTCCAAGTGGAGCCACCTTCAGATATTCTCCCTCTCCCTCTCTCTGTCTCTCTCACTCACTCTCGCTCTCCTTCCCCCTCCCCTGCTTGTCTCTCTCTCTCTCTCTCTGAGACAAAAATTTTAATAAATTAAATAAAGAGGGAAAACGTAGGAAAAAATTTGAATGATAGTGAAAAGGAAACATGTAGAAGGTTTGCGAGAAGAGGATCTTTCAAAAGAAATGCTGTGGATGGTCGGGACCAAGATTCTGGAGTTCTGCACGTGAAAAACAGGTTGAAAAGCATTTTTAACATTTTTCTTTCTTACTGAGAGACAAAGAGAGACAGAGCATGAGCAGGGGAGGGGCAGACAGAGCGGGGGACACCGAATCTGAAGGAGGCTCCAGGATCTGAGCTGTCAGCACAGACATCACGGGGCTTGAACTCACGAGATCAGGACATGATCCACATTCGGATGCTTCACCAACTGAGGCACCCAGGCACCCAAAAAACAAGTTTCTAAGGGAGGCATCAACACTTTGGGGGTGCAATGGAGAGACAGAGAACCAGATGAGGCAGAAGCTGAGCAGTTGATACTTCAACAGGAGCCTCAGCCGACTCTCTGAGCAGTCCCGGGAGTTGGACTGCCCTTCGGAACCACCCAAACTTAGGTGAAAGGTGATGGCTCTTCAGAACAGTCACTGGCTGGGACTACCTGGGAAGAGGGCACGGCCTGGGCAAGGCCAGTGTCTGCAGTCAAGGCGATCCCTGAGGGTGTCTGAGCATCACTACATCCGGGAGACTTTCGTTTCTGCCTCAGTTTCTGGTCAGCACATCCTGACACGTATCACAGGAACGCAGACCCATGTGGGGCCCTGGATGTCCTTGTCAAGAAAACAATGTGTCAAAGTTGGGGATGACACGGAGGCTAAATGAAGGGGCTGCATCCATGTTTACAGATTCATCTTGGTGCAACGACTGAGGTATAATATCGCAAGGACACGGGGACAAGACTGGAATTTGGGTTTTCTCACTCTTAATACGACAGAGCCTTCTTACACAATTGGTCTAAGTGATCCACAGAGGTTTTGCGTCACCTATAATCTGCCCTGAAACACCAAGTGTCTGTGTCTGTTAAGTCTTTGCTTCCTTAGGAAAGTGGACTCTGCTCAGTGGTAAGACAGCTGAGGTTTGTCAGCAACTCCATAACCCTCTGCATTGACCTGACAATCTCTTGTGCCACCTTGGCTGAGTAAGTACCCTGTTTTGTAATGATCTGTAATCCTCCTTTGGCATGTGTTTTGAAATCTTCTGATTATCTCACAAAATTCCAGAACTCCCGCTTGTAAAGGGAAGTCTCTTTGACTAGTGAGACTTGGTCCCTTGTGTGTCCAACGACACGGGAAGCGTCGTCACAGACGGGATGATCATCCCTCTACGGCTCTGAGTGTGGGGGACTGCTCTCAGCGTCCTGGGCATTTTGTACAACCCTTGAGGTGCTGAGATGTCCCGGTACAACGCTATCGCCTGTCGTCTGTGTTGTGGGGTTGGCTTCTCGAGTCTTAGAAAAACGTAGATACGGCCTTCTCTGCTAGGACTCCCATCACTTTTCTTCCCTGCCTGGTTCCTCACCTCCAAGTGGCTGGCTGAGAACCAGGTGGCTCGAGCTGGGAACACAGGCTCCAAGTTCCATATGGTACCTCCCCCCCCCAATGGTCCCCATCCCCTCGGAGCTCCCGGAGGCTGTGTGAGCTCAAAGCCGCGGGACCAGCCAGCCTCAAGGTGCTCACCTGACACACCTCAGTGCAGAGAGCAAACCAGACACCTCTGGTCAGGATGGAGGTCACGTGGGTGAGCGATGAAAAGGGGCCCTGGACATTTGCAGGTGCTGCTCACCTTTGGTTCCTAATCTGGGTCCTGGTTACCCAGGCGCAAAAGCGTGATTAACCCAAAAGACACATTCGGCCATTCAGATTCCAAAACGCATTCCTCATATCCATTTGGTCTTTGTCCACAGTTCCTGGCTCACAGCACCCCAAAGTCTGGGGATTTTCTGAGCAAGGAGAGCCATGGGGGACATTTTGTGTTATCATAGTTGGTCGCTTGTCCTCAGCCCCTGAAATCACTTCAGAGCCATGATGGTGACATGGCTGTCCCACCACACCTGGGTTCTTGTCAATGAGGTGACGTTTGGAAAGCACCGAAGAATGGGAATGGACAGTCCCACCCCCTGAAATGAATCCCCAACCGCCAGTGATTTGAACCATTGGGTCTACGGAATGAAGCCTTGGTAAAAAAAAAAAAACTTGAAAGGACGGGTCCAGGTTGCTTCTGGTGGGGGACCCTGTGGAGGTTCAGAGACAGAAGGGTGACCAGAGGGCAGGGGAGTTAGGAGTCCCTCCCACACCCCATGCCTTACACCTCTCTCCTCCTTGGCTTCTCCCGAGTCATGTCCTTAGAAGGAAAGGCAGTTCTCTAGTGAGTCAAGCAGGTCCTGAGCTCTGTGAGCCACTCTCACACAGTGAGTGACCTCAAGCGTAGAATGCACGGGATCCTTTGGTATCTAGCCTCTCAGGGAGGGGTGGCATGTGAAGTGGGGTGGAGGCAGGGCGGGCTTGCAGGCCTGACACTGACCTGTGGGGTCTGAGGCCACCTCCAGTTACAGAGTGTCGGAATTGGGTTGAACTGCTGGACACGCAACGGGGGTCTCAGAATGGCCTGGTGGTGTGGAAACTCACACCTCTGCATGTACGTGCTGGAATCGGGTCCAGAATCTCTACTGGGGGTGGAGGGGCAAGTGTGAAGGCCCCTGCTGACACACTCAAGACACAAACACGTTCGCTATATGTGCGGTTCTATTACAAATTAGGGAAAATTAGGGGCGCCTGGGCGGGTCACAGTCACTTAAGCGTCTGACATCGGCTCAGGTCATGATCTCGCGATTCCTGGGTCTCCCAGATCTCAGACCCACGTCATGGAGATGGATTCAAGTCTACTGTCACTCCCTTGGCACACTTCTCTGGGTTTGAGACCCATCAGAGAGGCTGATCCAAACCCCAGACTAGGCTGATCCAACCCAGGAAAACACACACACTCCTCTACAACTCCAGTCGTGGGGCCCCTGTGTGCTGGCCGCTGAGGCACCAGCCGCAGACAGTGGCATTTGGGACAGTGGCTCCATCGTTCACAACTCTGGTGTGCCACAGCCCCGCATCCTCATGCTTCGGGGCTGTGGTGACGTGAGTAGAGAGCTGGCCAGCCTGTGCTTCAAGGGCAAGAGGAGAGTTACCTGGGAAGTGCCGGCAAACACAGTGTGTTTACAGCGTTTAGAAGCGCATGGCTGAGAGAACACAGGTCCAAGTGGGTATGCGCCCAGGGGGCCAGGGGGCGGGGGCAATAGTTTGACTTGATCAGAGGGTACAAGGCTGCAGTTCAGGTTGGATGAGGAAATCTGGGATTTAACGTCCCAACTCCCACCCTGCTCGGGCCTCTCAAGCAGCCTGCCCTCCCTCACAGCGGGGCCCAGTCTACTGCCCAGATGTCCACAAATAATGGTCCCTCAATAATGCTCCCTGTGTCCCTGGCTCATCACAGGGTGCATGTAAGTGCTCAGTGGTAGGAGAGATGTTGTTACCCGGAAGGTCAGTGTACCATCGGACCCACAAGTCTGGTCTTAGGTACAAACACGAGTAGACACATGACTTTATGGAAGGAAAAGCCCGGATTCAGCAGGCAGAGAGGGAAAGATGAAGACCTGAGGTCCCTGAGTGGGGACAAACAAGTGCTTTGGAGCAAAGCTGGGAGGGCCTGACCACACTGAACCCCCTCCGGTGTGTGCTTCCTCTAAAGCACGGACCAGACACCACCTCCTGCCGTCAGGGTCTCCGCAGCAATCTGACAAAAGACCTGACTGAAACTAAGTAGCAGGCCGTAAAACGTACGACCCACAAGATACTGATACGGCCACACATCACCCACACACAATGGAGTCGAGGCCATCAGGAATGGACAACCCAGCACCCAGACTGATCCATCCCATCATGGGAACACCCTCTTCATTCTTCGAAGCACCGAGACAACAAAATCTCAGTACCGAGGTTATAAATAATCCTGCACTGACTTGGCCCAAGTGATGTGCTCCCTGAGCCCTGAGCTGGAAGAGGCCTCCTGTGTCTCGGCAGGAAAACAGGTGAACGGGGCCCATCCACACAAAACGAGGGACATGAAACCGCCCGGAGAACACACAAGCCCCTGGCTGCCCTGAGCATCGGAGGGCAGCGGCCAAGGCAGCCAAAGAAGGCCCATGTCCCAATGTACCTGAAGGAAGCCAAACTTTGGTGCCTGAGCCAAAAATGCCCATCTGGGAATTAAACCCTATGCAGCCACGCAGGGACACGGCGGTCACATACGTCAGGGTGACGTTCCTCCCCCAGAGAGTAGCTGCTGGTGGGGAACATCGTGTGGCCATAGGGCTGCTGGGGGCCCCACGTGTGGACTCGGGTGGTGAGGAAAGCTGTCTATACCACAGTGAGTCTGTGACCTCTACACACACACACACACACACACACACACACACACACACACGTGTGTGGACACCTCGTATGTCCTCTGGACGGAGAAGCCACAATTTTCCAATGGAAAACATGAACACACTGTTCGACAAAGGGGATGACTTCTTTTCAAAAGGGGAACAGAGTCCCCACTCTGTTCCCCAAACATCCGGGCCCGCTGTCCGATGGGCGCTCCTCTGGCAGTACCCAACCTCCCCTGTGCACCTGCTGGTAGCAAGGAAGATGGAGGCAGGGGTTTCCCAGCCACGTGGGTTCCAGTTGCCTGAATGTTACCCTTTATTCTCAAGGGACCATGGCCTTCTGCCCAGCAATTCCAAGTGGCATTTCACACCCTGACACAGGCCACACTGCCCCCTACTCTGGCAGGTGATGGAAGACTGGAATGGCCAAGAGAAGTGTGTGATGCCCCCTCACCCCAGGGGATGCAGCCCAGAGCAGATGAGCCCTCCCTTAGCTGCAAGGCTCTCCAAAGCCATCCTCGGGGGGCTGAAGCAAATGCCAGCCAGGGGAGGGGCTGGCCTTAGGAGCAGCTGTAGAGGGTTCATGTTTGGCTTTTGTTTTCCGTTTCCTCAGAGCTGTGGTAGAAAAGAGAGCAAGTCGGGGCGCCTGGGTGGCTCAGTACGTTGAGAGGACAACTTAGCTCAGCTCATGATCTCATGGTTCTGAGTTCAAGCCAAGTCGGGCTCTGTGCTGACAGCTAGCTCAGATCCTGAGAGCCTGCTGCACATTCTGTCTCCGTCTCGCTCTTCCCCTTCCCTGCTCGTGCTCTCTCTCAAATTAAAAAAAGAAAAACATTAAAAAAAAGAGAGCAAGTCGAGCCTGCGGGGACAAACGCAAGCACACACGTGTGTGGGTACATCTGCATGTGCACACACGTGTGTGTACATATATGCACACACTTGTTGCATGTGCGCCTCTCACTCTTAATGTCCATGTTGACTCTGCCCTGCGGGGAGCCAGCTATGCTGTCCTGTGAGTGGCCCAGGAGGGACCCACGTGGGAAGGTCCTGATGTTCCAGCCACTGACCACACGTGTGACCTACAGGTCCATGTCTCAGCCCTTCGGTTGATGCAGCCCCAACCAATACCTTCCCATCACCCCACTGGGTAGCCTGCCCTCAGCCCCATTTCAAGTGATCTTTTGTTTCTTCTATCTATGCCTCAATAAGGGGGTGCCCCGTGAAGGCAGGGGATTTGTTAGGTTCACTGTGGAGCCTGCAATGCTGAGACCATGTAGAAGCTCCTGGCTAATGGCCGTGTAACGGTGATGCGTCAATGTTCGGAGCCCATCGTTTCAGGAAGTCCTGTGCCGGAGAAGCCAGGACACGCCAGGGAACAAGAACAGACCCTGAGTCAGACCTTCCTGGTCCCAGCCCCGGCACGCCACTTACTGCTGCCAAGTGACCCAAGAACGTCACTCAACCTCGATGAGC
This sequence comes from Proteles cristata cristata, assembly GCA_017311185.1. Taxonomy (NCBI): domain Eukaryota; kingdom Metazoa; phylum Chordata; class Mammalia; order Carnivora; family Hyaenidae; genus Proteles; species Proteles cristata. Next base: position 33,479 of record JAESUZ010003787.1, on the reverse strand, counting down.
CTCAGTTTTCCTCATCTGTGGATTGGGGATGATAACAACCCCTATGGATGCTGTAAGGGTACTAGGCTTCTCATGTCACTTGCCTGAAGTGTCATTGGAGAATGGAGGCTCCCTACCACCAAGCTGCTGGGAGGTGCCGGGAGCCACACCGGCCTCTCTGGATGGCAGTCACGGCAAGGACATGGCAGTGTGTGCACAGCTCCTGCCATGAGAAACGAACACCGGTATCTCTTTCTGCTACTACTGGCTCATGTTGGAAATAAGCCTGCTGGTGTTGACCAGGCCTCACTATATTCCATATCAGACCAATATTCTGAACACAGATATCGCATCAGGAAAAGCATATTCCTGCCTTTACCAAAGAGAATTTAGATGAAAGCTCTGTGGATGCTTTGCAGATTTAAGACTTAGATAATAAAGAGACTAAGAACACAAGAGTTACAACTGAGCCTGGCCCTGAGACAATGAGCCTAATTTAGAGTTGAGGAATAGATAAGGGCAGAACTTCAGTTCATACTTACACCTTCTTCTAACTGGTGATTTATGGCAGGCCCTTCCCCAAGGCCTACTTTCTGCAGACACCTTCCCTTACAGGTGGCTGGGATGAGGATAGATAAAAGGAGATAAAACGTTACCCACAAACAAAAGGCTGACACATTTAGGGCCTCCATGGTGTTCACACATTCAGCATCAAATAGGTTTCCACAAACAACTTGAACCAGCTAAAAACATTCGTCCTCTTGACAGCCAGACACAATGACTCTTAGCCCATCTATACACTTAACCTATGACCTATCCTTAGCATTATTAACTTAGAACAAATATGTATCCTGTCTTTTCCTAAGAATACCCTGTGAATTCTTTACTTGTAAGATTTACTTAACCTCACTATAATTGGAATAGTTCTCAAGAATATTTCTGTAAAACCTGCTTCTGTACACGTTCCAGAGCACCTTATCACAAAGAGTTATCCACTGTAAAACTTCCTTTGTCTGATGTCATGTTATCATTTAACCTATAAATAAAGACACCAAAACGGACAGGACAGAGATGCCTGCCTGGTGAAGAGAAAGTATCTTGGGGCTCTCTCACTCTCTCTCTCGACGACACCGTCCATCCTTCAGGGACCCCTGGACCTGCCGGAGCCGGCCTCTCACAGGGAGGCTGCTCCCAGGCAGACCTGCTGTGCAAGATGGAAGGAGGAGGGGTGATTCTGTAGGAGATGATGCATCTCCAAGGGCCAGAGTCCAGCACAGGGCCTGGCATCCAGCAGGCTGCAGGGGGCGGGAGGACGTTTGTTACGTGAGCCCATAATGGAGCTGGCCACAACCTCACACGCGACGAGCAGCACACAGCAGGCACCTTTGGAAACGAGGATGCCTCGGGTTCGTATGTATATCATCATGGTCAGAGGGCGATGGAGTAAAAGTGACGTGGGGAGAAGGGGCAGAGAGTGGCAGGGCGGGACTCTGGCGAGGGTGACGCCTACAGGTGCACGCTTGGCCGAGGCGTCAGTGTGGTGAGGGTAGCAGGTGGCGGGGAGCGTCCTGGAGCCCTCTGGTTCCCCTGCAAAGAGGGGGAGAACCAGGAACAGGACGACTCTCCTAACTGGCACGAGCACATGCAAGGTCACAGACGCAGCCTCGCACCCGGCACACCAGCACCCGGAGCCAGCATGAGGGCTCACACGTGTGCAAGCTTCGGCCACACGTGCCTTAGTATGACTTGTCCCAGACGCCCCTGGAGACCAGGATCCTGCCCCAAGCTGTTTCTTTGGGAGCTGAAGGCAACGGGGGAAGGGAAGTGAGAAAAGGAAGAGAAGGCGGCTAATCACGGCTATCAATCCTGCCACCGTGCAGAAGCCACCACTGTGAAAAACAGGAACCCGGGCCACCGGGGAGCCTTGTGCACAGCTCTCCCAGCCAGGGGACAAGGCCGCTGGGGAACTGGCTGAAGGGTCCCGGGAACCGCGAACGCCGTCTCCACCCTGCAGCCGGCTGCCCGAGCGGACAAGGGGTCTCCAGCTGCAAGGCGGTGCTGGCAGTTAGAAGCCGGGCCAGGGTGTACTGAGGAGACGAGGGCAAAGGACTCTGGTGGCCACTGCTCTCTGGACGAAGAGGAAAGTCTGAATTAAAGACCTAACACAGGTCCCACCAGCCCTGAATGGGAGGGCTAAGGGATGAGAGGGGAGTCTTTAGCAGGGCCCATGAATCCACTAGGGATCGGATTCACCTGCAAATTCAAATTCTTAGGGAGGTGGTCTGGAGTGGGGTTCCAGATGCTATGTTTCTGGGGGCACCTGGGTGGCTACATAGGTTAGGTGTCCGACTTTGGTTCAGGTCATGATCTTGTGTTTCATGGGTTCGAGCCCGAGTTGGGCTGTGTGCTGACAGCTTGCTCGGAGCCTGGAGCCTGTTTCAGATTCTAGGTCTGCTTCTCTCTCTGACCCTCCCCTGCTAGTACTGTCTGTCTGTCTCTGTCTCTGTCTCTGTCTCTCTCAGAAGTAAATAAAACATTTAAAAAGAAATTAAAAAAAAAAGATGCTATGTTTCTGGGACACCTGGGTGTCTTGGTCGGTTAGCATCCAACTCTTAATTTCGGCTCAGGTCATGATCTGGTGATCCTGAGATCAAGTCCTACATCAGGCTCTATGCTCAGCATGGAGCCTGCTTTAAGATTTTTCTCTCTCCCTCTCCCTCGGCCCCTCTCCTGCTCACACTCTCCTCTCTCTCTGGCTCAAAAAAAATGCCTTATTTCTAACAAACTCGAAGGATGCACCCTCCGGAATTCTCACCCTCATGACCGCCTGCACGCTGTTTCCTACCAGGGTCCAGGTTCCCTACTTACACGGCTCTGGGCACCTGTCCATCGCACATCCTGAGCCCTCGAGGCCAGCAGCCGCAGCACGAAGGCCCAAGCTTGTTTCCAACTCTTCTTCTCATCTGGTTCTTCACTCCAGGCTCCCAGACACCTGGGGTTATGTGTGGCTCTTAGGCATTTAGAGTTGGGTTTTCTAAAGTTGTGGGGTGAATTTATCCCTTCAGATCCCAGGATGTTCCACTGTCCTGGACAGGACAGTACACATCGGTGACTATTTTTCCTGCCTGACTTCTGCCCTCTGTTTCCTCATCTTATGCAAATAATCCATCTTTTTTCCTTTGAAGATCTTGCCCCGTCAGCTTTTCTGAGTCTATATAACTTAGAGAATGTTACCTCTTTACAGAACCAAAAGGTGAGCACGTAACCTAGATCTGGCCAATCAGTGGATTTCATGCCCTTTGTTTCAGTCACCGGATCGAGGCTGGACATGTGACCTGGCCCGCAAACCCATGCCAGGCCCTGCAACTGAACTGTTGTGAAGGAGACGCTCTCTCCCCTTGGGGAGCTGTCGGGGCTGCTCCCTGCAACAAACTGACTAGACACGGAGGCCTACATGGAAGGCAGAGAGCGACAATACCTCCTGATGACACAATGTGGGTCCCTGGGTCCACCCGGACCTGACGCTCACTGGATCTGGATGGCAGTGGACCGCAATGGAGCTAGGACCCAAGCCAGGAAAGCAACACACTAGCTTGAGCACTGATGTTTCTGCATGTCCGTGTGTTCAGCATAAACTATGGAGGGAAGAGGACCCCAGAAAGTGAAACCCGAAGAGTGTGCATGCAGAAATCACACTCACAGGCCAGAAGAGTGTGGGTCATAGGGGCTGGAGGCGTGGCGGGGGGCGTAGAGGAAGTTCTGCTCTAGTCCAACAGGGGGCTTTACGACGTTATTTGCAACTTTGTAGATATGAAAGCAGCTTTGAAACAAGAGGAAAGGAGACCCGATCAGTCAGCTACAGAGTAGCTTCATGGGTACAGAATCAAAACAGCATTTAAATAGCCAGCAGCAGCCTGTTTGGAGTCTTTCCAAAGCCTTGTGCTGTTTCTCTCTCCCCAAGGTGGAAATCCCCAGTGTGGCTGCCCTCTCTTTCTTATGCAGGAACAGGTCCTTCAAATGAGTCCATCCAGGGAGGACAGGTGGCAGGGTCAAGGTCACACAGGCTACTGAGGCACAGCAGCCCTGGGGACAAAGGGCTTCCTGCTACAACCCCCTGGTTGGAAGCACCACCACAGGCAGGTTTCCTCTGGAGCCACAGAGGCTGCAGCCTCAGGGCGCTCACTTGTGTGGCCTTTCTTAGATGTGACACATAATCAGGTTCTTTTTCTGAAAGAGGGGCACCCACCCACAAATATAGAAATTCTAAGCCCTAGGCCCACAAGGTGTGGATAGGCCCCAATCCTCAGCCACACCCCAGGCTGTTTCCCACACCCTTCTCCCCCAAACCCTTGGGGCCTTGTCACAGACTTGCAATAGCTACTCAAAACCTCTGCTTAGACAACAGGCTCTGCTCACCCTGATTTGCCATTTCCTCCCCATGACTGGTGATTTCCACACTTGTTATGCAAATGACATCTACTGAGACCCATTCTGGGATGTGCTCACTGGACTCTTTGAAAGTCCTCTTTATTTTAAAAATAAAACTAAATCCTCCTGCTTCTCCCTGGGCCAGTGCCGGGGGAGGGGGAGTCCCAGCCTGCAGAAAGGAAGAAGCCCCCCAGGCTCACAAGAGCACCTCCCCTCCCATCCCTTGGACAACTCAGGGACCTGTCTCAGGTGCCTTCAAACCTGTCAGGGCTGGAAGAAGGGCCATGTCACACACGCAGGCTCCACTGCTTGGCCCTGACTCGGGCTCCACGCCTTCATCCCCTCAGTGCCCCTGAAGCCTTCTCAGACTGTCAAGGGCATCCCAGACTGAAGGGACACATCTGCCCTCCCCACCCTGGCACTCCGGAGCCCCCAGGGCTGACAGCATTCGACTAGAAGATGCGGGCTGGCACCCTGCCCAGGGCCACCTTGGGGCTTCTCCCCTTCCTCTCTAGAATGGGATCCTCAGCACCCCACACCCCCCACTTTTGAAGTTACATGACTAATGTTCGTGATGTTGCAAAATCACTTGAAAAGGAATCATTCCAGTAATAATCATTGTTTTTTAATTTTACTTTATTATTATTACCATTGCGACAACTAACATTCTCTCAGCCAGTCTCGCAGACCAGGCCCCACTCCAATCACTATACACTCACTGACTCATTTAAGCCACGTGATGTCCCAGGAGGCAGGCGGTACTGTGACTCCACTGAAGGTCTCTGCTTTCTGGGGCTTCTCTGTTCTAACTGCAGAAGGAACACACGCTCACTGGAGCAAACCGAACTGTCCAGAGGTGTGAAAGAGCACGTCCACAATGTGCCCTGTGCCGCCACTCTCCCCCTTCCATCCCTGTCTACGGCACTCCCCTGGACCAACCAAGGAGAGTAGTTCAAGGACACAGTCTTCGCATATAGGCCAATGTGTGCAAGTGCAGATGAGAAGGCTCCTTTACAATCATCCTCCCCATGCTATGGAGGAGGAAAATGCAGCTCAGAGAGGTTGACTGACTTCCCGAAGGTCACACAGCAGGCAAGTAGAGGAGCTGACACTTAACCTGGCTCCCAAATTTAACCCTAAAGTCTGTGACCTTACCCACAGGCCAGCATTACCTCCAGATTGTCTTATCTGCTTCAAACACAATGGGTGCTAATGACCACAATGATAAAAGATAGCTGTGCACATTGACTACTGATCACAGTCCTGTCCGGGCTATGTTATATACTCATCTAGGCTTCTGCAAAGCCTATTACTTGCACAGCCTCTCTCCCACTTCACAGAGAAGGGACCTGAGGCATCATGAGCTGAAGCCACGGCCCCAGGTCACACAGCTATGAGCAGGGACACAGCAGCATTCACACTCAAGGTCCCCAACTACAAAGTCAGCCCAGGAAGGATGCTGGGGTGGGCAGGGCAGAGTTTGGCAGGATGGCCACTGTCGTCATCCTGAACTCAGGTGGACGGATCGGAGTGCCTCAAACTGACCACCTCAGGGCCTTTGCACAGGGAGTTCCTCCCTGACTGCTGCCCTTTGCCTGGCCTAAATAATGCTTGTTACCCCTCCGGCTCCCAGGTTACTAGCAATGAGTCCTTGGAGCCCCTGAGTAAATTCCAGTGCTTGCCACTGTAGCAATGGTGCCCGGCAGATGTGGGGTAAACGTGTGTTCAGTCAGCAGTGCTCCATGAAGAGTGTGTTCCTGTAGGAGGAAGGCTGTGCCAGGCTCAGGGGACGCCGTGCATGAAGGAACAGAGTGAATGTATGCTGGTGGCTCGCATCTACTGACCTTAGTAAAAATCTCCAAAAAGAACTGTGCCTGGGTGGCGCAGTCAATTTAGCGTCTGACTCTTGATCTCGGCTTACGTCATGATCTCACAGTTCGAGAGTTCAAGCCCCGCGTTAGGCTCTGAGCCCATGGTGCAGAGCCTTCTTCGGAATCTGTCGCTCCCTCTCTCTGCCCCTCCCCTCCTTGTGCTCTGTCCCTCCTAAGAAAGAAACTTAAAAAAAAATTTTTTTTAAACCTTCCAAAATCTACAGGGAGTTTCCATCTCCACACGATTGGAGCGGGCACCTCAAGTGCTGGGAACCCGGACACCGCCAGCAGACGTGGTTTCCGCATCCAGCGGCTCATGCCTCCAGCAGCAAGGAGCCCAGAGGTTTCCTTCCGCAAATGGTCAACTATAAAGGGTACCTGTGGGGTAGAATAGAGGATGCAGCCTGGATCAGGCGGAAGGGAGTGAGCCGGGACCTCAGAACCTTAGAAAAGTCCAGTCCAAGCCGCCTGCCTGCTTTCAATGCTTCTGTTGTCTCCTGGCTGAGAATTAGAAACTCTTTTGGACAAGATGAGTCTTCAGAAAGGGAGGATGGATTTAGAAGAAGAATTCGAGAAGCAAACAGGCTTTATCAGACCTTGAGCAAGAAGGCAGACACCAAGGGGATGGCAATAACAAGGATCAGGATCATGAGCCCTCCTGGAGAGCAGGCGAGGGGCCCGGCATGTTCCAAGGAATGTGTCCCTATCGCGGCATTCTGTCCTCACAGGATAAATCTGCGGGGCAGGACTGTCAGTCAGCTTGAAACAAAATCCAACACACTCCCTGGGCACTTGTCGGGAATTTCTGATGCGCTTCACCCACGTGGCTGTGTGTGAGGAAGAGGGGCCTTCCATATTTGCCTCAAAATGAAGGAAATAGTTGAAGCAAAACCAAATCAACTGATGAACAGATAAAACAAAAAATATGGCCCTCCACACAACGGAAGATTATTCGGCCAGAAAACGGGAAGAAGTGCCGACGACGTGCTACAGTGTGGCTGAACCTTGAAAGTGCTGTGCTGAGTGAACACAGCAGGACACAAAGGACCACGTGTTGCGGGATCTCATTTAAATTGCACACCCACCCAGGCCCCCGGGGGGCATAGTCGGTTTAGTGCCCCACTGTGGCTCGGGTCAAGATCTCGAGATCCGTGGGTCTGAGCTCCCGACGGGGCTCTGTGCTGATAGCTCAGAGCCTGGAGCCTGCTTCAGATTCTATCTCTCTCACTCGCTCTCTGCCCCTTCCCCACTCATACACTCTCTCCATCTCTCAACAATGAATACACGTTAAGATCTTGTTTTTTAAACTGTACACTCACAACAGGCAACTCTACAGCCACAAAAACAGATTAGTGACTGCCAGGGTCTAGGGAAAGGCGGGGTGGAGAGTGAGTGCCCATGGATGTGGACTTTCTTCTGGGGGTGATAAAAAATTTCTGAAATTAGACAGCGGGCGTATGGCTGCATACTCCACAAATACATGGGAAACGGTGAAATTGTACGATTTAGTACTTTTCTTAACGTTTACTTATTTTTAATTTTTCTAATTGTTTAAATGTTTTCAACAATTTATCGTTTACTTATTTCTGAGAGAGAGAGAGAGAGACAGGGTGAGCACGGGAGGGTCAGAGAGACAGGGTTTTACAGAATCTGAAATAGGTTCCAGGACCTGAGCTAGCTGTCAGCACAGAGCCCGACACGGGGCTGGAACCCACGAACCGTGAGATCATGACCTGAGCCCAAGTTGGACGCTTAACCGACTGAGCCACCTAGGCGCCCCAACGTTTATTTTTGAGAGACAGACAGAGACAGAGATAGAGCATGAGAGGGTGAGGGGCAGAGAGAGAGGGAGACAAAGAATCTGAAGCAGGTGACACGCTCTGACCTGTCAGCACAGAGCCTGACATAGGACTCCAAGTCACCAAGTGTGAGTTTGACCTGAGCCAAAATCAGACACATGACTGACTGAGCCAACCAGGTGCCCGTGTACACTTCTTTTTAAACTTTATTTATTTTGCGAGAGCACGTGCACATGAGCAGAGAAGGGGCAGAGAGAGAGGGAGAGAGATTCCCAAGCAGGCTCCGTACTGTCAGCAGAGAGCCTGACGTGGGGCTCGATCCCCTGCACCGTGGGATCATGACCTGAGCAGAGGTCAAGAGTCAGACGCTCAATGAACCGAACCAGCCAGAGGACCCTATATTGTACACCTTAAGTGGATGTATTTTATGGTTTGTGAATCGTATCTCAATAAGGGTGTTAAAGCAACAGGACTGAAACTGTCCCCCCCCGCCCAGCCCAGAGGGTGCTGGAACGGGAGGGCCTGCTCAGCTGAGACCCTGAGTACTGCATGTGCAGGGGTGCGGACAAGACAGCGGCGAGAAGCCGGCTTCGCTGTCTCTATCTCAGTGCCCGTCACAGGGACAAATCAAAAGTGTCCCTTGAGAATTTGTAATGGCAGAGATGACAGAGGCCGGGAACTGGGCAGAGCAGGGCCAGCAATAACACCAGAAGTGGGGCCCTTCCACCCATGAACCCGGGGGTTCGGGATATGAACCCTAAAATGCGGGGAGCAAGCCAGGCAGGTAGCGATGCAGAATACACCACCATGGGCCCCTCACCCACACATACTCCCGCACCCCCCTCCTGAAGCAGCTGTCAGGTCTCTATGCTGAGTCTGTTCCTGCAGCCCCTGGGTCAGGTGACAGAGGTGTCTTGCTGACCATCTTGGAGCAGAGAAAGATGCCAAACCAGGCGCGCTGGCCCTTTGTGTGCCCCGCGGGTCCCCTGCCGGCCCCGCAGCCGGTATGCACGGCCAACCACAATGCCGGTCATGCCGTGCGTCACTGTGGTCCACACAACCCACCACCACCTGGCGTGTGGCTGGACACAGGGCCTCGCACCCGGAGGAGGCAGGGGGCTCACCCGGCACAGCCGCTCCTGGGCAGAGCCAGCCAGGTGACGCCAGAGGGGACGGACACATCCCTCACCACGTGACCGGTAGTACCCTGTGTCCTACAAGCGCTGGGGCCGTGGGAGAAAGCCACGGCCACGTGACGGCTGGCCTCTCCTGGCCACACCAAACTGTCGGGACCGTCGCACACGCTCTACCTGGGTCACGAGCCCTGGGAGCAGACGCAGCCGCCAGAATTCTCTGAGATCCACAGTGTCTCTCTCACGCACGCATTCCTTCACTTCTTCCCGTCAACAAATACCGAGCGCCTACTGTGTGCCAGATGCTGGCGCCAGACAGCCCACCTGCTCTCTGCTCTTGGGGACCCTGCATCCCGGGCAACAGGGTCCTCAGGCAAACAGACACACAAATGGTCCTTCCAGGCGCCGGGACGTGCTGTGGAGTAAGCAGGGGGGCCCAGGACGGCTTCTGAGGGTCGAGCTGAGCCCTAAACGATCACTTTCGGGAGGTAGTGAGCACAGAAAAATCCAGTGCGGGAAAGGAAGTTACGCCCGTGGGGGCCAGGGGGAGAGAGCTTGAGGCGGGGGTCTGGGCCTCCTGATGGGGGCCCCGAAGGTCCATGATCACAGGGGGAGAACAAATGGTCAGCAAACACACGGGGACGCGTCCCGCCTCCTCAGCCACGGAGTCCCTGACGTTCCGACATCATGAGGTGCTGTTTGGGACCCACTAGCGGCGAAATTCAGAGGTCTGCTCCTTCCAGACGTGGCCAGGGCTCTCAACACCACGGGGGGTGGGGGGCTGAGGTGGAAAACCCTCCTGTCTTGTGACCAATCCACTCCCAGAAACACGCTCCACGTAACTGGACGTTCCAGTGACCAGAGGGGGACACGGGGATGCCCCCAGAGACGTCATTCACAAGGGCCCTGAGACGGAAACAAACCGGACCCAGCGGTGGGAAAGGACATCGACTACAGCAGGGTGTCCGGCAGCCGAGAGTAAACGACAGAGGAGGGGCCAGGATGTCAGAACCGCATGGAAGTTTCTTCCGGCCCTCGTCCCGGAAACACAGCCAGACCAACACTACCCAGTCCGCACGGCTAGAAATACGACCTGACGATGACCACTACAGTGTGCACAACCTGAACCACAGAACTCGGCAGGGGCGCGGCACGGAGGTGACCTGGAGGGACAGAGGCCGCGGAGGGCAGGGAGCTGATTCTGCAAGTGAAGACAGGATGGGGGGGCGGGACGGGAAAGCACCCTCCCAAAGTAGCTGGAGAGAAAGGGGGACCGTGGAAACAGCCGCAGGGACGAACTACAAAGGGAGAAGGGATAAAGAAGAGGGAGAAGGTCCATCACGACTCTAGAAACGGGGGCCAGAGGGAAACTCGCCGCTACTCACCTGGCGCTGCGCTGGCGGGAAGGCGCCCCCCAGGCGCCCAGGGGCCGCGGTCCTCGGGTTCTCGCTGCCACACGGCCGCGAGCGCTTTCTCTGGGCCGGGCTGGCACCGGCCGCCGTCTCTGGGCGTCGGCAGCAGTGCGGTCCCGCGTACGGTCCTGGGGCGACGGGCACCCGCCGCTGCTCGCGAAGACCCTCCCCAGAGGCCTGAGCGGGGCCAAGCCGCAGGCCCTCAGGAGTGAGGGGTCGGAAACACAGCCGCCTCTGAGGTAAAACTGAGGGACGTGCCGCCCGCCCACCTGACGGCGTGGCCCCGGACACTGTAAGAGCGGGAGGGGACGGGAGCCGGAGACGAAGGACAGGTGTGTGACTGCGGATTCCCGGAGAGCACAGACTTCTGACGCTACAGATGGATTCCTGGGCGATGCCATTTTCTCACCGCCCCCCCCACCCCGAGCATGCGCAAACACACCTACAAGCACCTCAACAAAGCACCCCAGTAGGCTACCCATCGCCATCTAGTGGAGAACGGAGCCGTTACACTAACCCGCGCCCAACTGGGCCACCCGGCTCTTCAGGATCACAAGTGTCTACCCTGCTTAGTTTGCGGACTCTAAAGTGCTTCATACTTTGCCTTCTAGAGGCAACAACATAATATTAGTCATACTTTAGTCTGTTCTCTGGTGTATCTATTCAATTTTCTTTTTTCCTTTTTTTCATTTTCCTTCCTTTCATTTAATTGAACACAGAAAGAGAAAAATAGTTTCATTTTCAACTTTTACTGAAAATATTTTAAATTACATTTTCTACTAAATTTTTACTTTACTGTAAATTTTTCAAGTTCTATGTTAGTCCCATCATTTCAGGTTATTCTATTTCATTATATTCATTTTCTCATAGTTTCAAAAGATTTCCTTTTATTCCACTTTTTTCTCTAATCCATCAAGCACCTTTCAAGAACCACTCCAAAACACACTTAGCATCACTTATCTGACTTTATGTGTCTCTGTGTGTTTTAAACTTTTTAAATTTTAAAATGTTTTCCATTTTTTCTCTAATCAATCAAGTTCCTTTCAATTATCAGGCTAAAACATACCTAGAATCCAGCATCATTACTTGATGGTCTCTGTGTGTGTAATTTTCCAATTTTAATTTTTTGCCTGTTTTCTCTCATCGATCAAACTCCTTGCGATAAGCAGACCAAAACACACCTAGGATATAAACGACCAAAACTGAAACAGGAAGAAACAGAAAAGTAGAACAGACACCTAACCGGTAAAGACATCAAATTACTAATCCAAAATCTCTCAAAAAGCAAGACTCCAGGGTCAGATGGCTTTCCAGGGGAGTCCTACCAAACATGAAAGGAAGAGTTAACACCTAGTCTCTTGAAGCTCTTCCAGAAAATAGAAATGGAAGGAAATCTTCCAAACTCTTTCTATGAAGCCAGCATCACCTTGAATCCAAAACCAGACAAAGACCCTACTAAAAAAGGAGAACTACAGACCAATTTCACAGATGAACATGGATGCAAAAACTCTCAATTACATACTAGCCAACAGGATCCAACAATACATTAAGAAAGTATTCACCACGACCAAGTGGGATTTAGATCTGTGATGCAGGGCTGGTTCAATATCTCGGAAACAATCCATGCGAGTCATCACATCAATAAAAGAAAGGACAAGAACCACACGATCCTCTCAATAAATGCAGAGAAAACATCTGACAAAACACATCATCTTTTCTTGATAAAAATCCTCAAGAAAGCTTCTACAGAGTATTACAAGTCTTAGCCTCAGCAATCAGACAGCACCAAGAAATAAAAGGCATCCAAAGCAGCCAGGAGGAGATCAAACTTTCACCCTTTGCAGATGACATGATGCTTTCTATGCAAAACCCAAAAGATTCCACCAAAAACCTGCTAGAACTGATCCATGGTTTCAGCAAAGCGGCAGGAGAGAAAATCAATGCACAGAAATCAGTTGCACTCCCAAACACCAAGAATGAAGCAACAGAGAGAGAAATCAAGGAATCGATCCCATTTACAGCTGCACCAAAAACCACACTATGCCTAGGAAGAAATCTAACCAAAGAGGTGAAAAATCTCTACAATGAAAACGATAGAAAGCTTCGGAAACACACTGAAGACGATACCCAAAAAAATGGACATCTATTCCATGCTCCTGGATAAGAACAAATATTGTTCACATGTCAATACTACCCAAAGCAATCTACATATTCAATCGGATCCCTATCAAAGTCACCAGCTTTCTTCACAGAGCTAGAAGAAACCATCCTAAAATTTGTATGGAATCAGGAAAGACTCCGAATGTCCAAAGCAATCTGGAAAAAGAAAACCAAAGCGGGAAACACCACAATCCCAGACGTCAAGCTGTATTCCAAAGCTGTAATCATCAAGACAGCATGGTCCTGGCCCAAGAACAGACACTCAGATAAAGGGAAAGAATAGAGAACCCAGGAATGGATCCACAAACATAGGGCCAACCTACCTTCGACAAAGCAGGGAAGAATATTCAATGGCATAAAGACAGTCTCTTCAGCAAGCTGTGCTGGGAAAACTGGACAACAACATGCAAAAAAATGAACCTGGGCCACTTTCTTGCACCCGACACAAAGATAATCTCAAGGATGATGAAAGAACTAAACATAAGACAGGAAACCATCAACATCCTAGAGAGAAAGCAGGGAAGGAGCCCTTTGACCTTGGCCACAGCACCTTCTTGCGCAACACGACTCTGGAGGCAAGAGAAAGAAAAGCAAAATGAACTATTGGGACCTCATCAGAATAAAAAGCTTCTGCACAGCAAAGGAAATCATCAGCAAAAAAAGGCAAGCGACGGAATGGAAGAAGGGATTTGCAGACAACGTATCAGATGAAGGGTTAGTGTCCAAAATCTATAAACAACATATCAAACTCAACACCCCCCAAAATACAAATAATCCAGTGAACAATGGGCTAAAGATATGAATAGACACTTCTCCAAAGAGGACAGCCACATGGCCAACCGACACATGAAAAAATGCTCTACGTCACTCATCATCAGGGAACTACAAGTCAAACCACAACGAGATAGCACGTCACAGTGCCACATTCTTCATCCTTAAAGAGGAAGGAAGTTCTGACATTGGCCACAGCAGGATGAACCTCGAGGACATGATGCTCCATGAAGTAAGCCAGTCACAGCGATGTAACTACTGTACGGTCCCACGTGTAACGAGGTCCCTGAAGCGGTCAGAATCTTAGACACATAAAAGTAGGGTAGAGGGTGCCAGGGAAGGAGGAGTGGAGAGCTCGTGATTAACGGACGTGGAGTTTCAGTTATGCAAATGGAAGGAGTTCTGGAGAGGCTGGTGAGGACGGCTGTACAACGCTGTGTGTGTGTTTAATGCCACTGAATGGAACACCGAAAAATGGTTAAGAGAAGTTTTATGTAATCTGTGCTGACCCTAGCTTTTAAAAATAGGGGCACCTGGGCAGCTATTGTTTGGTTATGTTGGTTAAGCATCCCACTCATAACTGTGGCTCGGGTCATGAGGTCACAGTTTGTGAGACTAAGCCCTGCGTTGGTCTCTGCACGGACAGCGTGGAGCCTGCTTGGGATTCTCTTCTCTCCTTCTCTTTCTCTCTCTCTCTCCCCCCCTCCTTCTGCCCCTCCCCAGCTCCTTTTCACTCTCTCAAAATAAAGAAGTAAACGTTTAAAAACTCAAAACAATATTTAAAACAAACAACACTCCTCTGGACAAGAAAAGTACCTAGCACACAGTAAGTGCTCAACTAATGCCTGGTCCCCGCCAGCACCTCACCCCCATCTTCCCACTCAGGACAAAGAGACAAGAACCCGAGGCTTGGCACACACAAGCTGGCCACTCTGACCAAGTTCTCCGCCTCCCTGGGTTTGGTGTGGACGGGGAGGTCCTTCTAGCCCTCCCCTGAATTCTGTCCTTGTCCCTGAGTCTGTTGACCCAGGAGGCCAGCATGCAGGAGCCAGCACAACTTGGTTTCGTGCAGAATCACCGAGATCAAAAGGTTTCCTGGAGTGGATAAAAATAGCCCCAAAGCTCCGGCTTTGCCACGAAACCAGGCGCTGGTCGGGCACACCAGGAAGACCCCAGGAAGCCAGGCTGCTAACACGTCTTTCTCGATGCCGGCAGCTGAGGCCGCACCCTCCTCTGCTCTCAGGGTTCAGGCTTTGTGCCCCAACCCCCCTCCCACCGCCCGTCACAATTCCTCTTGTAAAACTGAAATTGGTTTTTAAATCCATGCAGTCTCCTCCCTGCCCTTGGACAGCCTCCGGCTTGCTGTGTAAGGACCAGGGGAGAGGCGGAGGTGGTGGGGCAGACCTGGGACACAGGGAAGGGGTGCGGCTGGGAGCTGACAGTGCAAATGCACGCCCTTCCCCCCCCCCCGTCCACACTCCTGCACCTGTGACTCAGTCCCACTTTTACCCCAACTCTTAACAAGGATGCTAATTCGCCTCACATCTTCTAGCACAGACGGCACCTCCAGAAAGAGCGGCAGAGGCATGTTCTGGTAGCTGCACAGCCCCCCTTCCACCCTCCCCCTCCCTCTTCCCTCCTCCCTCACACCAGCGGGCATCCTCCTGGGAGCCAGGAAAGTGCTGGTTAAGTGAAGGCATCAATCAATCCATCAGTGACTAATTCAACACACGTGGGAAGAAAGGAAGGCAGTGCGAGAAGGACGGTCCCAGACCTGTGGTTGCCCACACATCGCTCAGCCGCCGCCTGTCCCTGGGTCTCCCTCTGTCCCTCTGTCTCTGTTTCTAAACCCCACACACCCACCAAGATCTGTCAGTCCGTCTGCTTCTCTCCCAGCAGGCAGCGGTGCGGCCCTTCCTCCTCTCAGAAGGCCTGTCCATCTACCCACCTTCCCCCTTTCCGGAAGGCCCCTCTTGGCCTGGGCAGCGGCCACCCGGCTAACCCACCGAGTCTTCCCCTCAGAGAACCCCGCCAGCCCCCATCACTTCCCACTGGGTGCCACCACCCACTAGCGTCAGGGGGCGCGGGCCTCAACCCATCCTCTGCCTCAGTGACTCATACTGTATGAAGTAACTGGCCTTCATCCCCTGAATAAGATTAAATTTAGCAACTACCCTAACACTAAGGTCCCCGGGGGACCCACCTCCATTCCCCATGACTCAAACTCTAAAGCTTCGGGCTCCCAGAGATGTGGTCAAACATCTTCAAATCACAGCTGTAAAACCAACCTCACGGGAAGGACTGATGAAGAGAGGCCAAAACCCAACGTCCTAACATGAGATTACACACATGGTTCTATGGTCTCACGTCAGAGCCGCAGGCAGGCAGGCCAGGCTGTGCCCCATGCATTGCCCTGGTTATCAGGGGCCCGGGCTCCCTCGGCTCACGGCATCCCTGTGGTGGGGCCCTTGCCCTCACAATCCATGATGGCTGCCTAAGCACCAGCCATCACATTCTTCTTGCAGCCAACAGGAAGGAGGAAGGAGCAAAAGATCCACTCCTTCCTTTTAAAGACACCACACTTCACGCTTCCCTTTTGGGCCAGAACAGCGTCCCTTGGCCCACTCTAAGTACCGGGAAAGCTCACAAATGCAGTCTGGATGCTGATCGGACTCATGGCCATGTTACAAAGCAAAAATGCTGGGGCACCGGGGTGGCTCAGTCACTTAAGCGTCTGACTTGGGCTCCGGTCATGATCTCACGGTTTGTGGTTCGAGCCCCACGTCGCGCTCGGTGCTGACAGCTCAGAGCCTGCAGCTGCTTCAGATTCTGTGTCTCCCCCCCCCCTCTCTCTCTCTCTCAGAAATAAATAAAAAACATTAAGAAACCAAAACGCATACACACGCTCAACAGAGGTTTTGATGTTAAAGAACAAGAGGGAAAGCATATACTTGAGGCTCATACACCCCATCCTCACCTGCGTCTCGCCTCTAAGGCCCCTTATACCATTTCTCCCCCAGGTTCCCAGGCGGCAGTGCTGCGGACTGCTCCGGCCCTGCTGGACCCCCTGGCTCTGTCCCACAGGGGCAGCCCCGGTCCCTATCGGTGGCCCCCTTTCCAAATGGGAAACTCGCCCTGCTGTTCGGAACAGAGCACTTCTCCAAACCCAGGCTGGCGCGTCCTCCGCGACGCAATTTTCATTCCCAAACGGGACATGCACAGTGACCGCGCTGCATCCCAACCCCACGGCCCTCAACCTCCCCGTGCGACCGAGACCACACGGAGACCACACGTAGGCCACTGCCCGAGATGGCGCCTCCACCGTGGAAAATACCCGAGCCCCCAGCGTGGGTCTCGCTCAGCCTGCGGCGTGGCCGGGGAGGGCCCAGCCCCCAGGCTCCAGAGGCACAGCCCCCGGTGGAGGGCTCTTCCATTCAGCCCGGAGCACAGGCCGCCCGACAGCTCACACGTGGGGAGGAAGGGGTCTGTTCCAGGCAGCGCCCCACAACCCCTATTCCTAGGGAGCCCTGGCCCCCCCCAAGGTCCAGCCACAGGTCGGGGGGGGCCTCCAGGCGCGCCCTCTTGTCCAGCACCCTCCCCGCCTCCGCGCAACTCTCCGCCCAGCCCCAACGGGAGCGGGACCCCAAGAAGTTCGCGCGCCCTCGACACGCCTGCCCCCCGACACTGCGCCCGATTACCTGTCGCGGTGGAGACAACCTCCGGGGTGACGCTGAGCGGCTGCGGGACCCGGGCAGGGGTGCGGGCGACGAGTGCACAAGGCCGGGCGCCCCCGGTGCGGCTGCAGCGGGCCGGCGTCCTCGCAGCTCAGCTGCGCCACTTGACCGGCCGCCGTCTCTGGGCGTCGGCAGCAGTGCGGTCACGCGATGGGTCCTGGGGCGACGGGCACCGGCCGCTGCTCGGTAAGACCCTCCCCAGAGGCCTGAGCGGATCCAAGCCGCAGGCCCTCAGGAGTGAGGGGTCAGTTTTACCACATGTGAGGTAAAACTGAGGGACGTGCCGACCGGAAACCTGACGGCGTGGCCCCGGACACTGTAAGAGCGGGAGGGGAACGGAGCCAGAGACGACGGACAAGGATGAGACTACGGATTCCTGGAGAGCACACACTTCAGGCTCGCCGCCTGGGCAGCCACGCGACGCCAGCGTCTCCCCTCCCGCGCATGCGCAAGCACACCTGCAGGCGCCACAACAATGCGCCCCAGGAGGCTAAGCTGCGCCATCTAGTGGGAAACAGAGGCGTTGCACTAGTTGGCGAACTGGGCCAACCCAGCTCTCCGGGAACACAAGTCCCTCCACTGCTCAGGTTATGGACTCTAAACTGGCTCATCAGAGTTTGCCTTCAAGGGGAAAACGATGGAATGACAATCGTATTTCAGGCTGTTCCTTGGTCCATTCAATTTTCTTTCTTTCGCTTTTCTTTTTCCTTCTTCCTTTCTTTTCATTTACTTGAATACAGAAAGAAAAATTCATTTTCACTTTTGACAAAAACATTTTATTTCTCCTCCTAAATTTTTTACTTTTTTATAAACTTTTCAAATTCTATTTTACTTCGATCGTTTCAAGTTATTCTATCTCATCATATTCATTTTCGAATTGTCAATAGTTTCCCTTCTTTTCCCGTTTTTTCTCTAACAAATCAAGCACCTTTCAACAACCAGACCAAAATGCACCTAGGATCTAACATCATTTATTGGATTTGGTGTGTCTATGTGTACGTGGTTTTAAATTTTTTAATTTTAAAATTGTTTCCCTTTTTCTCTAATTAATCCAAGTCCTTTCAATTATCAGACCAAAACACACCTAGGATCTAGCATCATTTGATTGTGTGTGTATGTGTCTGTGTTTTTAAATTTTTAATTTTAATTTTTTCCTTTCTTTCTGCAATCAATCAAACTCCTTTCCATAACCAGACCAAAACACACCTCGGATAGAAACTACCAAAACTGAAACAAGAAGAAGCAGAAAATTTGAACAGACCCACAACCAGTAGAGAAATCCTTTAGGAATCAAAAATCTCCTCAAAAAACAAGAATCCAGGGTCCGATGGCTTTCCAGGGGAGTCCTACCAAGCATTAAAGGAAGACTTAACATCTGTACTCTTGAAACTGTTCCTAAAAGTAGAAATGGAAGGAAAATGGCCACACTCTTTCTAGGAAGCCAGCATTACCTTGATTCCAAAACCAGACAAAGATCCTACTTAAAAGGAAAACTAAAGACCAATTTCCCAGATGAACATGGATGCAAAAATGCTCAACAAGATATTAGCCAACCAGATCCGACAATACATTAAGAAAATTATCCACCACAACCTGTTTCAGTCTGTGACTCCCTCTCTCTCTGACCCTCCCCTGCTCACGCTGTCTCTCTCCCTCTCTCCTAGAAATAAATAAAACATTAAAAAATTTTAAAAAAAAGGAATTTAATAAACACTTAAAAAAAGAAAGTAAACTGACAATAGCCGTTTGCAATAACCTGGACATAGCTCTGTTACTTAATCTGCTACAAAGAAAGAAAGGTCTGGAAGATGGCATAGGGTAAAAGATCTTTTTTAAAAAAAAAATTTTAATGTTTTATTTATTTCTAAGAGAGAGAGAGAGAGACAGCGTGAGCAGAGGAGGTTCAGAGAGAGAGGGTGTCACAGACTCCGAAACAGGCTCCAGTCTCTAAGCTGGCAGTCAGCACAGAGCCGGACGTGGGGCTTGGGGCTCGAACCCACGAACCGCGAGATCATGACCTAAGCGAAAGTTGGACGCCTAACCGACTAAGCCACCCAGGCCCCCCAAAAGATCTTTAAAAGAATAAAATTAAGGAAAGACGAACCAGGACTTCTGCCTTCTACCTACAATGTACAATGCGAGAAAGCTCTCACCCTAAAAAGACAATGAGGGCAAGCTGGGGGATATGTGAATCCTCAACTTTTCCTCAACTCATCAGAAAGCTCGGGCTGTAGAGAACCAACAAACTCAAGACTCCAAGAAAAGGCAGGCACCTCCAAGAAGACAGTGGACGTCAGTCCTGGCTTACCTAAAGCGTTGGGAAACATATTAGCCAAAAACTTCCACGGTGAATGACACCCACCACGCCACAGAGCCAAGAAGCTCAGAATGAAACCAGCAGATAAATACAAATCAAACCCAAAATATCTTGGAACGTAGGACTCCAACTTCCAGAAGGTAAAGACAGAACAAGAAACAATACTGAAGGCTGTCCGAGTGAAAAACACAACACTACAGTAAATGCAGTAAATGGAGAGGACCAAAGAGAAGAGTGACAGTAGGTTTCTCATCAGAAAAATCACGCAATCCAGAGACCAGGGGACTGTGAACCCAAGATCTACACTCCATGGAAATGTCATCACTCTTCAACATACACAGTGAGAAAGGGTCAATTCCCCAAGAAGACACAGCAGTCCTAAATGGGTGCTCACTCAACTGAGCTTCAAAGCATAGGAAGCCAATACTCACAGGACTGAAAGGACAAAATAGAAAAATCCCCAATCGTTAAGTGTCAATAATCCTTTCAGGAACCGATAGAGCAAGCAGGGAGGAAATCAGTAACGGTGTAGAAATGGCTGAAAACTACTCTCAGGCAACTTGACCTATTCGTGTTTACAGAACACCCCACCCAACACCACCAGAGTATACACCCAGCACTCCCTCCCCACATCCATCGCACAAACCTATCCTGAGCATGTGTCATGGGGGAGGCACTAGACTGAGCAGAGATTCACCAAGCCCCTCGGCGACTTACAATCTACCCAGGTAGATAGACGTGTAGACAGATCACTCCTCCTGCAGCTTGGCTGGGGTCACGAGACAGACGGATGCAGACGGACCGGCAGGGCCACAGAGGGGGGTGAGCTTACCCAGCACCCAGCACCTCGCCCAGCAAGCGCCCTCAGTAAATGCCTGATGAATGAATTTGCTTTATTGTCCTGAATCTGTTTTGAATATGGTTTTAATATGAAACATAGTAGGAGGCACAGTTTTAAATTATGAATATGGTTTCTAGGAGGACACGTTTGCTGCCCATCTCTCCCCAGAGTGTGGCTTCCAGAAGAACCGTGACGGCTCCCATCTTGTTCACTACTGTGGCTCAGAATCTAGGGTGATGGCTGGCACACAGCAACTGCTCAATAAACACTGAAATGCTAAAGGAATAGGCTCCTTATAAATGTTTTTTTTTTTTTCTAGGAGAGATAGAGAGACAGCGTGAACAAGGGAGGGTCAGAGAGAGAGGGAGACACAGACTCTGAAATAGGCTCCAGGCTCTGAGCTGGCAGTCAGCACAGGGCCCGACGCGGGGCTCGAACCCACGAACCGCGGGATCATGACCTAAGTGAAAGTCAGACGCTTAACCGACTAAGCCACCCAGGCGCCCCAGGAATAGGCTCCTTATAAATATTTATGTATTCCTCAGTAAACATTTATGTAAGTGGGTGATCGATGGACAGGTGAATCAATGGACAGATGACGGCAGGGACATAAAGAGAAGTGGACAGATAAATACTAAGTGCAGAGGCAGAGGGATAAGTAGGTAGACAGAAGTGCATGTGGAACACTCACCAACAAAGAACATATGCTGAGCCGTAAAACCAACCTTAACAAATCGAAAGGAATTAGCAGTTAAACGGTCGCTTCCACATCACCCAGGGCTCCAAGAGGAAGAAATCACAAAGGAACCCCAAATATACTCTGAATTAAATGCAAATGAAAATGCCACATATCACAATTTGTGAGACAGAGCTCAAGCAGTGCCTAGAAGGAAACTTAGCACAGGAAATCCTTATGTTAGAAAATAAGAAAAGGTCTCAAATCAAGCACATTAAACGCAAAGCAAACAGAAGGAAGTATAAAAAGCAGAAATCCATGGAATCAAGAGTGGAAAACTTCATTTTGTGAAATACAGAACTGGTGAATCGCTGTACTGCTTGCCTGAAACGAATACAGTACTGTATGTCAACTATCCTTTCATTTTCAAAAAATGGAAAAACAATGGACAAAACCAGTAAATCCAAGTTGGAAAAAGAAATCCATGAAACTGAAAAACTTGTAGACCAGGGGTCAGCAAACCTTTTCTATAAAGGGCAGAGAGCAAATATTTTAGGCTTTTCTGGCCACATATCGTCCCTATCACAGCCTCTGCTTGTGTTTTCTCTTCTCTCTTTTTTTCCCCTTAACTTTAACAATGGATCACGGGCTGATTTAGCCTGCAGGCTATCATTTGCTAACCACTGCGGCAGACACATAGATCAAGGAAAAAAAAAAAGAGAGAGAGAAAACACAGAACTTATAACTAGGGAACACTGGGGACAACCCTAAACTACTTCGATAACATGACGAATTCCTTAAAAGACACGGACTGTCCAAATTCACCCAAGAAGAAATAGATACCGTGAAGAGTCCTATATTCTAATCCTTGTGAATGCCATCCAACGTGTATAGGAGAAATAACACCAATCTTCCTCCAAATCTTCTAGCACATAAAGGGAGGCATCACATCCCATCCCATTTTATGCCCTGAAACCCAAGCCAAACGAAGGCACTGCCACAAGGAAAACTACACACCAGTATCCCACATGAACACAAGACACAAAAATCCTTAATAAAATTCAGCATGAAGTGTGGTTCCACATTTGAAAATTAATGAAGAGAACTCACCAATACTTCTACAAGCTCAAGGAAAAATCAGGATTGTAGCTATAGATGCAGAAACGAATGTTGATGAAATTCAATATGGATATGCAACAAAAACTCTCCACCAGCTAGGAACAGAAAGACACTTGCTCAGCCTGAAAAAGGGCATCTGCAAAAATCTACAGCTCACATCCTCACATTCCCACCATTCCCCACCCCTCCCCCACTCCCCCTTCTGAACCAGCACTGCCTGGGTCCTGGGCCTTTCAGGAGAACTACCTTCTAGAATGTTCCGCCCCAGCTGTTGAAAGGGCTGACACCCTCTCCTCCTACAGGTCTCCGCTCAGAGAAGCCTTTCTGACCCTTGCCCCCTCTTGTCACACTCTGTCATACCCCACCGTACCCCATGCTCTTGTTTCTTTGCGTGCTTGTTCATTCTGTGTCTTCTGCCTTGCGTGTCAGCTCCCGGAGGACAAGGGCCCCTATGCTTACTCACCACAGGGCCCAGCACTGTGCCACTTCAGCAAATGTTTGATTATGAATGTACAACATATGATGACAGCTACAACTGCAGCTTGACTTCTTCAACTAACAGGGAGCTCGTTACGCACTGGGGGGAGAGAGTCCATTTCATGGGTCGACACATTAAAAAGTAAGGACCGGAATATTCCTTTGGCTGGGAGCAATCTCAGCCAGGGTAAGTGAGGTTCAGAGAGGAAACGGAGTTATCCAAGGTCACAGGACACCAGAGGTGACACGACAGCCAAATGTTGCTTCCACTGTATCCTCGTTGCGGGACAGCACTTCTGACCCAGCAGGAGACCCGTCCTCGGAGAAGCAGGCATCTTCAGGATGCTGGCTGCGATGCCCACCGCCTGGCCCACTTTTCTGCACAGGTTTCCCTTTGCTCCTTTCCAGGACAGAGCTGCTCCAGGGCACCTGCCCAAGGTGAGCCCGTTCCCATCGGGAACATTCAGAGGAAATAACGGGCATTGGCCTTTGACATCATAACTCACTCTGGCTTGCAAACCCCTTGAGCCCAGTTTGACACATTCAGCAGGATTTAAAAGAGGTGCTCAGCAAATCTTGTGAGCACTAATGGCAGAGGGTTTATTGCTCTGTGCTTCTCGAGGAGCACAGAGGGGAATAATCACAGCTCCTCGGGAAGGTTCCCTCAGCCGCATCAACCAAGCATGTGGCCTTGGGGGCGGCCGGCAGCCAGGCCTGAGCCCCAAGCAGCCACCTGGAGCCCAGCTCAGGCCTGGAGAGCCAGCCTGCAGGCGTAAACTCTCTCTGGAGAGGAAGGTCACACCCCAGCACAACTTCCGGTCATTAGGATCTGTTTTGAGAATACGAGTATTCTTACATCAGAATAGCACAATTCTGTCCTTACCTGTAACTTTAAGAAGGAACTCCTTCCCTAAAATGTGGATCATTATATCAAAGAATCAAGTTCCCGCTTCCATTCTTCCTCCCCCTTGAAAGGAAAGGAAACGCGCTTCATAGAGGACTCTCCTGGCTCTGGTCCCCCGCTCCCCTGGCCAGGAGCTTGCACACACGGAATCGAACCTGCTCCAGCCAGTGACCCTGATGGGTAGGGCTGGGAAAAACTCAGGCTCAGAGGAGGCCTCACCACTGTCTCCAGGCTGCAGCATGAGCCAGGGACAAGGCCCAGCACCGACCAGAGTCTGCCGTACACGAAGTGATCATGGAACTCACACCACAGAAGTCGGCCCCATCGCCCAGCTCTAACACATCCTTGCCTTCTTAGAGCTGAGCACAGCATGTGACACGTAGCAGGTGCTCATATACAGGGTGGGCATTGACGAAGAAGTGAGCCAGGACAGGAAGACAGACAGACACACAGACACAAGGTGCTGATAAATCTCTCCGAGACCTGGACCAAGCCACAGCTGAAGCTGCCAGACCTTGCCCTGGAATTCTATTCCATGAACTGATACATTAATCGAATCCCCTCCCCACCTCTACTTTCTTTAAGTCTCTTGAAGATCCCTTTCACCAGCAACAGAGTTCTTACAGCCACCTGCATATGGCTGGTCCATGTATCTTCTTTTTCTTTTTAAGTTTATTTTTTTGAAAAGAGAAAGAGCAAGCAGGGGAGAGGCAGGAGAAGGAGACAGAGAATCCCAAGCAGGCTCTGTGCTGTCAGTGCCGAGCCTGGCAGGGGCTCGAACTCATGAACCATGAAATCATGACCTGAGCTGAAACCAAGCGTCAGACACTTAACCAACTGAGCCACCGAGGCGCCCCTGGCCCACGTGTCTTCTTTCTGGACTCTGGTTCCGGTTGAGAACATATAATCCACTTTCCCTTCCTCCTCTTACATCAAGTTCTTTCTCCCTGAACCTCCTTTCTGTCTTTCCACCCCTGCCTCCTGGGAATTCCCTTCCTTGTTTCCAATGCAACTGTTGGCTGTGTGTGGAGCAAGGCCTTGAATGCACAAAACACCTTCTTTGCCCGGGCCTTTGCACTTGCTGTTCCCTTTGCCAGATTTTCTTTCTTTATTTATTTCTTTCTTTCTGAGAGAGAGAGAGAGAGAGAGACAGACAGACAGACAGACAGACAGACAGCATGAGCAGGGGAGGGTCAGAGAGAGACACACACACACACAGAATCCAAAACAGCCTCCTAACTCTGAGCTAGCTGTCAGCACAGAGCCTGACGCGGGGCTCGAACCCACGAAGCGTGAGATCATGACCTGAGCCGAAGTCGGATGCCTAACCGACTGAGCCGCCCAGGCGCCCCCCCTTTGCCAGATTTTCATGGGTCCTGCTCCCTTTCTTCACACCAGATTTGATCAAATGTCATCTCATCAAGAAATCCACTCCTAGTCAGTGGGTCCTGGAGAACCTCTCGGTGCCCAGAAGTCTTCCGCTCCCTCTGGCTTGTTTTCCTTCATGACACTTAGCACTTCCTGAAATTACATCCGGTTTACTCGTAGATCACCTGCTACCCACTGAAATGGCAATGCCGTCGTGAGGCCAGGCCCGTCTCGACCCCACGGGGCCCAGCACCCTGCCTCCTCTAAATAGAAGCTCTATAAATATGCTAAGACGTGAGTTTGGAAAAGATCTTTTCTTAGACCATGAATTGTGATCAAGGAAGGAACAGTGACAGAATCTGTATAAATACGATCATCACCAGAAATGAAAACTCTGACAAAAATGGGGTTTACAACTGCTTAACATACCCCACACCTGGAAAGCCATCATTTGGGGGTGGGAAAAGCAGGAAAATTGGGCTCTTTTACATTTTAAAGATTTGCCTACTTTTCTGACTTTAAAAAAAAGAATCCCTAGCTGCGGTTGGAGGCTCCTGCACCCTGGCTGAAATGTCTCAGGCATTTCCATGTTCAGAGGGAGTGTCTGAAGAATGGCCTTCCAGTTCTCTGATGACCCAAGGATGTGGCAGAGCTGACCTAAAAAGCCACTGTGGTTGAGCCCGGCAAGGAGGTGCTGGCCCACCACTCTGCACATGGTTGAATGCGGTCTCCCCATCCATGGCACAGAGATGTGGGCACCCAGGAAGGACTTGAAACCTCTGACAGACCCAAACTCCACTAGGGATTTCATTTTTCCCTGGAATCCAGTTTTTCCTAGAACCCATCCCCCCATCCCGCTCAACCCCAAAGGAGACATCTACCAACCGGGAATAGAATCCACATGCCCTGAAGGCATCAGATAAGGGGAAAGCATATGCAGATGCTAGAAAAATCTCCTATATCAACATGTTCTGGACTTGCTGCCTCTTAAGTCTAAGTATATAGATTCCAAGAGTCTGGCTGGCAAACGGAGTATGTGGACAAGTTCCTTCATCCATCCTTCCTTTTTCCTTCCTTCTTTCCATTCGTCCATCCTTCCTTTCATCCATCCGTCCATCCGTCCTCCTTCCCACTATCTACCCATGCACTAATTTATTCATAAATTCCTTCCTTTATCCACCTATCCATCTACCCATCTATCCATCCAACCACCATCATTAGTACTTTCATCCAACCATCTATACATCCATTCATCCATCCATCATCCATCCATCCATCCACTCATCCACCCACCCATCCACCCACCACACAAGCCCATACTGGGCATCTGTCATGAATGAGGCACTAGACTAAGGAGAGATACATGAAGCCCCTCAGGGAGCTTACAGTCCAGGCAGGTAGACAGACTTGTCCACAGATCACTCCTTCTGCAGCATGGCTGGTATCATGAGACAGACGGATGCAGATGGGCCTATAGGGCCACGGAAAGAGGTAAGGCCCACAAACCTAGCACCTCGCCCAGAAAAAGCTCTCTGTAAATGCCTGATGAACAAATTCATTTTTCTGGTCTTGAATGTGTTCTGAATGTGATTTTAATGTGACGTATGAAATACACGTGTTTAAGTTATGAATATATTTTATGTGTTATCTCGTTCGTTGTCCATCTACCACCCTGTCCTCCCCCCCCACACACACACACACTACAGAATGTAGCATCAGGACACCAGTGACTACTCCTATCTTGTTTAACTACTAAATCTCAGCACTCTGACTGATGCTGGCACATAGTAGGTACTCAATAAATATCCTTTCTGCTTCCTGACCCTAAATTCGTCTCCTGTTTTCAGCCATTCTCTTTGCCTTGGAGCATGTCAACCACTCTTGGCCTGCAGACCTGCCTTTTAGAGGTCTGTAGGGTCTGGAATTGGAATCCTGTGCTTCTCCCTCCTCCCACGCCTTGTAATGGGAATCTGCCAGTCAAGGGAATCAGAGCGCTGCCTTCCTCCTCTCCATGACTGGTTCAGAGATCAGGTACCATTGGAAGAAATTTCCCTTTGCCATCTCTTTCAATCCTTATAACAGAAACATTCTAAGGTAGGTGTGCCAATATTACCCTCATTTCACAAACGAGGAAACTGAGACCCAGAATGTTTAAGCGACTTCCCCAAGGTCACACAGCCCTGCAGTACCAAAGCCAGGACCTGAATCCTGCTGTCTGGCTCCAAAGTTCAAACTCTAAACTACCAATGTCTTTTTTTAAAAGTTTGTTTGTTTGTTTGTTTGTTAAGAGAGACTGTGTGTGTGTGTGTGTGTGTGTGTGTGTGAGTGCGCGCGTGCGCACATGAGCAGGGGAGGGGCAGAGAAAGAGGGAGAGAGAGAATTCCAAGCAAGCTTCACACTGTTAGCACAGAGCCTGATATGAGGCCCGATCCCACGAACCGTGAGATCAGGAACTGAGCCAAGATTAAGAGTCGGATGCTTGACTGACCGAGCCACACAGACTACTCTAAACTCCCATGTCCTTTCAGCGAAGGCCATCTGCATACAATCAGGAGTGTGTCCCTGGACATGGGCTCCACCTACCGACAGGTGTCCTCTCCTCGCCGCAAGCCTGGTGCTATCAGACTGACAACGGAAGAGGCTCCAGAGGAAGAAGCCAACCGGAGGCAAACAGAGGTCGAGACGGGGAAGAGATGCAGGCTGGCATCTGTAACCCTGCATCCATCAAGGCCTCAGGCTGTTTGGAAGTTTTCATAAGTCCTCCAAATTCCTTTACTGGAATTCTGGGTTTGGCGTCTGTTCGGACTGATAAGCTACATCACTTCCACTTGCTTCGAGCCTGAGAACCAAGCACGAGACCACCCCCTCGTGAGGACCTTCAGCTTGGCACGCGGGCTCTGCCTTGTCTCTCTCACCTGCATCCTTGACTCCTTCCATCTCTTAGCCCGGCTCATCCAGAACCAAGCCCACCTCGTCCAGCGCCACGCCCACCCTGCAGTGGTCTCACTCCATCTCCAGGTAGGCTGTGGGGAGCTGTGCTATTGGGCCCCAAACTGCTCACTGGGGACCCCTAGAGCCCAGGAGCTCTCCACGCAGCAACCTCCCTGCCTGTGCCCCATGATACTGACTCCCTCTTTGCTAGTGACCTTCTGCCTCAGTCTCCCTTACAGCCCTACAGCGTACGCCTGGGTTGGGGGACACTACTGCCCTGCAGGGAGCCCCATTCCCTGTGCCCCAGACACTGCCCAGAGTCCTGCTCCAAGGCAATAGGCGCATGCCCGCCTCCCTCCCCAAATACCCTGGTCTGGGGACTTCTGAAGGCCTTCCCCCTCCCTCCCCCACCCAGTCAGGACTCTCTTCCAGACTCAGTCCCTCCCTGTTACCCGAGAGCTGGCCAGTGGCCCTCTGTGAAGTCCCCATGCAGACCCCAAAGGCCGGAGCCCAGGACACGAGCCAGGTTAGAGCCGTCCCTGCCCCTCAGCAGGGTCCCTAAGCCCCGGTCTTCCTCCTCTAAGTCAGTTCCCCATCACAGGCCTCCAGTGCCCGGGCCTGCGTCTTCTGTCCCTGGACGGCCCATCTAGAACCAAAACCCCTCCCGGGCTGGGCCCCGATGGGACGCGTGTGGGCCCTTCTCCACCCTGCTGTGGAGCCCAGGAACATCCTCGGCAAACCAGGGCCCGTCCCCCAGCAAGCCGCTGCCCCTCCCCCAGTGCCCTACCATGACCCCCCAGCTCTGGCTCACCCGCTCCTGTCTTCTTGTCCTCCTCACTTACTAGCTCAGACACGCAGCCTCCCCAACCCCGGACTCCAAGGCTTTCTAGAGCCAGGCAGTCGGGACTGCCCCCCGCCCCCACATCCCCAAGGTTCTTTTCATCATCTGATTGCTTTTGCCTTGTGTGAGCCCCAAAGCAAGTCCACAGCTGCGTTTCCAGACGCGTCTGTATCTGGAGATCCGAGCACATGGTCATTTACTGTCCTGAACGTCCTGGTCCTGGGGGCAGGCCCCGCCGTCCTGGCGGTAAAAACCCAGAAATGCTGGAATGTCTGCCTCAAGCCCCCCAGGCGCCCCTTCCCAGGGGACACTGGGCCTCCCATGATTCAGACTTAACCTCCGCCGCGAGCCTCACAGCCGGCCCTTGCTGAATGCACTGTGCTCAAGAACCAGGGTTCAATACCATAAACGTGCACTCGCATCCCCGGCTACTCGGAGTCGTGTTCATTCTGTAAATGTTCTTGGAACCTGTGCCCTCGGGTGGGCGTGGCGTAGGAGGGCTCTCAGATGCAGGCTCTGAGGCTGGTTGGCGGACACTGTTGAGGACACACACACACACACACACACACACACACACACACACAGATCGGCCACTGTCCCAGCACAGGGGGCACCCCCGGGAAGGCAGAGTCTGGGGTGTGGGGTCTCAGGGCAAGCCTGGGCACCCATCGTGATGCCACATACCCCCCCCCAAAGCACTACGACCTCAGACGTGCGGCTCTTCAGAAAAGCCCCCCTTCAAAGCTGCGAGGCTCTAAGTGGGGCTGACTCGGTGACAGTCCCAAACCCCAGCCCACAAACCCCTGCTGGAGGACGGGGGCACACAGGCTCCAGAAGCATCTGCGTCCAAGGAGACAGAGACAAGAAGAGCTTAGCACCATCTTCCTTCCGGACGACACCAGCCTCGTTAGCAGGACACCAGAATGACAAAGCCTCTGGGTGATACCAGCCTCAGCCCCACATCACCCTGAGACTTTGAGTCTTCCAGCTGGCGTCCCAGCTGGCGTGGTGCTGAGGCCACGCTGACCCACCGGGTCTGTGACAGCGAATACGGGGATATCATCGTTTGAGGGCACGAAGCTTCGGGACTTTGGTCCCCAGGCCGGGTGGGAATCTCTGAATCAGGCTGCTGTCCCCGAGGCATGACACGCCCTGCCCACTGGAGCCCTGCAGCCCTCACTCAGCCCACCTCTGAGCGGATGGCCAGGGCGAGGGCCGTGGGAGCCACCACCAGAGGTCTCCCGCTTTCCCCCCACTGGACAGCCGTGCATGTCAACCCCCTCACACACCACCCTGGGAAAGCCAAGCGTCAGGTGAACACTTCTCTTCTTTGTGCCTGCGCCAGATGTCCCGGCCAAGACTCCCTCTGGGAGACAAGGAGCAAACTGCCTTGTCCACGCCCTCAGTGCTCCCCACCCCACCCTGCAGCCTGCAGTCAGCTCTAGGCGCCTCCCTGTGTGGGGCAGGGGGCTACAGAACCCATCCTAGAAGAGCCAGAGAGAGCAGAGCAGCCGTGAGGGGGTCCACGGTGCAGAGTCCACAGCCACAGTCGGGTCCGGGTGGGGTTGACACGGGGGCCGCAGACCCAGCCCAGAACCAGGCAGAGCCACCCAAGGAATCCTGAGGGGGGATCCTGAGGGCTCCTGCACACAGGACCCCTGCCCCTGAGGCCCACCCTGACCTGTAGCTGAAGCCCCCCACCCCACCCCAGAGCCGCAATGGCTACAGATCCCACGCCGGGATGGCAAGAACTTCAAAGGCAGCCTCTGCTTGGTGCTGTAGACATCTGTTGGCCTGGCCTCTCCAGGGGTTCCTGTGGAAATCCTGCTGGGTTTTCTTAGAGGAAGATCCAGGGATGCAAATGAACCCGTGTCTTCCTTCATGAAGACTGGGAAACGCCTGCTGACTGCACACAAAAGGGATTGTAAAAACTCAACTCTGACAACCCACGCGGAGTGCCCAGAGCTCCGTGATGGAGCTGTGTTCTCGGGGAGCGGCCTCCTGTGAGGGCAGGCCGGGTGGAAGGGGCATCGGCAGCTTGGCCATGCCTCCCCAGACAAAGCTGGGAGAAGGAGCATTCTGTGTGAACCCCCCACCCTTTGACTTCCTGTCTGGCAGGGAGGGTACCGGCTTCCACACACGCCCTCCCAGGCCGGCATTCAGGGCCAGGCACTCCCCTCACTCAAGCGGACTTCGGGGCCAGGCTACAGACATGACTTAGGAGCCTACCTCACACTTGGCCACAGGGTCCCTGGGGCCTCAAACATCATGCCTGGAAAATGACCGGGACCCCGTCATGAAGCCACGCTAGGCAGTGGCATCTTTACAAGGACCCAGATTCAGGCCCTGAGGCCATCATGACAACGTGGAGGTAGCCACCAGGTGGGGGCCCATCTTCAAGATAAGGAGACTGAGGTTCAGAGAGGTGACCTGCCGGGCATGGGCTGGTGTCTGACGTCCCGATGTAGGAGCTGCATGCCCCTTTTACAGGTGGGAACACTGAAGTCCAGAGAGGGCATGAAGAAGGTCAAGGTCACATAGTCTTGTTTGGCAGCAGTAGGAACTGATGTTCTCTTTGCTGAATGTATTCGGTGAGTTGGTGTCCTATCAAGGCCATGAAGGGCAAGTCTCTAACCTTAGGTGAGCCCCCTAGTGGCCACCATTTATTCTTTCAGGTCCCAGCCTGCTGGGACACCCCACTGTCCCGGCTTACATGCCCAAGACAGGCATCTGGGAAGCCAGGGGCACCCTGTGGTCAGCTGCACGTTTCACCCTTCACAGCAGGCCCAGCTCCTCAAGCTCTCGCATAAGCCTGACGGTGGGGTTGGTAGGCGTGAGCCCCGGTCAGTAGAAAGGGGAACCCGGGACTCAGAGGGCCCACACGACATGCCCGACGTCATGGGGCAGGGAGAGCATGGTGGCTGCAGCCCGGTGTCTGGGTGCAGAGATGTCCTGGCCTCCCCGGCCCCTCTGCTGAGAGAGGTCTACCCTGCACCCCGGGAAGGGGTCCTAGTCTGCAAGCACGCAGGGTCTGAAATGACAAAGGGGTGACTCCCACCAGAGAAGAACGGTGCAGGGAAGCGCCAAACCCATCCTGAGCCGCCGAGGGGCAGGTAGCCTGTCTGTTTTCTCTAATTCTAACAATGTCTGCTCATCCCGTCCACAGAGCACCTGTGTAATTTAGTCCTGCAGTCAGCAGCTTATCTGGACATTAGACGTTCATTTACTCTCTGCTCCTCCTGCCGCTTTGGGCCTATGTGGGGGCTTCCCCCCCAAAGCATAAGCCTTGCGTCCTTGTAAAATAAAACATTGAAACAGCAATTCCAAGGTTCGAGCTGACCAATGACCATCTTCCCAGGGGCTCCGTGGGGCTCATGACCAGGACTGAACGGCATGTCTGGCTCTGGAGGCCAGTCTGAGAACCTGCCGATTAAGGCAGGCGGAGCCCTGGAAGGTGCTCGGCCCAGAGTCAGAAGCAAATTAGTCACAGGGCTCAGCACCCAGATGCTGTTGGCCTTCTGGAAAGCTCCGTAGCCACCAAGAATCTTGTGCTTGATGCTCTGGGCAGCCCGAGCAGTGAGTGTGGCTTCGTGGCCTTGAGAGCCGAGCTCCTGACACAGCCATCTGGCTCTCAATTCTGCCCTGATGCCAGCTGGCTGTCCGTTTGTTTCCACCAGACCCTGGACCGGTCAGGTCAACTCCCTGCCTAGGCTCCTTGGTCACAAAATGCAGTGAAGAGGAATCACCCCCAAAGCATTAAGCCCCACACCTGACCAAAAGTTAATACCCACAGAGTGGGTCTTATTATTCTACTGAAGAAAAGCAGAACCCCGACTTTGCTGCTACTGGGATAGAAAAAGGACCCAGAGGAAATTTCCGCTAGGAGGGAAACCACCAAAGGGTTAACAGCTGCGCTCTGGGGAGGCTGACGGGACCACTTGTTTTAGCCTTTATTTTCCAAACGTTCTGTAGTGTTTTACCTTTCTTTGATAATAAAAACACGTTGATGTTAAAATAGTGCATCTGAGGGGCACCTGGGCGGCTCAGTCACTGAGCTTCTGACTCTTGATTTGAGCTCTGGTCATGCTCCCAGGGTCGTGGGATTGAAACCCGCGGCAGGCTCTGCACTGAGAGAAGATTCTGCTTGGGATTCTCTCCCCCTCCACCCCCACCCCTGTCTTCCCCTCTCCCCTGTTTGCGCTCGCTCTCTCTCTCACTCTCTCTCTCAAAAACCACAAAACAATAGTGCCTCTGATCATCTGTGGACTCAGTAGCCCCGTGCTGTCTGCCGGTGGCACTGAGGAGAGGCCGGGTGGGGTCAGGGGACAGGGCAGACAGGGATCAGCCCTGCAGCACGGGAAGCTCTGGGCTGGGAGGCGGCCCTGGCCCAGTGTGAGGTGGAGCCAGGTGCGAGTGAGAAAGTTCCCTGGAGAAAGTGACGTCTGACCCCTTCTTAGAGGAGAGGAAGCCATTTGATGCGGCCCTGGGGAGAGGTCCACGGGGGCGACGTGAGGGCTCACGACTCAGAAACGTGACATGTTTCATACCTCTATCATGAGACATGTGCCAAGCACCGCCAACATCCTCAGCGGGGACACCCCGGGGGCGGGAGTCACACACAAGCCTCGCCCCAGGGGAACAGCCCCTCTGAGACAAACATCTCACCTGGGACTTCATGGCCAGCACCTCAGATCCCTCACAGCCTGGCGAGCTCAGAT